>JAJGOT010000371.1:0-322500 GCA_022457155.1 Cladopsammia gracilis
AGCCGCAGGTAGCTGCTGGCATCTGTTCAGTGGTGTCTGTTCTAAGTTAGTAAACCAATTTTCTAGAGTGAGCCGTTTGTAGTAGTCCGTACTGTAGGTAACGCATTCGGCAGAGTCCCAGTCAATTCTGTGATTCGTGCGTAAATGGTACGGTGTTCAGCAATGTGATTGTTGATGTCACCATTTTTTGTCGCCCGTTTGTGTTCAGTCAGTCGTATGTTCAGATTCCTGCCAGTCTCATCGATGTAAGAGGCCTGGCAGTCGCAGCATTTGATCTTGTATACTGCTCCTTGTCTGTCGTTAGGTTCGTCCTTGTCTTAAACGTTAGTGAGAAGCTGTCGTAAAGTAGTAATGGGTTTGTGAGCGACACGGATGTTGTAAGGTTGTAAGATCCGTGCAATAGTCTCAGAAGTGCCATGTAGGGTATTACCCTACATCAAGGGAGCTGATCGTTGCCGACGCGGCTGACGCGGTGACCCGGTGAGCTGGTTGGGAGATTTGGAAGTGTATTGTGTCTGTCTTGCTCTACCACGAATCGCATCTGTCAGGTTTGCGGCAAATAAACCAATGTGTCGTCTTTTGATATGTTTGGTGTCGTGTATGACGTCCAATTCATCGAGGAAGAGATTATCATGTCTGATCAGATGTACATTAGGCAATCTGGAGCATTCGGTAATTAACTGTTCATTGATCCTGGTTATTGTTGGAATTGGTCCCCCCGGCCCGGGGGGGGGGGGTACTCCCTATAATGGGCTATACGGGGATGCTCCGCCCGAAAGAGGTACCTTTTTGACGCTGGAGGTATATGAAAGGGTCGGGATTTTACGAGATGAAGTATATGAAAGGGTAGGGATTTCACGAAGAATAGGAAATGGTAGCGAAAACACGCCGTTGAAGCATAAAAAAGGTAGGGAAAACTGCCATTTAAGTATTATAAAAAGGGCCTTTCAAAGTATATCAAACAGACGCTATATGAAAGGGGTACCATTTTCAATGAAAGGTATGTGAAAGGGGTACCATTTTCAATGAAAGGTATATGAAAGGGGTACCTTTTCTGTCAAAAACAGTATATGAAAGGGTAAGGGTTTGGACCTCGGGGCGGAGCATCCCCGTACAAAACTTTGTTGAGTACCCCCCCCCCCCGGGGAATTGGTATGTCTGTGCGTAAAAGAAGGTTGGAAATTGTGTAGCAGCTTCAGTAATCAACGTTGAAAGATCAGATATGAATTCATCTATTGGTGTGTTCAAAGACAGGTTGTTTGTTCCAGTGTGAATAAGAAGCAGTTGAGGGGAATTACAAATGTCGTTTTGTAGTGTGCAGTGGCTCTTGCATCCTCGATTTTTGGACACCGGAAATATTTCAATTCGTGATTCGTTGGGAATATCTTTTTCGTGTTCAGGAATTTTCCGTTCGAATCGCATACGAAAACAGCATGATTGATAGCACTGGTAGTGTTGTCGGTATTGTTTGCATTTGTTTTAATTGAGGGAGGGATATCTTTTAGCAAGGGATCTTTTTTCTGCGGATCTTGTTCCTGGAGAACAGAGAAACGGTTTTGGGTTGGCACGCTTACAATAAGTAGTGTTCTGGCATTCCTGATAAGGTTTGTGTTTAGTGTCTTGTGGTTTTGAGACTTCCGTTGTTGTCTGCCATAGAACCCCTACTTGCCAGGCATAACTAATCAATGATCAGTGACATCAATGAGTAATCAATGGGTAATCAATGGGTAATCAATTGATTAATCATTGAGTATTGCCAATACTCAATGAGTAATCAATGATTAATCAAACCCAAAAAATTTTGTGGGTCATTGATTACTCATTGATGTCATTGATTACTCATTTTACACCAACAGAGACCTTCCAGTACACCCATTTCTCTTCCTGTCACCCACGAGGGGTCAGAAAAGGGCTCAGGAAAGGTGGAGCCCTGAGACTTTAAAGAACAAATTCCTCAGCGAAATCATTCAGTGAGAATATCGACAACTTCAAAGCACGCCTCCGTGCTAGAGGCTACACTCACAATCTCATTGAGAATATAATTTCCGAGGTAAAATTCAGTGAACGAAAGTCATCTTTGCAGCAAAATAAAACGTGCGAAAAAGAATACTGCCTTTCGTAACAAAGTGTCACCTGGCGTTGCCTAATCTTAAAAACATCTTAATGAACAAATGGCATTTAATTCAGAACCAACCATTGCTAAGAGAAATATAATATATATAGATAGGCCAAGCCCAACAGCGTAGCACTTTGAACAAGCTTAACTACGGTGAAACTTAACTAAGGTGAAAGGTTGGAAGCACAAGAATTAAGATTGACAAACGGGCTATTTTCTATTTTAGCAATTCTCAAAAACACTATTACCCGACCGTCTGCACAGTACATTTAGACAAAAACAACTTTCTCTGTCTAGAATAACTAGTACGACAACTTTCCGAATAAAATACAGTTTTTGTTTGTGAAAAATTGCCCGAGAAACTGATTTGGAAATCAAAATTGCAAAAATACACAAACATATTTGCATAGGCGACGGGAGTGAAGACAGAAAATCTAAGTCTTGTTTTGTTTACATAAAATCGCTTTTTAATCTATGTAATGAATGAACAAAGACATAAAAACGGACAACACAATCTTCTTTCGAAAAATTTTATTCAAATCTCCATTAATTTATGTTTAAAAGCAGAACACGTACCATTTATTGTGCATCAAGGCAGAGCTGTCCTCGTTGAAATTCAAGATAACAACACGACTTAATTTGAACGTTTCATAAACATGTCTCCAAACCTTAAGAGAACACAAAGGAAAAGTGAATCAAAAATTGATATCAACATAAATTCCCATCGAAAAGTGTGATTTATTTTACCTTTAAAGCACTAGACTGCTTGGAAATTTGTTAAAACTCCGCTTTTTCGGTTCTGAAATCCGTAATAAAAACAAGGCATCTCCCCGCATTGCTCCTGCTTTGATGAAGTTCCTCGAAGCAAGATTTTATCCCTGAAAGCTCTTCTTTCCCCACTAAAGCGGCTTCTGAGTATTCCTTAATTAGTATCCCTGTCTTGAGTAGCAAACCGCGAAAAAAATCCAGGGAAATAACGACTTTACTGCTCCGCCTAACACTGCGAAAGATCCCACTTTTTTAAAACTTTAAAAAGTGTTTACCGAGCTGACGGCTGTGTAGCCGCGTGTGTGGCGTTATACGCGCATGTTTTGCGACGTCATACGCGCCCGCGAGCTGGCTAGCCTTGCGCGACACACATGTTGCGGACACGCGCCCGCGAAACATTCCGCTAGTCATGACCATGAAAAATGCGGGCATAGGTTCTATGAGTATGGGGCTGCGCAGTCGGGCCTTCGGCCCGGCAAGTGCTCCGCCACAAATAGCCTCCCTTATCTCACACAAAAAAGGAAAATCCTTGGGGGATATACTTGTTACAGCAGGCAAAACTCTTAAGGTCACATTCCACGTTATTACGAGCTTACGAGTCGTGTCTGGCCTGTCAACACCTCTTTTCATGCAAATTAATGACTAATCAATGACATCAGTGACTAATCAATGACATCAATGACTAATCAATGACCAAAAATTTTGTGGGTCATTGATTAGTCATTGAGTACTCATTGAGTATTGGCAATACTCAATGAGTAATCAATTGATTACTAATTGATTACCCATTGATTACTCATTGATTACATTGATGTCATTGATGTCATTGATTAGTTAAGCCTGGTAATTGTTCTTTGAGAAATGCCACTTCTTTATCGAGTTGACTTTGTTTTCCATGTAAGTCCACATTTGCTTCTGAAGTTTTGGCGTTTTTCTTGTGTAAAGATTGATTCTCTTCTTTGAATTTCTTGATAAGCACTGATTGTTGATGCAGGTCATTTGTTAGTGATTCAGCTTGCGATCAAAGAACGGCAGAGATGTCATCTGTTGATTTCCTTTGAACTTTAAGAAGATTGTCTTATTGGACTATTTTGTCCTTCAATTGTTGAATGTCACCTGAACATATAATTTGAAAATGCGTGAATTCAGCTTTTAAAAGCCCAACAGTGTCTCTCAGGGTTAAAATGGTAGTTAGCCGACTCGGTGAAACTGACAAAGGTTCCACATGAAGTAGTGTTGATCGTGTTGGACATTTCCGCTGATTTGTGTTGTTGCGTAGTTGCGTTGACCAAGACGAGTGTCTCGTCTTCCGAAATAAAAGTAATAGAACTTTGAAAAAAAAATTAGCAATGATGATGTGAAAAGCGATTTGTCCTCGGATGAAGGGACGGATTCAATATTATTTACGATTTCCAAAAGGACCGGAAATTCAGCCGTGCTCCATTCCTTGTATTTCTTGCCTTGAATGAGAATTCGGCCAGTGGAGACAGAGACTGTTATCACGACGAGCTGTTTTTCAGAAGTAGCTGAGGTGTCGAACAAATGGATAATAATTTTCTCACATTTGGACGGTGAGCTGTATGCTTCTTGATCTTTCCAGGTGACTTTATATCCCGTTGCTTCGCCATTAAGAAATTCATAATATCGATTGGTAAATACGCGTATCCAGCGTAAAATACGACTTTCTGAGGTGCAAAACGCTGCACATCTCGCCGAAGGCTGGTAAAGGGAGAGATCTATGGATTCGTAAGTGCCGGTTTAGCTGTGGCAGTTGGCGGATGAAATTTGTCAACAATATATCTGTTTATAAAATCCGTGCTTAGTTGCGTGATTGCCATGTGCGAGAACTTCAATCCACATTTTTTGCCATGAGACTCTTCATCTTCCCATTTTTCTTGAACTCCTAATCTTTGCCTTCTTGCATTAGTGAAAGATAGCAGTAAATTTTATACCAAGATAAGAATAAAGAAGCTCTAAAAGAGCTATTTATCGTATATCATAAAGGGAGCCATGTTCAGAGACTCAGAGACCTGTTAAAAGATGGGCCATGCAGAATAAGCTGTTTAGATTTTAGAATTTTGATGACGTCAGTCAGGTGAAAACGATGAATATTCAAACTATAATTATAAGATGGAAATTAAATGCAAATTAAACCAGCTCTCACCTTTCCATTGCCCAGGGGAATAAGAGCCTGTGCGCTTGAAGTAGCAGTTCCATGGTTGACAATTATTGGTGAGCCACTTCTGAAAAATAGCAGATATAGAACATAAATGTTTTCTTTTTTTCCTTAGACATTATTTTCATTGTGGATGTCTCTTAGGCCCAGTTCAAACGTCGAACTTCACATGTGCCGAACCTAATGCAAATGAGCAAAATCTATTGTTCTTGCTAATTTGCATTAGGTTCGGCACATGTGAAGTTCGACGTTTGAACTGGGCCTTAATGTTCTTCTCAAAGGAATCACTGAAGGAATTTAAATATACATGTTAATTATTGTCTGCTGTTTGGTCTTTTAAATAGCTTTTAGATATTTAGATTTATTTATTATACAGGGCCCCTCTGGATACCAGCTTAGGCTGAATGGGCTACCCTGTTTTTTTGTTTTGTTTTTTTAATAAAGTTTGATTTGATTTGAATAACACTGAACAGCTCCCCTATTGTACCTTCGTGTACCTTCGGCTAGGTCCATAAACTTGAAAAAAAAAAGAACTCAACCAATATTTTCCCAATACAGACCTCACTTTAGTTCAATAAAGTTTTTACAAATATAACGACGTTTTTAAAAATATTTGCCGATAAATTAATGCAACCATTCTCGGCTAACACGGTGCACACGCCAAAGCTAAGCATATTCTTGCATTTTTTAAGCCACTTTGCGTAACGTTTAACAAAAATTGTCTGCCAAACTTGAGGAAAAATGTTTCCACATAATAGAAAACGGTTTTAATTTGTTGATTGTTTCATAACAGGATTTCGGCGAAATGAGTTTGTGAGTGGTCCATATTTTAGTGTAAAATTCAGACCGCTCTGGGAACCAGTCAGAATACTACTTTTCATCATGGACCAGTTTGCCATATAATAAGTAATAATACATGTAGACTGTCGTACAGTAAAACGTTCTTACAAAATTATAAACCGGTAATAACTATAACTTATATAATAACATCCCTGTGATGTTAATAGCTCACCTTACTCCGGCTCTGGGCTCACACAGCAGAGCAGGGGTCAATGGTAACGTAAAAATACATGGAAGAAAGAAAATGATAACCGTAGGCAAACATTAATAGCTATAATATTTAAAAATGTTCAAGATAACTGGTGATCGATTGACAAATTATTATCATACATACATACATACATACATACTAACTTTATTCAAGATGTAAACAACCTAATTTACAAGAAAAACATAATATTAAAAGACATCTTGAAAAGGGAGTTGAGAGGTTAGCCCTATATTAGAACTCCCAAACAGAAATAGAAAATACTAAATAGAATAAAATAAAATAAAAATAAATACAATACAATACAAGTATTCAAACATCAAGGTCTTAATTAAAGGACGGTTCTAGTTCATCTTAGCATTCAGCAATAATTGACTAACCGTGGATCAAACTTTGGCGTCACCATTGGCGTGTAGCTTTGTGGCGCTGACCGTGAAGCTGGAGTCACAAATTGTGCTTTGGATTGCACCCGTTTGCTAAGAAAAGGATGACGAAAATGAAACAACCATATATAAGAGTAAGAAAGCTTAGACAGGTACAAATCAGATCTGCAAATTACTAGATTGAAGGACACTGAAAAGGATGTCCTAAATGGTGTTTACTCTTCAAAAACCAAACTGCTAGACATTCAATAGACTAATAGGTACTCTGGGTACTGTCCTGTATTGTGCAGCAAATTACATAGTATATGTTTGCAACAAATATAATAATCTATTGTATTTCCTTTTTCCATCTTAGAAGTAACTGATAACTTTATATCAAGGTTAAGTGGCACATGAGCCCACACAGCCGGAGCTGAACTTGGTTTCTGTAGCTTGAAGCAACTAGGAATATCGCTGCTCCCCCTTGGATGGGATGCTAGTCCATCGCAGAGTTACCCCCAGTATTATGTTGCCATTACCCATTTATACACCTGGGTAGAGAGAGACAATGTGGAGAAATTAAAGTTGGGAACAACATGATGGCTAAGATCAGGCCTCGAACCACTGACCTTCGGATCTGAAGTCCAACGTGTTAACCACTACGTGTACACCTCCACATCTCTTACAAAAGAAATATCTTTAGTTTACTGTAGCTTTCTTATGTCAATTCTGACTGTGTTAATTTTTAATAATATATAGCCAATAGTAAGAGCAACCCAATAATGTATTTGCTTGTGCCAAATAACAATTCTCCATACCTTGTGCGTTTGTCAGTTGAGGGGGGTGGCATTGTGACATCATTGTCTTCTGTTTTGTGAGCCTTGGCTGATCTTGTGCCTTTATCAACTGTGCTTGGAGAAGTGTCTTTCCTCTGAACAGTAAAACAGTGGTATCACATCAGCATTTTAAATAAAATTCTATTTTCCACTCTAGACTCTGGCCCCCTGTTAAGACTTAAGTTACTCTTAGGGTGGGGGACAAAAAAGTCTCACCCAGTTTTCTGAGGCTTTTTTGTCCAGCAGGTAAGTCATTTGCAGACTAAAAAGTGCCCCATACAAGTAAAACGCAAGAATGCAACTTGCGTGAAAGGCAAGCTGGAACCAAGCTTTCATTGAACCATGTCGAGTCAACCTTGCTATGTGACATACTTTGGTTCTAACTTTTAAGTCTGTGAATAAAAACCAAACTGTTTATCTTGTTTCGTACACTTGCTTGGCTATAATTTATGATGAAATTGCAAAATCCTAAAATGCGACATGTCACAATTCAAATGAAAGCTAGTAAATATAGCTACTCTCCCAGGGTGTATGCAAACGTTTCACTTGTTTGTACCACGTAGAAAGTTTTACAAAGTTTAAACTTCTTGTCACTGTTTAATTACAAGGACGAAAAAGGTTTGATGAAAAATTTAAACCTTCCAGGGGAATTTTACACTTAATATATTCATTTGATATATTAGGGTTGAGGAAATTAACTTCCTCTTATCCTTTGTCCTGCATTAAAAATATAAACAGAACATTTAAATGTACCTTTCTTGAATTATGTAAAGATCTTGGTTCTGAAAACTCGGGTTCCTGTTTACAAATAGATCAGGATAAATTTACTTAAAAAGTTAATTATAATTTATAATATATCACTTAAAACTTTATAAACATATTATCTTTGGTGAGAATCAGCAAGGACAATTAGTGAACAAGTAAGATACAGGCAATGTAAATGGTTACCGCAGATCGTGTTTTAAAAATGTCAACTGACAAGAACCCCAAGATCGCACTAACATGGACACCCAAAGGCAAGCGTATGAGGGGAAGGCCAAGGGAGATGTGGCGGAAAACCGCCGATAAAGGGACACAGCTAGGATTTAGAACGTGGAGAGAAGCAGAGACTACAGACAGAGAAGAACAACTTGGAGGAGGAAGATTGATGGCCTCAGCTGCTTTTTTTAAAAACGTCTACAAACTGAGTGAAAAATAGCCGTTTTTGTTTTGCAGATGAAAACGCTCAGTTGCACTGCCCAAAATTTTAAAATGCTATATCTCCAAAGCAATGAAATGTATTGACATGAAACTTGTCATTACGATTACTATTGCTGATATGAAGAACCTGTTAAAAGATGGGCCATGCAGAATAAGTTGTTTAGATGTTAGAATTTTGATGACGTCAGTCAGGTGAAAACGATGAACATGCAAGCTATAATTATCTGCAAGATGGAAATTAAATGCAAATTAAACCAGCTCTCACCTTTCCATTGCCCAGAGGAATAAGAACCTGTGCGCTTGAAGTAGCAGTCCCATGGTTGACAATTGGTGAGCCACTTAATGACATAATGATGAAAAATAGCAGATATATATAAAACATAATTGTTTTCCTTTTTTCCTTGGACATTATTTTCATTGTGAATGTCTCTTAATGTTGTTCTCAAAGGAATTTAAATATACATGTTTAAATTATTGTATGCGGTTTGGTCTTTTAAATAGCTTTTAGATGTTGTATATTTGTATAGATTTGTTTATTATGCAGGGACCCTCTGGATACCAGCTTAGGCTGAATGGGCTACCCTTTTCTTTTAATAGTTTGATTTGATTTGAATTACACTGAACAGCTCCCCTCATGTACCTTCGTGTACCATCGGCTAGGTCCATAAACTTGCAAAAAAAGAACTCAACCAATATTTTCCCAATACAGACCTCACTTTAGCCTTCAATAACGTTTTTTACTATAATGGCGTTTTTAAAAATTTGCCGATAAATTAATGCAACTATTCTCGGCTAACACGGTGCGCACGCCAAAGCTTACCGCGCCGGCTCTTAGAACAGGATATTTTCCCCTCTACAAATGCTAAACCCTAGGCCGGAGAAGCCATTCCCTTAGACCTAATCCTACCCTTCGAACAAGGTGGCCTTCCCCCAAACAAAATGCTAACCCCCTAGCACATGGGTTTTTTTGCCGATCTACAAATGCTAACCCTCAATGCGGAGAAGCAGTTCTCTTAGACCTAACCCTAACCCTTCGAATAAGGTAACCATTCCCCAAACAAAATGCTAACCCCCTAGCATATGGGTTTTCCCCCCTCTACAAATGCTAACCCCTGGGGCGGGGAAGCCACTCCCTTAGACCTAATGCTATTCTTAGAACAAGGTTGCCTGCATCCTCCAGACAAAATGCTAAACCCTTAGCACTTTTTTTTTTAATGCTAACCCCTAAGGCGGAGAAGCAATTCCTTTAGACCTAACTCTAACCCATAGAATAAGGTTACCATTGCCCAAACAAAATGAGTGTTTCTCCCACTTTACAAATGCTTACCCCTATTGCAGAAATGCATAATTCCCTTAGATCCAACCCTAACTCCTAGAGCAAGGTTACCATCCCCCAAACAAATACTAACCCATAGCACATGTTTTTTTTCTCCCTCTACAAATGCTAACCCCTAGGGCGTAGAAGCCGTTCCCTTAGACCTAACGCTTACCCTAAAGACAAGATTGCCACATAACAATACAAAATCCTTCCTTTAAACTATTTCTTTTATATAAATCATTAAATCAGCTTTCCCCAAAAAACCAATCATCATTTAAATTTCAAACTTTTAAACATAACCTTTTATAAACACTACCTGTTCAATAACAAAGTTACAGAAATATCATATTTCCTACTAGTTTTTTTTAATTTTATTTTCCTTTTCTTTTATCTCATTTGAATTTGGTTGCATTTTAAGTCACGCACTGACGTAGCTTTGTGTTCGTTATATAATTATACAGTTGTATTGTTACATAAGCTACGTGTTAGGTCGACACTTTGTGTAAGCGTAGTTCTGGTGTCCTGCTTGCGATATAGCACGTGTTTTGAAGCTCGCAATAAAAGTTGGTCTTTCATGAACACAGGACTCGAGTTTACTTCATGGTGACCCCGATGTCACTCATACAGAGACCACGGAACAAGACAAAATAGCTGGGAGCCCTCGAGGATACTCCAGAAAAAAACTCGAAGGGACACGGTGAATGATAACAATAAACCACGCCGGCTGCCATCCTGGATTTTGGCAAGTGCCACGAACGAATTCTCTTCGCCGAAGCCATCCCAGCACAGGTTTGCGAGTCTAGATTACTCATCCGCTTATTCGAAACGGAGATCCATCCCAGGAGAGCCACACAACAGACAACTTAGTAAAATACGCGAAAACAAGCGAAAACGCCGATCGATCGCGGTAGCTGATTTCACACAAGCAATTCAGTCACCATGCCAGAAACCGACGCCGAAAGGAGGGTGCGACGAGCTGAAATCGAGCAAGCCGCTAGAGCAAGGCTACATGGAGTTGAAATGCCAAAGAGGTTGGACTTCGGTTGGACTTCACTTCTAAGAAACTACACCACGAATATTTGTGCTTCAAGACTTAAGCAAAAAAAGTGTTAGAATGCTACGGGCTTGAGGACAGTGTTAAAGTAAACAAAGTGCTAATGTGGACGGGGCCAGAGGCAGAAACATGAGCTACACCCATTCACACCCGGAGGCAAGGAAAAACTCGACCAGATGTGGAATGAAACAGGAGAAAGGACAGTCAGTGGACATTTTCTACAGACGGATACGTGATGTCCTCCACCAGTGCGAGTATGATCCCGCGATACAAAAAGTCCTCAAAGCGGAAACCCTCAAATATAGCTTGACGAACACGAAAATTATAGAGAAAGTCTTACCCAATGATGCAGACGCCAGCCGTGTTTTCGACACTGCGCCGCCAGAGCTGAGGAACAAGCTCAGACGTACATACGCAAAGTGGAAAGATTATGAGGGACCACAACCTGGGAGAAACTAAAAGTGCAGAGGAGCTCAGACAACAGAAGAAGCCCTTCAGTAAAAAGTCCAAGGCTAACAGTGATGGACGCACCAAGAACTAGTACGACTGCAAGAGATGTGGACGCAAACATGGTCCCAAACAGTACCTTGCCGACGGGAAAGAATGCAGCAAATGTAAAAGAAAGGGCCACTTTGCTGAGCAGTGCCGTAGTAAGGGAAACGCCGATTCTTCCAGCAGGCGATCTAGCCAGCAGAAACAAATACCCGGACCCAAGAAGAAGTTTCACGAAGCAACTGCAGACTCAGGAGGTAGCAAAGCAGACTACTCAGAGTACGACACTGACGAGGTCACAGTACAAGTTGACTCTATATAAGCAAAGGCTGAAGAAACGAAGTCTACCAGGACGCATTTTGGTAAGAAACTGCCCAAACATATCACCATGGTCTATTTAGACGAGGACCAATCACCTGATGTATTGTATGCCACCGTTGAACTTGAATTACCAGACGGGAGTACAAAAAAGCTCAAGGGCAAGGTCGACACTGGAGCTCAGGTGAACTTGATGAATTATACGACATTCCGAGAAATCTTTGGCAATGACGCAGAGAGAATTCTGCACGACAGTCAAGTAAAACTCACAGGTTATGGAGGAAAGCGCTTCAGGAACCACGGGAAGTTCCGTATTGACTGAACTGTGTTCGACACAATGATGTCGTTGGCCGACGCGTAGAATTCTCTGTATCCGACTATGGCAGTAACTTGTTCTCACTAAAATTCACCCGTGTAATGAAAATCAAGATTATGTGCGAGGAGGAGAAGGACTGCAAGGACTGCCATGGGCCCTATGACGTGAGTGAGGTCAGAGATGGTACTGAGGAGGAAAAAGAAGTCACTCCAGCACCAGACCAAGACTCAGCGAAACCCAAGTCCTCTCTCAAGGTAAGTAAACCCATCGAAATCAAGGATACAGTCCAAGTCATCAAGAATGCCAATGACGTGTTCGAAGGCGTTGGAAAGCTAAAAGGCTACCAATACCGGATCGAGATAGATAAAAAGGTCCAACCAGTGGTCAGTCGCAGATGCAGTGTACCTCCACCAATGCAGGAGCCTCTGAAGACGAACTCAGACTGGATGGTGGACATTGATGCCATCAAGAAGCAAGAAGAGGCAACACCATGGGCAAGCAATGTACTGTGCACACCCAAGTCCAATGGAGATATCCGAATATGCCTAAATCCAAAGCCACTCAACAAAGCAGTGAAGAGGCCACACCATTATCCACCGACAATGAAAGATATATTACAGAAATTACACGGTTGCAAGTATTTCTCCCCCCTTGACCAATCGTCTGGCTATTCGAATATCGAAGTACATCCAGACAGCGTACACCTACTTACCTTCAACACGCCATTTGGACGATATGCATACAAAAGGCTTCCATATGGGCTCGTGTGTAGCCAAGAGGTATTCCAACGTGCCGTCGATGAAACATTTGGTGACGTCCCTGATGTCTATTGCATTGCAGACGATGTTCTAATTGCTGCAAGGACAAGGGAGGAACACGATATGGCAGTAAACAGGATCATCCAACGATCTCGAGACTCAGGCTTCAGGCTCAATCCGAAGGAAGCAAAAATCCTGTTACTTCGGCCATACCCTGACGAAGGAGGGATTAAAACCAGACGCAAAGAAGATCCAAGGGATAAAGCGGTTGGCGGCACCAAGGAACAAGCAGGAGCTACAGTTACTGCTAGGAATGTTCAAGTACCTGGCAAAGTTCGTACCCAACCTGGCTGCCAAGACACAGGACCTTCGCGCTCTGGTAAAGAAGAATGCAGAATTTGTGTGGGAAGAGACACACATCAAGATAATCGACACTCAAAGACAACAAGACATAGCAGTACTTTGGCCCACAGAAAGAAATCGTTATCGAGTGTGATACCAGCCAAAAGGGCCTGGGTGCATGTCTACTCCAGGACGGCAAGCCAGTCAATTTCTCATCTAGAAGCTTGATTGACGCAGAAACGAGATACTGTAACCTGGAACGTGAGATGTTTGCCGTTGCCTGGGCAGTCAATCATTACCGAGAGTACGTGTATTGACGAAGATTCAAGATACTCAGCGACCACAGTTCATTACAACAGATCATTGAGAAAGACATAAGAAACACAAACACCCGGCTGCAATGACTTTTACTGCGATGTCAAGGCTACGATTTCACAATTGAATACACGAAGGGTGTTGAGATGCACATATCCGACTGCTTACTGGGATTACAGACATGACATTGCAGTCATCGATGGGATCGTTGTGAAGAGCCAAAGGATCGTGGTGCCGCAGAAAATGCGAGAGTGTTTACTCCAGAAGCTGCACATGGGTCCATCAAGGAGTGGACAAATCTATCCAAAGAGCCAGGGACAACTGGTTCTGGCCTGGCATGACTGAACAGATCAGGAGGCTTATTCTGATCTGCTCATCCTGTCTGGAGCACCAACCCAGACAGAAACAAGCAGCGGTTATCCCTGTGACCACAACCAATGCCATGCAGATACTGGGTTGTGACATTTTCCAGCATGCTGGTCGATGGTACAGTTGCATCGTCGACTACCACACAGGGTACCCGTGGGTGAAGCCAATCAAGAACCAAGAAGCAGATACAGTGATCCAGCATTTTTAGAGTGTCTGCAACCCGTTTGGTTACCCTACAGAGGTAGTGAGCGATCGAGGCTCCCAATACACTTCCAGCGACTTCCAAGAACTCTGCCTGAAATTCAATATAATCCACAAGCCATGGACCCCTCACTCTCAGTGGAAGGGTTACTTGAGAAGTCCAAGCAAGAAGAAACGTCAATGGAAGACATACTTCTGAACATCCGTGACACACCACTAGACGCCAACACTACCTCACCCTATGAGCTGATGTTTCACAGAAAGGTCAAATCAGACCTACCCTCAATACCACTCAGCCTGTTCGACAGCACCAATAGCATCAACGCAGGCCATAGAAGCGTGAAGCACGCAGAAAGAACGAATGAAGGCGGGAACAGAAGTGAACCACCAAGGCTGGAGCAACATCAAACAGTCATGTTTATGGAGAAACACTTAAAGGCCCATCTTCACTTACCGTGACTCATTGCGGGCGTTCTAGAATTTCTGAGGCCACAAAAATCCATTTTGTGGCGAGAAAGTTTGTTTCCTAAAATAATCCGTTTACATCGGGGAATCTGTGTCGTCTATTAACTTCAAAATGATTTCGTTCAAATATTTAGTTCATATTCAAGGCATTGCATCTTGTTTGTGTATGTTTTTTTTTTATTTTCCATCGTTACTGATACGTTTTCTAAGCAACGCCGCCGAAGGCTCGAGGCGACTGTCAGGAAACGAGATCCTTCAGAAGGTTTGGCTCAGAAATTCGGTCGTCCATGGAAAAGAAATAGGTATATTAGATTTCCTACTAGTTAAGATTTATCTTCGAATCTTTTCTTTGTAATTTTGTTCCACATACAGATACTGTCAGTTGACATTTGAATATTATTATCGTTGATGCATGACCGGTCGACCGTAGCTGTAAACAACTGAAAAAGCTCAAAACTTCTCGGCTCGCCGGCGGAGTCGTTTTTGCCAGCATCTACGTGAAATATTCCATGGAAGTTGAAGGAGGTTTCCCCGTCCCTAGCCGTCGAATTTTTTTATGCAAACTTCTGAAGCCGAGAAAACGTCCTCCGCCAGCGGAGCTCATTAATTATGCCCGATGCAAATCAGATAGCCGACAGAACAACCCACAAAATACAAACACTTCTCGGCTCGCTGGAGGTTTTAAGGGGCATCGACCTTAAACTTTCGGTAAAAATAGCAGGAGGTTTTCCGCGTCCCTGGACGTGAAAATGTTTTCGATGCGACCTTTCGAAGCGGAGGAAACTACCTCGGCGACTGGAGCTACACAAAGGCGGGTTGAGCGGCCCCAGACAAAATGCGAGACATGTTATACGGACTTTTAATATCTAACAGGACCGCTTCTTTGAACTAATAAATTTTAAAATCAATGTCGAACGAAATTTTAAACTCAGTGTTCATTTCTTCCTGGAGATGAGAGGCCAAAATTTCACTTCGCGAGAGATCGCATTTATCTGGGTCCAAATCAAAATAAACAGTGCGCGGTGCGTCACGGTAAGTGTCGATGGGCCTTTAAATAAACAAAAATTAACATCTTCCTTTCCTTTTACTTCCTCATTTTCTCTCTTCTATTTGTTTGTTTAGTTTCTTTTCATTTTCATTTTCGTTCTTCTTTTTATATATATTTTATCTCTTTAACATTATTTCTAATATTATTACTAATACCTCCTTTCCTTTCCTTTATTTTGTTTTTGTTATTGTTTTTATTATTGTCTTTGTTTCTTATTTATTCTTATTTAAATTTATTATTATTATTATTATTTTAATCTCGCAAACCCACCTATACATACACAATTCCCCCCCCCTTCCCCCCACAATACCCACTGTTATCAGTGTAGACTTGGGAACCGATGTATTTGGGATCCCATAAACAAACATCAGAATGTCATAAAGGTTGCTAGTAAATCTACTGGTAAAACAATTTGGCAGCTGGACGGAGGACTTATTGTATTGTAATGGAAGGGTCCCCTTAATAGGTGTCCCTTTAATGCAAGTGTCCCGTTAATAGATGTGTACCATTATAATGGAGGTGTCCCATTAATGGAGGTGTCCCCTTTAACAATGGAGGTGTACATGTCCCCATAATGGAGGTATCCCCTTAATAGAGGTGTCCCAAAGTAGAGATTCCACTGTATGTACAATGCAATTACCATCAAAAGAGAGGAAATGCAGAATTTTAAACACACCTGGCAGTCAAGTCGGAAGCAGGATTTAAAATTGGTCTTGTCACTTCACTGATAGAATCAGATGCCTAGAAAATAATAGAAATACAGGTAAACTAGTAGAAAGTATTAGAAAACCTGTAGAAGTTACATCTTGTATTGGACTGAAGAAAAGATCATGAGCTTCAAGTACATGGCTAATACTAAGGCGTCATTTTAAACAATTGGAATAGGTGAAGCATCGAACGATTAATAGTATATGGAGACAAATATTATACAAATAGAATTATTTTCACTATTTCCATCCATCAGCTGTAAAATTTTCTTGATAATTCCGCTGACAAGTACATATGGCTTGTGCATATATTTTGCTCATTTCAAATATGATATGCAATGGTCACCTGCATTTAATACCCATGGGGATGGCATTGGAGGGAGGGGAGGGCGGAGAGATGGATGCAGAGGGTAGTATGGCCATGGTGTGACCGAGCAAAAATCATAGAATCATAGGAGATCAGGGGAGGGTCTGAAGGTTGTTTCATAATCACATACTGTAGGCCCACAGGAGCCTTTGATTCTACTCAAATTCCTCTACTGTCATCAAAATTGTGAACATACCTCTCTAAAGGCAGTGTTGTTCACTCCACCACCCTCAGCTAAAAAGCAAAGTCAGAACATGAATAAACGGTTGAGTCATTTACAGGGCTGCAGAGTGGTTAAATCACAGGAAATGTTAAATCACCATTTGAACAGCCTATGTTGATAACAATAATTTTTATTCATAAAACTACAAATGGTGGAGGCACAGACTGGTCTAGTGGTTAGCGCGTCGGACGTTTAACCTGAAGGTCAGTGGTTTGAGCCTGCTGTCTGCCTCATGTTGTTAAGCTGTGGCAGATGTGAGCCATTATAGGCTTGTGAAGACTTTACCCACCATATACAACTAAATGAGTCACTGTATCCTGTCGTCTCAAAAAGTGTGGTTTGTTGCTTACTTGCCATTTACCTCGCACTACTCCCTCCCTCCCCTCTCCTGGCTGGCAAAAAGATCAACCTTGCCTGCTACTCCTTTTGTGCTTCTTACTTCTGTCAAAACCTGTTACAGTGTGACACACCTTTCCATGAGTACCCAAAAAACTTTTTGACAAGTTTCCACGATATCACCAGCTAATTCTTATAATTATTTTTGTAACTGTGGTATGGCGTTGGATTGAATGGTGTGGAGAACTTGTCGGTTTTCTCCTGTCTGACAAGCACTTGGTCACCAACTTGAACGTCAGACAACTTTGCATTTCTGCGCTCAACTGCATAGGTCTTGGTCTTTGCTTTGAGCTCTGCATCTCTATCACGTACTTCCAGGTCTGGGCGATGATCAGAGTGCAGTTCCGGTAATTTTCCCCTTATTTTACGATTGAACAACCATTCTACCGGGCTTTTACCGGTGGTGCCATGATCGATTCCTCTGTACTTGGTCACATATTTCTTGAGTTCTTTTCTCCAGTCCAGCCCTTCTGCTTGAGCAATGCGAATTCTCTTCATCAAAGAAGAATTTTGTCTTTCGACTTCCCCATTGGCTTGGGGCCACTTTGGCGTCACCTTGAGATGTGAGATTCCATTATGGGCACAATAGTCCTGGAACTCTTCTGAGTGGAACTGTGGGCCGTTGTCTGACTTGATGGTTACCGGAAGTTCATGGCGGCTACAAATTTCCTCTAAGCTGTCAATTATTTTTGCAGAAGTTGTCGATGTCAGTAGGTAGCAGATTTTTTTTATTAGCGTGTAGAAACCCAAATCAAGAAGCTGATTTCCTGGTCTTTCGTCTTATCTAAATCCAGGTTTTTGTCAAAAAGTAGAATTGTCGGAACCTACCACTGATTTAGTTGAATTGTTCTTTTTGTTGTTTGGACATGGACCATTCGCTAAAGGATGGTTTTCACTTGTGACGGAGTCAGAGTCGGAGTCGTAGTCGGAGTCGAAAGAGCGCTTCCGACCTAGTGAAAATCGAAAATCGGAGTCGTAAGCAGAGTCATAAGCTCGACGGAATCGGAGTCGGAAGAATCAGATCGGTTCCATTTTCTTCCGATACCGCTTATAACTCTTCTTCCGATTCCGTCGGTTTGATTTTCACAAGATCGTATCGCTCTGCGCTTCTGATTACTCCTACTACCTACTGTGACCCCGACTCCGTCGTTAGTGAAAACCAGCCTTAAAGAATTAATAGTTTAATACCCTAAAGAAGGCAGCATTGCCGAAACGTCGGTATAACAATGATATGAACAGCGTCGAAATTTATCAATTTTTTTCATTTTAGCCTTAAAGAACCCGCATCTTCACACTACACATTTACTGAAAGCATAAGCTGTTCTGTCCTCAATTAACAATGGATTTTGAGCTGCACAGGGAGTCTCCGTTTCAGTTTATAAACTATTTCACCACTGAGTTCGACAACCCTTGCACAGCCAGTGTTGCGAAAAAATACAAGCTTGCTCGTTTTAGTTCCTACAGCCGCGATGGTGAGATTTTTCGGTTCCAATCCGTTTCAAACAATGTTTAGGAACATTTTCATGGAAGCATAAAGCATATACCATATTTCAAAGCCAACAAGAGGCTACTAATAGCCTATACTCATGCGCTTGCGTAAAAAGTTTTATGTTTTATTTTAAACGGGTCTCGCACCCCTCCCCCCTCAACGAATTTTTCGTGACACAGTCAAGAACACGCTAAGACACGTTTTCTGTACTCGCTGTGAATATTTACTTGGGCGTAGCGGCCAAGTATAAAAATGCAGTTTGGTAGTGCACAAATTTGCAATCGGGCTCTAAAGGCCGGCACACAAGGAGACATGTTGCGGGGACATGAAGCGGGGAATTGTTGCAGCGACAGTTTTCCTCGTGTGACATCCCCGTTTTTGCGAAAAAGTTCTGTTGCGGGGACACAATTTTGTCCCCGCAACATGTTGCATGAAATTCAGCTGGTTTGAATTCTTGCGTCATGAAGCGGGGACAAAATGACCCCACTTTAATGTCGCATCGTGTGCACTGCTCTTGCAAACTGTCCCCGCTACAAAATAGAAATAAGCCAATAAAAACGTGCCATTGATTATTCCATAAGCCTTCAGTGGCAGTCTTTCAAGATGTTGGCCTCTTGGGACGAGGAAACTTTGAAAAAGGTTTTTATTGAAAAACTTAAAACTTTTAAAACTTAAAACTTTTAAAACTTAAAACTTTTAAAAAAACGTTTTTTAAAAAAAAACATTTTTTTAAACTTTTTTTAAAACTTAAAACTTTTAAACTTAAAACTTTTTTTATTGAAAAGCCCTCAGTGATTTCTGTGATTTTTATACCTCAATCCGCTTTGTGTGCACCAGCTTGCGCACTGTCCCTGCAACATGCGCCTATGCTGTGCACACGAAGGGGCTTGTTCCCGCTTTATGTTCCCGCAACGTGTCCCCTAGTGTGTGCCGGCCTTAATGCGCGTGCACAACTCTAGGGAAGGGAATTTATATTTGTCGATGTGAGGCGAACGTTACAAAGTGCGAGTTGTGTTTTCTCTGTTGCATCTGACAGTTGGAACACTGGACAGCGAAGGAAGAAATATAAGCGTGGTAGGAATCCCAATTAATTTCACTTCTTTCGGTTGTTTGCCTTACATGAATTTTTATTTCGTGAAGTTGAAGGAACAGAACAGCCAACTGAAACTTCGGGTAGAAAACTTCACCGCCGATAAGAAGATGTAAACAATGCACGTGTCTTGCGATATGTTTCTCGCGAGTTTCGCTTGCGCAAGTGAATGTTTGTCGAGCGAAAATGACAATAACCTTAAAACGATCACTTTTTCATTTAATTTTCTTTTCTATGTTTCGGATACAGAGGAATAAAAATTGGATATATTTTCGTGTGCGCATTACTGGAAAGGTTTCAAATTACTTTTTACATTATGCAAATTGCAACATTTTTACCTCAACTGAAAAAAATATATTTCAAAGGGCTAAATTGTTTCTCTCCTCCCAAATTATCACTTCTGTCGTTAACTTTCATTAAATTTATAATTAAGTTTCATTCAACATTTATTATAACAAGAGGCTCCAAGCAGCCTATACTATGCGCATGCGTAACAAATTTTTATGATATATTTTAAACATGATAAGAAGATGTCCGACATGGAGAAGAGTTATTCCTTTCATTCAGTCATCGTTCCTGCAAACCACGTTGTTTACTATTGAATGTTTTGGAAATGAAGGCTGTACCACAATGAAGCCAGTGATTCTTCTAAGTCTTATATATACCAAATGTGAACATTAGTAATGTAATTAGGGATGTAGGAGACGCTGTCGTGACACTTGAGTAACGCTGTTTTACCGGAAGTGAGAGTAGCCGGAAGTCACTAAACAGGAAGTGTAAATGGAAAAGCTATGAACCGGAAGTGCACAATTTACAATATGCATGCAAAATCGTGACACAAAAAAATAGAAATAATAACAAGAAACACGGAGCCGAAACCTTACCTCATGCCGCTTCGTGCATGAGTAATAATGGCGGGAATACGTCCAGCAAGACTTTCAATTCGAAAAGTTGTTTTGATCCCGGGTCCGGACCAGACAAAATAAACTGAAAGATTCATGGCTTCGAAAGGCCACTTCGCGGCTACATTGCATTCACTTCAAAAGTGTCGGAAACACAGACCAGTTGCAAAGATAAATTTAGCTATAGTTACAAGATTTAGTTAACACCAATTCTATAACAATCATAGGGAAACTCTGATATACGGCCTTTTTTCATCGGTAAGTATTTGTATTTTTCAGTGCTCTAGTCTTTTGACACAATGGACACGCTATTTTAATAATTTGCGTGTGATCTCGCACGCTAAGTGTGCTGTGTCTTCTTGTTTTCGAAGGTTAACGCGCTTCTTTATTAGACTGCTCACACACTATCCCAATACTCCCTGCCATCAAACCGTGAACTAACGTGCATGCAGATTCCCAAGACACATATTGTTACAATATTCCTAATACAACGACGCCCAAGTATACGCTCCCACAACGTCTTGTTAATTTATTGATTTCCGATCAAATCCACACTCGTCTAATATTTCCCAAACCGTGACTTCTTTCTGTTACATTTGAAAAGACTACTTTTAAAAGCAATGAAATCAGTAAAAGACCGGGCTTTTTTTCAATTTTAGCAATTCTCAACAACAGTATTACGCGACCGTCTGTTATTGACTCTTAGAGTGCACAAAAGCTCACAAAAGCAACTTTTTCTCGGTCTGGAATAACCAGTATGACTACTCCGAATAAAATACACCAGTTGTGTGTTGAAAATTGCCCGAGAAACTGATTTGAAAATCAAAATTGCAAACAGACATCTTTGCGAAAGGCGACGCGTGTGAAGTTAAAAGAACTTCTTTACATAATATCATGGAACATTTCTCCAAAACTAACGAGAACACAAAGAAAAAGTCAATCACAAATTGATATCAACATAAATTCTCACCGAAAAATGTAATTTATTTTATGGTAAAGTCCCTCGGCTGCTTGAAAATTCTTTAAAACTCCGCTTCTTCGGTTTTGATCGCCCCGCACTGATAAAAGCGTATGAAGTTCCTCGAAGCAAGATTTAGTCGCTTAATTAGCTCTCCTTTCTCTCCACTATAGCGGCTTCTGAGTATTCTTTAAAGCTTTCTCTTTCCATTTTGAATATTTTAAATGTGAGTTATTACTCCGATAACACGAAACTACGGTTTTAAAAACCAAGCACATGCCGAGCACGGCAGCCATTTTTGTAGAATTTGTGGGTGACCGATCCGACGACCCGGTTACTAAAATATGATTGCATAAATTTGCATGCACTTTATCGTGAGACACAAAAAAATAAAAACCAGAGGCTATAAGTAGCCTATACTCATGCGCTCTACGAGTTTTGCATGACACACTCAAGAAGACGCTGCGACACGTTTTCTGTACTCCCTGTGAATATTTAATTTACTGATTCCCGATCAAATCCACACTTGTCTAATATTTCCCAAACCGTGACTTATTTCTGCTGTATTTGAGAAGACTACTTTTAAAAGCAATGAAATCAGTAAACGACCGGGCTATTTTTCAATTTTAGCAATTCTCAAAAACAGTATTACGCGACCGTCCGTTGAGAGAGTAACTAGTATGACTACTCCGAATAAAGTATACCAGTTGTGTATCGAAAATTGCCCGAGAAACTGAAAACTCAAAATTGCAAAAAATACGCAGACATCTTTGCGTAAGACGACGCGTGTGAAGTTAGAACTATAAAATTCAAGTCATGTTTTGTTTACATAATATGATGGATATCAATTACTCGTTTATTACTTCCCAAACCGTGAATTATTTCTGTTACATTTGAAAAGACTACTTTCAAAAGCAATGAAATCGGTAAAAATCGACATTAATATGACACGCATTCTACAGTCCATAATCCACAGAAGTCTAGTCCCGAAGTCCAAATTTATTTTTTAAATCCGATAGGCTGCAGTAACGATTTCGTTTTTCCGTGTTTCTATTGTTCTTTCTTTTAAAAAGTCTTGAAATTACTCGCCACAGGCAGGGAAAACTGCTCCGACACAGGTATTGTAGAGAATCGGCAGTAAAATGTGGAATAAATTGACAATATGCTTACGAGCGCGAGAGACCGATGTTTGGCATTTTTGCTTTGGAAGAACTCTGATTAAAAATAAAATAGCTATTATTTCTACAGAATCGCGACAAATTCGGCCTCAAGTTGTATGCTGTGTATAAAAACGACGTTCACCTCGATGGGAGAAATACAGGACTGACTTATGCACCAATAAGACCAAATTACGGAAAACGTATGTCATGCGCATGCGTAAGAAACGTTTGTCATATTTTCTGATCTAATGTACCATAAGAAAAGAAGCTATTAATATTTTAATATTTTAAACAAGATAAGAAGATGTCCGACATGGAGAAGAGTAACTCTTTTCATTCCGTCATCGTTCCTGCAAACCACGTTGTTACTGTTGAATGTTTTATAAATGAAGGCTGTACCACAATGAAGCCAGTGATTCTTCTGAGTGTTATATATACCTGAGGTGAACATTAGTAATGTAAGAAGGGTTGTAGGAGACGCTGTCGTGACACTTCAGTAACGCTGTTTTGCTGGAAGTGAGAGTAGCCGGAAGTCACAAAACCTGAAGTGCACAATTTAAAGTATGCGTGCATAAATTTGCATGCAAAATCTTGGCACAAAAAAGAAAAAAAAAAGGAAGGCAAATTTTAACTCATGCCGCTTCGCTAGTTAGTTGCTTAATTATTGGTTACAGTTCGCTATACTACTTCTGAAAACACAGCAAAATCACACATGATAGCGATATACAAAGGATATAAATCGCAAAGCAAAGCCACTTCCCTTAGTAAATGATCATGACTTCCTCCTAGACGTTTCTAAAACGAAAAAAAAGTGGAAAACATATGGCTGTATTTTGAAATAATCACAGGAAACTACTGCAAGACAAACGCTTACCTTGCAGAATATTAATTATGGAGGGCTTGATCGAAAACTATGCTAAGTAGGATAAATTGGAAAAAAATAAAAATTGCTCCTAATTAGCTTTTTTTGTCATACGAACTTGTTTTCATGTTGTAAACATTGCCCTGTATGTTTTTCGCTGGTTTTGCGCTTCATTTTGTAGGGAAAAAAACGGTCCAAAATGCGGTCGGCTAATAAAACTCAACAAACATTGCAGCACTTTGTCTTTGTGTACTTGATTCCTCTTGGGATTACTGTTTTCACTGCATTTTAACCGCTCAAGTTGTTCGTTTCACTTGATAACAGCGCAAGTTGTTGGTTTCACTGATTTTAAACCGCTTAAAATGTTCGCTTCACCTGAAAAATGCGTAAGTTGGTCAGGGTTAGGGTTAAGTTTTGGGTTAGGGTTAGGGTTAGGAAAAACAAGGAAAAAGCACAAGTTGTTGGTTTCACTGCCTTTAAAGAGCTCAAGTTTTTCGTTTCACTCGAAAAAACGCGTTGTTGGTTTCACTGCCTTTAAAGAGCTCAAGTTGTTCGTTTCACTCGCAAAAAGCACTCAAGTTGTTTGTTTCACTGCTTTTAAACCAATGAAGTTGTTCATTTCACTGTGGCTTTACTTGTTCGTTTCACTTCACAAAAACACGGAAAAAGCACAAGTTGTTCGCTTCACTGCCTTTAAAGCACTCAAGTTGTTTGTTTCACTGCTTTTAAACCGCTCAAGTTGTTCGTTTTACTTAATAAAAAAACACTAACAAAAGTTGTCTGTTTCGCTTAAAAAAAGGCACAAGTTGTTTGTTTCAGCAATTAACCGCTCAAGTTGTTCCTTTCATCAATAAAACTAAAAAACACTGCAGCGTGTTGTCTTCGGATTACCGTTATAAATACTGATCAAGTTAGACATAAAATTGGAGTGATGAGAGCATAACCGTCTCATGTCGAATTTTAGGCCCTTTTAAATATTTTCTCGCGCTCAGATTTGCCTTATTTTTGGCATGTGAACTACAAATTAATTAATTACTCCGTGTCTCTCGTTCGAGAAAACGAATCCCAAAGATTACCCAAATTTCTCGATGTTATGCTGATTTTTCACTTCAGATAGCCAAGTTTGGGCCTGTGCCGCTAAATTCCACTCAAGAAAAAAAAAAACAGAAAACCAAAAACCAAAAAAAAAAACCCGAACCGAAGTTCATTCCTTCAAAATCGCTTCATTTTATCGCCACTTAGTTTCGCGCCATCTCCCTTACGGACCTCCTAGGAAGCACTCCCGGTTCTCCGCTGCCGGCTCATAGCCTTTGCCTGCCTTGCCCAATTTCGGCCGGCCAGCAAGAACTCACTTCGAGCTACCTAAAGCTGTATTTCAAGTACCCGACCACGCATTGTGGACCCATCTGCCACTGTTGCAAAGCATGTCGGGAAATTCTATGGCAAATCCAAAATGGAGTTCCCACCAGAAAATTATTGCAAAGTTGGAAGCACTTCGGATATTGGGCGGCATTTCGACCATGGCACGGGATGGGAAATGGCCCACAACTCACAACGCTGCTCCTTTTCTGATTCCAGGTGATTCTAGACTCTCCCGCCGGCTCGTCTTGTCCACCAAGGCCGTTTTCACCTCGAGCGCTGAATAGCACTTCGGACACAAGGTACGAGGGACACGACTCGTTTCTTTGAGAGGTGCCAGTGACTTAAGGATTTCCGGAATTCGTGATGTTCTTCCATCATGGCGCGGGCCTTAAACGTGGCTTAAACCAGCGCTCAAACACGGTGCCTTACTGTATAATTCTCTATCTGAAAATATTAGGGCGATTAGATCAATTGGGCAGTTTAAGAAGGAAATCAACCGCGCACTTGAAACATTCGATTCCCACTCGGCAATCTTGTAAATCAGTTTTTATAGTTATTTTAATTTTTATAAATGATTGTAATTAAAATACTATTGGTGTAACTGAAGATTTTTAACCGAGTTTTAAATAAATAAAGTTGCATGTACGCAAACTATGGAAGCCTGTAAGGGGCATTCGATATGCGACTAAATTTTAGGGTTTTTAGGGAATTTTATTTTATCGGTTAGATAGAAAAATGCGAGGTAGAAAATGCGAGGTAGAAAATGCGAGATAAAAAATGCGAGATAAAAAATGCGAGATAAAAAATGCGATAGAAAATGCGAGATAAAAAATGCGAGATAGAAAATGTGAGATAGAAAATGCGAGATAAAAATTGCGAGATACTGAAGGGCGGCGTGGTTACTCTGGAAGCGCCTTTGTCCATGTCCATCATGGCGCGTCCGGTACCGTGGATGATGAGGTAAAGTATGGCATTTTCCCCGTAGTTTTAAATTAATAAATTATTCATATATGCTGTACACAAGCATATGGAACTGAAACATATAGATCGACAGGAGATTCCATCAAAACCGTCTCGAGCTTGTCTGAAGATACAATGAACCGGCCTATCCGAACGATCCTAATGCTACGAGCCGGCCATCTCTACATCTCTTTACAACTTTGGTCGGCCATTTGTTTCAAAATTAAGACACGATATACGTGAGGTTTTTTGCCACGTATACTTGTGATTTTTCGTATTGTATGGGTTTTTATCCCAGGGATATAACGATTTTCTACTGATACGTCCGTTAAACGCAAACGTACGCTTAACAAACACGCATATGTATGCGCCCTACAAAAGCCCATATATATGCGGTTAAAAAAGTTTGTGTATATGCGTTCGCAAACACGTCGTTGTATAAGGAGCATCGAATTATGCCGTCAGCTATAAACTACTTCATATACGAGAAAGGTGAAATGTAACTCTGAAGGAATCGAGCATGGCGGCACTAACTTAAAAAGGTTTGGTTCTCATTCGTGGCCCTCGCACTTGATTAAGGTTCTCCAACATCTGATTTGTTAGAATCTGTGGATTTCCTTTCAAGGGATTGTGAATGTTACTTTCCAAATGCTGATCGAAACATGGCAAAACAACTTAATTGCACGACTGGAGGTTTTCATTAATGATTCAGTTCGTGGATTGCTCGATTCTTTGGATCCAAAAGTCATCATGTCACATCAAGTTTGGTTCGAATTATAAATCCTGTTAGTCGTTCTCATACATGGGCGCATTGATGGTTTCTCAAGTCTCATAGTTTATTTAAGTTGTGCTACAAACAACCGTGCCTCAACAGTGCATTCACTGTTCTTAGCTACAGTGGAAAGGAATGGGTGGCCTATGACAAACCTCCAACGGATGAGGCAATGCAGGCCATCAATGTGCCAAAGAGAATCAGGGCCCCTAACACTGTAAACATGCCTTGCGATTGTGTTGAACCATCTCAGAGAACGACCAACAGATCAATTCGAACCAAACTTGACCTGACACGGTGACGTTGGACAAAAACATTTCTGCTCCGCAGGTGTCCCAGCATCATGCTGATTATTGTTCTAATTAATTCATCTAATAGCGCATTTGAGATGGTGGTATAATGGCTGGAGAATGACTCTAGGTTTTGAACTCCAAGCCAAAGAGTGGTTCTGGACAACAATAACATTCCCGTTATTTGAGACCTGTTAAGGTTACAGTGTAAAAAATAGCGTCAAAATAAAATTTACAGAATGAACTTTCATTCAAAAAAAAATTATCGAAAAATAGTGAAAATTGACGGAGAAATGACAGTATAACTTTTGTGGGCGGAGTTTGTTTATGAAGCGATATGTTTTTTTAAGCGCTGTTTTCTCAAAGTTAATTTTTCGCTTGTTGGGGACACTTTAAAGAGCTACAACTCAAAGGAAATTTGTTCGATTTTCCTCAAATTTGGACAGAAGCTAGGCTAACATATAATCAACAAAAACGTGTCGGCGAATTTCTTAATTCCGAAAACTTTTTCGTCAAGAGCCATTTCCGTGCGATCATTCCAATTTTTTTTCTCCCTTTTTCGAAAATATTCTGTAACTTTTTACGTGAATTGAATATGGGAAATCGCCGACACGTTATTTTAGCGCTTCGTGTCCGGTAACCCGAGAACAAATCAAATTAGCAAAATACAATAATCGCTTTGAGTTATAGCGTTTTAAAGCTCATTCGGACGTTCGAATTTAGACGTCGTAAACAATTCGACAATTCATTTTATTACCAAATGGTTTCCATATTTAGATAGCCAGCTCTATAAGCTTTAATTTGATATCTGGGTTTAGGTATATTAAGTGTAATCTTAAGACGCTAGAGCTGTTATACTGGAGACACCCCCGAAGGTACACGGTAACCTTAAATCGCATTGTATTATTCCGGAGAAACTCCAGCTGGGGTAAAGATATTTCATACCTTGGTCGCAGTTAGTACGCACCTCTCGTAACATGCTCTGTGATTGGTTGATACATGCGGCAGGGTTGCGATGACGATGATGGATGAGGTGTCAGAAACATTTGCAACCTGGATTAATTGATCGCATGTCTGACTGCCTTGGGCTACTTAGCTTTTAACGGACCGGGAAACCATGAAAAGAAATTTACCGAAATGCTTTAAACCTCATTATGAGGACGTTTATTTAATTATTGATTGTACTGAACTATATATAGAGAAGCCATCACAAGTGATTCAACAAAGTGCTACCAGGTCTGAGTACAAGGGTCACAACACTGGGAAAGGTTTGATTGCCCTATCACCACTAATGCTACCAGTCTTTGCATCAGACATCTATCCCAGTAGCAAGTCTGATGAAGAAATTTTATCAGATAGTGGAATCTTGGCCTTTGCACACCAAGGAGACAGGTGGCTTGCTGACAAAGGCTTTATTGTTCAGCACATTTTAGATAACTGGGGGGTCAGAGTAGAAACGCCAGCCAAGTTGGAGGGAAAGAAACAGTTTTCCGTGGAAGAGGATATTCATAATCAAAAGAACTCGCAAGTGAGGGTCCACGTAGAGAGGGGGATCAGACGAGTTAAGGTGTTCAGAATCTTGCGAGGGAATATCCCTCTTCGCTATTTACACCTAATATCTAAATTGTGGAAAGTATGTTGCTGGCTCACTGCTTTCTTACCACCTCTTATTAAGGATGATGGGGAGTAACTGGATGACACAAGAGAGCAGTATGCATTGTTTGCTTGTTAGCTTTAAATCAGTTCAAATTGTACCAAAAACAAAGTATCCAAAATAAGAAAATAGGTTTTCCTAATACCGTACTTATTCGAATAAGCGCCCACCTTCGAATAAGTGCCCACCTTGAAAAAGCATCCACCCTGAAAGCCCAAAAGATTAATAAGGCCCACCCTCGAATAAGCGCCCACCCCCACCCTCACTCCAAAACCCCTTTTGTACTAGCCCAGCGTGAAGAGGAGCATCAGTTCTGTTCCATAATTAGCTTAAATTTAATTACTTTACTGACAGTTCAGAGTTATGCTTTGTTCATGTTCAATCTTCTGAACTTTGTTTTGTTGGGTTGAAGCGAAATAAACTTGTTATCCTTAGTTTTGACATATTTATATTCTCTTAAAATGTCCTCACTTGCTCAAAAATATTGTAATGAAGCCTCGCTTGCTAAACAAGAGGTTCCAAGAGTCTTCTTTATTGGGGACTTCTCGCGTAGCTTCAAGCTTGATCAATGTAGGTTATAAGGCTGCAAGATTGGTCGATTGACTAGACTACAAGATTTGTCGACCGGCTAGACTACTGACTACTGATCACTGATTACTGCTGATTACTGCTTACTGGTTACTCGACTGAAACAAGCCTACCTATATACTACTATTGTAGACATGTTTGGGTTCGCGGACCGTGGAAACTTTTACTGTAAATCCCGTGTCCTGCAGGATTATTTGGGCTTCTGACCCTGGGAACTTTTAATGCATATCCGGTGGCCTGACAAAGCGAGTAAAAGAAACATCTATACGGCTGTCGATGACAGGTACTAAAGAACCAATGGAATACAAGAGCTAAAACTGTAAAGTTGGACTAGACACCCAAACAATAACCTTAGTGTAGGTAAAATCCAAGGTCAGCTTTAGTTCCCAAGCATGCCTACTTCAAGAACCGACATTCAAGTTTAACAAATCAATAAAGTAGACGACACTACTCGAAAACCCAAGAACTACCAGTGTGGGCTAAACCTTCAATAACCTTGGACTATGAACGAGAATTATAAAGAAACCCTAAACATAAGAGAAACCTTAAGCACGACATTTTGAACGACTAAATGCTTCACAACATTCCTTACTTAGACAGTCTAGAATAAGAACGGCATACTTAGCGATTAGGTAATAAGCTGAAATTAATCAAACGCCATTTTGGCTTCTTAACAATATGTTGAAAAAATAATAAGCGCCCACTCTCGAATAAGCATCAACCTTGAATAATGAAATAAGCACACAGGGCGCTTATTTGAATAAATACGGTAAGCGACAACTTTCACAGATGGTTTATATAGTGTGCAAAGCTGAATGCTAATATACTTCAGAGATTCCTGGTGAAGAGAAATTAATTATTAATTAACCTGAGGTGGCGGGGAAGATGTTGAAAATATTACCACATCTATTTTTTTGTGGGTGGGTGCGGGGAGCTCCTCAATTTCAATTACCAAATGATTTTCCAAAATGCTGGATATTGTGTCAAAAGATTACATTTAATGAATTTAGACATTATTTGGACTTTTGCTGGGGGTATTATGAGAGAAAACAGATAATACGCTAATTATATACAGTCAAAATTGAGAATATATGTACACAGTACTTATAAACAATTTTTCAGGAAAACCAAATATTTATTGCATGGAATATTTATTTACCGTAAGAAAAAGTGAACAATAATTGTTGGACAGTAAGACATGATTGTTTAAATTAAGTTTAAAATTTAAATGAGTACATAAGAGCAGTAATTTATTTATTTATTTGCATTACAAGAATCTAAATTTATGTACAATGCTGATAATGATTATTTGGTAAGCTGAACCCTAACAGCATTCAACAATTCTAAATAAATAGAAGTACAAAAAGGAAATAAAAATCTGCTAAAATTGTTAAATTGTCAAGGATTGTCAGTTATAACTTAGACACACAACTATTGGGTTAGATGTGAGATTTCAATAATGTTACATCACAGGGGTGGATCCAGGATTTATGGAAGGGGGTGCTGTTACAGAGGTTCTATTAAGAAACTCAAGAAAGGGAGGGGTGGGGGGAGGGGTGTTGCAAAGATTATACTTAAAATCTAGAGAAAGGGAGTTTGCCCCTAACCCCCAAATTTACCACCCCTGTATTCTCCCTTGAATTACAAATGAATTTCTTCATGCACAAACTTGACTTCACAGCAGCTTTGTGCGAGAGCTGCATTTGCCCACTGTTTGAGGGCTATCTAACAAGTTCTCAAAGTCTGGGACTTGTCCTTCTAACATTTCAAGTTTATTAGCATACTGGTTGTTATGGCAAATATTTGTTACGGTCTTGCAAGAATTGCACTGCCAACTTCGAGAAACAAATGAAAAAAATCAATATTTTTCCTTATTATGAAGTTCTTAGATTTCTTTGATTCGGAAACAAAGGATTGAAGTATGCAGGCATTGCTGTTTGCACACTGTTGTTGAAGTTGAACCTGGCAAACATGAGCTCAAGTAACTGCATTCAGTGGCTCTGTACATCCTTCGGCACACGTCTTTACGTACCCCCAGTAAACACAGCCCAGATAGTGCAGTTCTGATTCCAGTCTCCATGTCCGCGAAACATTCCGCTAGCCATGACCATGAAAAATCACGGCATAGGTTATAGGTTCTGTGAGTATGGAGCTGCGCAGCCAGGCCTTCGGCCTGGCAAGTGCTCCGCTATCAATTTGTTTTTCCACATGAAATAATTTCGAAATTATTTAAAATTTCAGAAGGTTAATATTACTTATTCATTCCGATATTCGTTAAAATAACCTGTGTTAAATAATCGTAGTTCAGAGAAAATAATCCGATATTATTGCAACTGATCAATATGATATTCTCCAACCTAACCGTCATGGTTTTCCCTGACTTTCCAGCGGTTTTGTGATGAGAATACATTTGACCCGTCTAAATTTCCACGTTCGCTTTACAGCAGTGGAAATAGAATATTTATCTCTTGGAAAAGTAAATTTCTACTTAACGAATTCTCGTTAAATGTGCGAAAGTTTTGTTCTTTTGTACTGCTGTATTTTCGTATTGGTCATCTCCCGCGCTTAATTTGTTTATGACGGTGTTGTAATTCACGCGTGTAAAGGTCATGGAGATTCTTTGAATATGTAAAAAAAATTGTTGGTACTCATCGTTATAATTGTGAACATATTAGTATACAGTGGACGTAAATCAGCTGCTAAAGAAAGGAATGCGAAATGTCCTACGTGTATAGATACTGAGTGGAAACTTTTAACAAGGTAAACAATAAATTACTCTGTACCGTGGCATTCAACAAAAAATAAAGTCCATTATCATCAGCTGGTACAGACTTCAAATCAAATTCGAAACTGTCTTTCATCAGTTTGAGTATTATATTTAAAACAAGACAACTACGATTGGAGCCGTGTGCGAAAAAAAATGGGTCCTTTCATTAACATTTCCGTACGTTCTCAACATCTTTCATACTGTAGGTGTCTCGTAAGAAAATAATACTGATCTGCATTTAATTTGCTTTTGAAGCCACATTGACAAGCTTTTCTTTTCTCTAGAGAGCGAAAACCCGAACATTTAAAGAGAGCATTTTGAAATTAACACTTCCAACATTCTCGAACTTGTATAGTTAGTTTGGATCTATTGTCCCCCGTAGTAGCATACACAATTACAGCCAAATTCGTTGTATCGCGATGCGCGAAATGCAAACTTCGAAAGTTTTCTGTTTTTTCTGTTCCGTCAATCATCTCAGTGGGAGGCGGGATTATGCATTTGCTTGGGCAGTTTTAATTGAAGACTGAACATGAGATCGATTTATGAAAAATTAAACGAGCTAAATGCAAGAAATACCTGTAAACTGTAAAATACCTGTAATCGGCGTGATTAAAAGACCAAAACGGAATTATGATCAAGTTTCTGCGCCCGATTCGAAAGAGTGTACCGTACGTAAGACAAACTTATAGCCGAATATTCTGTCAATGATTTCATCTTCAAAATCATCTTTAAGATGATTTCTTTCAAATATTTAGTTCATATTCAATCACATCGCATCTTGTTTTTGTATGTTTTCTTATATTTTCCGTCGTTACTACATTCCTTTTCTACATACATACATACTGTCAGTTTACATTTGCATATTAGGGACCGTTCATAATTTATGGGTTGGGGGGCTATGGGGATTTGGAGGGGGGGCCATTAATTTTCATCCAAAATATTTAGGGGGAGGCCATCAAAATTCAATTGGTACTCTGTATAGGGGGGGGGGGGCACTTAAAACTTACTTTTATAATCGGTCCGGTTAAGAGAAGTATTTTAACGAATAAACTTTAGGTCCACTTAAAGAAGATATCGATAAATTCCGAGTGAAATCCGAGCCCTTTTCAACATTTAACAGAATAAAATTACGAGACTGAAATAGGAGATCGATGTTTATTATATAAACTCCAATGAAATATCAGGTGATCTCCCGCGTGAAAAAGTGATATCTTCACATGTGAAAATAACATGTTACCATGGATACCCATGCAAAGGCATGCCGTGTTTGGTCCGAATTTGTTTGTGATAACGCTCATATCTTGAATAAAGAATTTTATTTGTTAGATAACATCACAAAGTCTGGCAAATACATTTACGTTAACATGTGAAAACACCTTCTATTCAACCCGGAAGACTGACACCTGTGGTCATAGGAGGAAGCTCGTGGCTCTTCGACCACTACTAGTATTTGTTGTAATGAGCGGCCAATTGTACCCACTGTCATCAGACTCCGAGTCAGATTCAGAACCTGATGAGTCAGAATCACTCAACGTTTCTTGGTATATTTCTTCTTCACTTTCATCGGACTCTTCTGATTCATGAGGTTCGTCTGCTTGATGTAGAAGTTCCTTCCCTGTGGCTACTACATCACAAAGGACGTCTCCTTTTATTTCCCTTACATGGGTCGTGATCGTTGCAATCTTCTGACTTCAATTTCTTTTTCCATGGAAGGTTATATTTTTGTAGGTATTTGTAGGGGGGGGGGCATGGTATTTTACCTTTGTCTGCAAGCTCCCACGAGGGGGGCCAGAAAAAAATATCTTACATCATCAGGGGGGGCTAGAAAAAATATTTAAGGAAAAAATTAAGATCCCCATAGACCCCCCAACCCATAAACTATGAACGATCCCTTATTACCGTTGATGCATGACCGGTCGACCGTAACTGTAAACAACAGGAAAAGCTCAAACTTCTCGGCTCGCCAGCGGAGTCGATTTTGCCAGCATCTAAATGAAATATTCCATGGAAGTTGAAGAAGGTTTTCCCCACCTCTAGTCGTCGAATTTTTTTCGATGCAAACTTTTGAAGGCGATAAAACGTCCAACGCCAGCGGAGCTCACTAATTTAATATGCCCGATGCAAATCAGATTTACAAGCGAAGAAACGAATTCTAAGGTAAAAATCGACAGATAAAATTAACTTTCTGAATTCCTCTCCTGTATCCATCTTCTTCGATTAAACATCCTTTCCTGTCAGCTCTCCGAATAAAATTTCTCCGAATCAAACTTGCGGGAACTCAACGCGCTAAAATAACACCAGATTCAACTCGCTCCGTGTTAACCCCACCTCCCACTAAGATGATTGACGGAACAGAAAAAACAGAAAAATTTCAAAGTTTGCATTTCGCGCATCGCAATACAACGAATTTGGCTGTAAATATGAAAATTTCAAAGTGATGAAACAAAAAAGTACAAAATGAAAATTTTCGCTTATACATGTACACATAACAAAACCTTCAACGCTATGGACTCCACCGCTCGCCCCGCTTGGCTCATAAAGCGCCTGTCATGCAGACTACTTTGGTAGTGCACATGAAAACATTAGCATACAAACACATAGTGATTTTAAGAGGCCGCCAGAATGATTCCTAAATTCGACCATGCGATATGGACTCTTTAAGCTTCCGAATCAGGTCAAGAGAATGACAACAAACTTTGAGAGATAAAACCTGAATCTGGTTTTATCGATGCCCTTTGGCTCCTTAGTCTTTAAGGATTACCTTTAAGGGTCACTGAGATTTAAATAAATGTTAATCACACCTACTAGTATTTAGATCATAACTTGACCACAAGTTTACCATCAATGAAAAGTTGGATTCGCTGACTGCCTTCGCTGCAATCAGTTTCCGAAACAAAAAAAAACACGCAAAAAAAAGGCGCTTGATTTTCGAATGAATTGTTGCAGGAAAAAAAAGATAAGGACTCGATTAAGTTGTGTTCTTTCTCTCACGGACGAAACGAAGCAATGAACCCCCCCCCCCCCCCCCAAAAAAAAAAAAAAAAAAAACATTTTCTACGGCTATACAAATCTTAATTTTTAAAAAGATCACTGCACAATGTTTTCTCATTTGTAATACATGTTTCGTTGTGACTCGCATCTTCGTCAGTTACAAAGAGTCTTTGAAATATCAATCGATATTTGTGTAAAGCGGTTAACAGGCATGGCTCCACCGAAACACCTCCCTCCTCTAATACTAATTCACAAGAAAGACAGTACTTCTATAAATTATCCGTACTTAGGCTGTTTCTCAACTATATATAGCTCAAAACAAAATACGCTACTGATCTTGTTAATCGTTATTGTAATGATTTTGACATCAAACTAGTGTTTACCACTTTCAATTACAGTGAAGGACCCTGTCCCTAGACAGCTTCGTTCACGTATAGTATATAATTTCACTTGTGCATGCTGTAATGCTTGCAACATCGGCGAAACTTAGCTTGTCGACATTTTTCTACACGCGTGGGTGGAACACCTCTCTTCTGATAAGGGGCAGCACGCAGCTCTTACAAGGTCTTCTGTGATTGGCTGAGAAAACAATAGAACAAACAACACAACAATGGATCCTAGCCCTGAAAACAATAGAGCTGCGTGATACAGAGGTCCAATGAAATTAGAAGTTGTAAAGAGCTGTGTGGTATCTGTCTGATAAGTCCTCTCACATCTTTAAACATCTACAATGCGCGGAACCTTGCCGCAAATCTTGTTCTACAGATTGCTTTGAAATCCTCTATTCTGCCTCCACGAAATTCCAGCTCAAACTCAAGGAGGCTATGCATATCAACTAGGTAAAGCCCAATTTAAATCAACAAGTCAAACACGCCAATTTAACACTTACGCTTTAGGCATTGTTATTATTTACGCCTTCTTTCTTTGTTATTAATTTAGTCATCATAGTAATTTATGCATGCTTCTTTAGGTTATAAGTTCAAACGGTTTTTCAAACACTCTTTGTAACTGACGAAGATGTGAGTCACATCGAAACATGTATTCTAAATTAAAAAAACATCGTGATCTTTTTAATAATTACGATTTATTTGCTGCTTTCTCGGCTATACAAATCTCTAGATTACAGAAAGACACTAATGGCTCTAATGACACTAAATGGCTCTTATGATTTTCTCTTAGCGGCGGCGAAAGAAAATACGAAAAATGTTTAACTCACCGATACACTTGGCCATGTGCCGTTTCCTATATGCGGCCCTTCTGAATGTTTTTGGGCAAGTTGGACATCCTAACTTCGCCGGATAATGGAGTTTTTTGTGGCGTGCAATCTGGCTTCGACTGAAAATCCCTTTGCAGATCGGACACTTTGCTTTACTCATGACAAAGAACTTACTGCAGCACAACACGATATCCCCCACGAATTGACTGATATCCTCAATTGTCAAAGTGCATTGAATTCACTGAAATCATGAATTTGACGTCATTTGCGAGCAAGGCCGCTGATTGAGGTGATCAAAGACTCCCACCTTCAACTAGTGCAAAAATAGTATTGAAAATTTCCAGCTTACAGTCGACTGCAAAGGCGCTTTTTGCGCGTTAGCATAAGTCGTACGGACTAATGGTGTTCGAAATTACGAACAAAAGGTTCACCAGATGTCGGGTGCAGGATAAGTATTGCATGGAAGTAGTTCTAAACCTTCACGCACACACTGAATTGGGATCTGGCAGTCTTTATTTACAGCATTACATAATGATACAAAAATACCTAATTGAAGGCTATATTGAAATACATCTGTTGGCAACTGATAATCAAAGTGTCCTTTGGGCTATCTCCCTTAAGTTTTTTCCCATCATGCAGTGCTGTCATATTATGTCCGAATATTGTTTTTAGGCTAGACTGTGTGGTTTCTTGAGTCAAATTTCTCATTTATCAAGTTTTTTGGACGTCATTGAAAATGGTGATGCTCTCCTCTTGTCTTGTTTCTGGAGCAAGTGTTAGTAGTTTCAACTCGTCTGGAATTCTACCTGGTTTACTATAAAATATCTAACAAGAGCCTCAAACAAACAATATTTTACTGTTTCAGTTCTTCCCTAGACATGCACCACCACTTATAAAATAATGGCATTCTCGTCATTTTTAACAAAGTGTAACACATGTACATGGTAACAAAATCTCGATTTGTTGTCTGTTCAGAGATTGAACAAGTTTTCTGTAACTGTTATCATTCATACAATTAATTACTAGCTTTTAATTGTCATTTGCTGCAGGAAAAATGCCATCACCTTAGGGAAGTGGTCATGACAAGTATACTCGACGAGGACCCACCCTGTGTAGGGGTAGGGGGTTACACAAGATTTTCTAATGAGTGTAATGGACACATTTTTTTTGGCCAAAAAATCAGAGATGAGAGTTTAATATTCTGTCTGCATGAAACTTGCATTGCTAGTAAAATGGCACAGGAATATTTTTATCTTTCTCTCAGTTTCTACTCCTGATAGAACGGGGGCTATGCGAACAAGACACCATCTTTTTAGGTGGGGCGAGAGGGGGTACATAAAGAGACCACCAGTCTTTTTGTTAAATCGTGGTTCCTGTCCGAAAGACCATTTCCGTTAGTGATTTCTATCTGAATCTGGGTTGTTTTAATTTTGTGTAACAATATCTTCAACAAAAATAATTTATTGTCGAAATATTAAATTGACATTGTAGAATTTTTTTAAGTTTCTATTTAAGCTAATAATTTTAAGTCATTAATTTAAGTCATCAATAAATGTCAGTGTTATATACAAGCTATGTGATCTTTTCTTTTGTTATAGTCCCGGAACAAACGTTATCCTTTAGTTGCCATTCCAGCTTAATTCAATACCTTTCTATCCAAATGTTGTAGGTTAAAATTATTTTAGGTTAAAAATTATTTCAAACTAGGTTAATTTTTATTTTCCTTTGTCCCAGATTTATTAACATAATCTTAGACAAAGGAAAATAAAAATTAACCTAGTTTGAAATAATTTTAACCTAAAATAATTTAAACCTACAACACATACATGTGCATCTCATGGTAAATAAACTTAAGCAATTCTTGTGGGATATGCCCACGGAGGGCAGGCAGGAAAATTTAGCCATCTGCTGACATAGTTCGGGAAGTAAGTTTAAAGTGGCCACACCAAATTGGAATCAGGAGTTTGACGAACGTCCAGAACCAAATTTGATGGAAATGGAAAAGACGGGGAGAAGGGAAATGATGGCGAGGAAGGACCTGAGGGTGGGTAGATGTTCCTTAGCTCCGTACACGACATTGACTGTCAATAAATTTAAAGAAAACTAATTATATGATTATTAAATCATCAAAAAAGAAATTGAATGATATATTCAACATAAAACTTCCTAACAATGATGGCTTTGAATACACATTAGAAAAGAAAAGTTACATAAAATACCTTGGTGTATTAATAGATGACACAATTTCATGGAAATACCACATATCTCATATAAGCTCAAGAATTTCAAGAAATACAGGGATTTTCCTCAAATTAAGGCTCTATCTTCCCCTAAAACAATTTAAACAGCTTTATTACAACTTGATATATCCATATCTATCATATGCGATTATTGCTTGGGGGAGTGCTTATGCATCTCACCTGAGGAAAATTCAAGTCAAACAAAATCATATCGTTCGCCTACTGTTTTTTGCTTCTTTGTATGGCAAAAATACAGACAGTGCTCTTCCGCTACTTAACTTATTAGACTTACTTACAGTAGAAAATACTTTTACATTACAATTACTCAAGTTCTCACACCAGTGGCATAAAAAGCAACTTCCCAATATCTTCGACAACCACCTTCGCTATGCCAGTGATGTCCATACATATAACACTAGATATGCTGCAAATTGAGAACAGAAGAAAGCTTAAAGGCAAGATCAACAACAGCAGAACAAGGGCTGCCAGAAGGGAAGCCCAGAGCCAGTACAATGAAGCCAACCAGGAGGTGCGGAAAGATATCAGGCGGGATAAAAGAAAGTTCATAAACGATCTTGCATAGGAAGTCGAAACAGCAGCAAAACAACACAGGATGAAAGATTTATATGACCTGACAAAGAAAGTGGCAGGAAAGAAGAGCTCTGCATCAAAACCCATTAAAGACAAGCACGGTAACACACTAACCAAGCAGGAAGATCAGCTAAAGAGATGGGGAGAATATTTCGAAGAATTGTTGAACCGACCACCACCACCAAACTCTATAGTCATCCCAGAAGCCGAGTTGATGTTGGATGTTAACACCGCAAAACTCAGCAGAGGGGAAATAGAGAAAGCAATCAAGAAACAAAAGAATGGAAAAGCTCCAGGCCCGGATGGCATTCCAGCAGAAATCCTCAAGGGAGATCTAAACACCTCAACACAGATGCTGTACGAGATCTATGAGAAGGTCTGGGAAGAAGAAAATATTCCTGAGGATTGGACCGAGGGGCACCTTGTTAAAATCCCCAAAATGGGAGACCTAGCAAATTGTAACAACTACAGGGGAATTACCATGCTATCAGTGCCAGGAAAAATCCTCAGCCGAATCATCTTGCAAAGGCTAATAGATGCGCTCGACGAGATCTTAAGAGACCAGCAAATGGGCTTTAGAAAGAACAGGTCTTGCACTGACCATATCGCAACCCTAAGAATCATAGCTGAGCAGTCGCTCGAATGGAACTCTTCACTCTACATGACTTTCATAGATTTCGAAAAGGCCTTCGATAGTGTCGATCACAGCACACTCTGGAAGATAATGCGCCACTATGGAATCCCAGAGAAGTTCATTACCATCATACAGCAGTCATACCACAATTCCCAAATCAGAGTAATACACAACCGCGAACTTACACCGCCTTTCTCTGTGAAGACCGGAGTCAGACAAGGCTGCATGTTATCACCCCTGCTGTTTCTTCTTGTTACTGATTGGATAATGAAGACTACAACAGAAGGCTCCAGGACGGGAATACAATGGACCCTCCTCTCCCAACTCCACGACCTAGATTTTGCCGATGACATTGCTTTACTTTCCCACAACCATAACCATGCGCAGAACAAAGTCCAGTCATTGGCTACAACCGCAGGTACGGCAGATCTCACTATCAAAAAAAGCAAGACTAAGATGATGCGCATTAACAGCACAAACGAACACCCAATCAAGCTAGACAAAGAGGACATAGAGGACGTCGCCTCCTTTACCTACCTAGGGAGCGTGATAGCTGTTGATGGAGGAACGGAACAAGATGTGTTGGTGAGAATTGGCAAAGCCAGAACAGCATTCCTTCTGCTTAGACCCGTGTGGAAGTCTAAAGAGATATCCCTGAGGACCAAACTTAGGATCTTTAACACAAATGTAAAAACAGTCCTCAAATGTTATTTATATTTAGTTATTCATCCTATTGTTTTAGTAATTTTAGTTTAGCTAGATATATATTTTCTTGTAACAAAAATGTCATGGAAATGTAAAAATAAAGTATTGTATTGTATTTTATTGTATTGACCATGAGTGAGGTTGTGATGGCTTGGCTGGTTCTTTTAGTGATCTTTTTTATCAATTCCAGCTATTTTAACCAACCTGACTTAAGTGATTTATAATATAGTTTAACGGTTCTTAGCCTATTGATAATATTGAAATTTAGTTAAGATTGAGTGCTCAAAAAACTGTTACAAAGACAGTCAGACGTTTCGGGGATAACCCCTTCATCAGTGTTTGTGTTCTCACGAGACAAACGCTCGTGCTTAAGTAAAATTTGTTGTGTACGCCATTCAAAAATATTCAAATAAAACGCAAATTCGAACGCGCATTAAGCGCGCAAAAACGGGTTAAATGTATAAGGGGTATCCCCAAAACATCTGATGGTCTTTGTAACAGTTTTTCAGCACTCAATCGTTCAATATCATCATTCAACGTGCGTGCTACGCAGCAAAAAACATTTTTTCTTAGCCTATTGATTCCTACCAACTTCTATGTTTCTAATCATGATCATATCATCGGACAATAGAATATAATTGAAAGCGTTTTACGATCGGCCTAATAAAAGATACTTTACTTTCAAACGCAAAGAGTCTCATTTAAATCATTCCATGGAGGAAATGTAGTCCTTTTATTTTTTTTAGGTAAATCAGCTTAATATCCACGTGAACCTCAGTATTATTTTTTTGACAATACTGTGCGTGGGTCTTTAAGGAAGTGTTTGAGCGGTCCGATCAATGACTGCTGTTTCAATAGCGTTGAATACATGCAACCAAGCCATTGAAGGATGACTGAGACAGAGAAGGAGGGAGACAAAATCTACTCTCAATAAGGAACTTCGCGCTATTTTTTATGCGCATTCTTACTGCGCACGCAATTCATGTCGCAATACCATGCTAGGTCGTGCACGAGCGCGCTCGCAAGGGAGAAAGTCTAAACACATAAAGGGCTGGTAGCTATTGCGTTAACTTTGCTAAGTTTAGACTCCCTTGGATGGTCGGTGACACCTACGTTTTTGGATTCATAATTTTATGTAGGAAGTTTCAAATTTCCCATTTTTTTGTAACCCACGCGAAATCGAATCCTACTTACTTGCGGCTGTCAGGATTTGCAAATGCTGCCGTTTAAAGGTTAGGTTTACTTTAAGGGACTTCACCAGTCGAATGAACTTGCTTAATACTTAACAGACCTACTCATAGAAAGTTGCATTTGAGAGATTCATTTGCACTATTTTTAGACTAATGGGCCGATTACATGGCGAATTTCAGCCCGGGCTGACAGCCGACGCCGCCATCTTGTTCCATTGAAAACAAATCATTGCGCATGCCCAAGTGCACTTGTCTACCCGGGTGTCCTCGCTTTTCAGCCCGGGCTGAAATTTCATTCTGATTACATGAGGTTTTCAGCCCGAGCTTAAACTTGCTTCATGTAATCGCAAACGTCATTTTAAGGAGATTTGTTCAAGAAACTGGCTGAAATCTCAGCCCGCCTAATCGGGCTGAAATTCGCCATGTAATCGGCCCCTAACAGACATCGCGAGTAAGGAAGACCGATTTTTTATCTCGTTAATGCGCATGCGAAAAAAGGGGCAAAAGCTGTTAACAAATTTTTGTGGACTTTTTTCCGGGGGGGGGGGGTTCTTCTTTCTTCTTCATAGAAGCTATATTAGGGCATTGAGGATATGGTTGGTTAAAGCGGTTAGGATTTCAAGAAGGGCGTCACATACCGTCACTAAAATATTTGAGGAACACCCCCGGTCCTATTGTTAATTTCCCTAGGGTATTGGGATGTCAGAACTTGTCATGAACTTGTCATATTTCACATTACGTCACCGCAAAGATATTAAAGTTCTTAGTTTCGATATCTCACGTTACGTATCAATATTTAAAATTTTCAATCATTTGTCGTAAAGCCATTCAAGCTGCTTTCGAGAATGGTAAAAATAGGTCAAATGCGTTTTCTTGGGAAACGTAGTTTGAGAATTTCACGGCCTAATTTTACGAATGGAGACGTTTTAAGAAAGTTAAATTGGACGGGAAAGTTTGTGTTTTAATATGAGCGATATGGCAGAGCAAAATAGCATGAACTTTGCGTTTGTATGCAATAGTATGGGAAAGACGTCATAGTTTTATTGGTTTAGCTACCGTGCACAAGGAAATTTTGCGGACTGTGCGACTGAATTTGTTTTGCGGGAGGAAATTTTTGCGCGTCGGGACAGCTAAAACTTCTGCTGGGAGGAATTGTTTGCGGATTTCTGGTCAAGTATAAATAAAATCCAAGGCATCGGTATTAAACAATTTTACTTCCTGACCGGAGGTTTGTATAGTTCTCCTAGTTATATGGTTGCTGTTCTGGCGCCAATATGAACATAAACAACGAAAAAACTAGTGAGTGAATTATTGTACGTTGTTGTAAAAATGTATCAGTATTATGATAACAGTCTCTGGTTCTTTTGAGGACGTGTGTGGAGTTGAATCGGGAATACAGATGACTGTTGTGCCGGTCGCCTCGGAGTTATGATAGCAATATATTCACTGTTGAAAAGTTCTTCTTAAGCCGATATGCATCATTAAAACAAGTAATTTTTTCTGCGCGAGTATATTTCTGCGGTGGAAAATTTACTACAAAATAAAGTAATACTGCATAATAATGCAACAACGGACAACCTTGCCTGTATCTCGGATCAGAAAAAGGTTTTGAAAAATACTGCGGTCAGGAATCCCGCATGTTTGATTACTTTAGTACAAATTTTATAATTTGAGAAATTGGGGCGCTAAGTTTCATGATGTCACTTTCCGGGAAACTTGATAAAGAGTATACAGCTATCATGCTGGAGATTCAAATATTTCAAACCGGATGTAATGATGCTATACTTCTGACAATGGAGATACTGCCTTGCTCCGAGAAACACATTACACTTACACGCGGAATAAACTCTGAGGAGCTATTAAAAAACAATTGCAAGATCCCACTATTCCAATATATGACTATCGCATAAGACTTGGATCTTAATAGAATATTTTACGAAATTTCACTGCGGTCGTGACCCCGGGGGTCGTTAAGAAGACACTGTCAACACTATATTTTGAGGTTTAAAGCAGACCCATTTAATCTCTAATAGTTACTAAACACATGATACCGGAAATAGAAAACTCTCGACTTTCGAATAAAAAAAGACAGAACTACTATATATTCGCAAATAACCCATTCATGTATAACATTAACTTATGCAGCCATTTCTTTTTCAACTCTCCACAAAAGAAAAATCAATGTCCGCTTCACTTTCCAAAACATTTCACATCGATATCGATAACAACATACAACTGCGTGAAATATTTCCTTTAACAAGCATTGACAACTAAGCGGAAAACAGATATTTCAGCCCACCCACATCTGACGTCTGAGTTATCAAATGTTGATAATTTTGTCCGATGGATTATGAATGTTCTGCGATACCTTGTTATCTTTGTGGAATGTCCGGTTTCTGGAAGATTATAAAGAACAGGAAAGAGCGAATCTCAAAACTGTCTTAAAAATGAAATTAACGTTGGAAAAATATATATTTGCTTAATTCTTTCTTTGAGGAATAGAGGAATTCTAAGGATATGCACTTTTTTGTCTTGACTTCCTGGCTGAATTTAAGTCTTAAATAGCAATGAATATGCATGAACGGACTCTGATCGATCAATGACAGACATTGTAGCGACCATAGATCATGGATCAGTTCTTTTCTTCTTTAAAATCTCCGTAAAATTCTTAGATGTTTATGTCTTATATATAAAGATCTACAAACGCGGATAAGCGTAAACATTTTTCCGATGCGTTGTGGCACACATCAAAGATTTAAATTGGATGATCCCACAGGCAGACCAATCGTGATGTGAGTCACATCAAGTTAGGGACGGACCATTAAATTTTTTTTTTTTTTTTGGGGGGGGGGGGGGGGGTTGGGCAATTACGAAAAAAAAATTTCTGCACAAGAAATTTAAGAGAAAAAAATTCGTGCACAAGAAAGCACGTGAAAAAAAAAATCAAGCATTAAGGTAAAAAAAATTCTTGCAAATAGTGATGCTGGAAAAAAAATTCATGCTCAGAAGAAATTGCCCAACCCCCCCACAAAAATTAAATGGTCCGTCCCCTTACAGATTCGAAGCCAGTACACAGTAATGAAATATACTAGGTAATAATACGATTTGTCACGGAATTGATAAGCGATAGAAAAATCGAAAATATTACACACTAAAGTCTTCTCACCTTTACTTTATTGTCTCTTGATGTATCCTGACCGGTTTAAATGCATTTTTACAACTTTTGTCACTCGCCCCACTATCCACTATAAAAGAAGGGAAGGCTGGAGACCTCTGAGCGAACCCTCGCCACGCGAAAGCCAATAAATTCTAAACAATTCAACTCAAGCTCCCCGAATTGCCACCAGTGAGGCCGCAGGTTAAATGTCTACCCGTGCGATTCGTGCTAGCTTCCAAATTCCCTTTCACGGGCTCTAAAAGGGCTCCGTTTTGGAGCGATTCTGGCCATCTTCGCTTCGCCATTGTCCGCGATCCAAACGGCTGTACCACGAAATTCGAATACTAAAGCTTAGCGACCGCGTCACAGAGACAAAATGACATTCACCCGAGGGGAGGGTCGTTACTTTTGCCCTCGCGCCATTCTCGACCCCAGAGCTCTCGGTCTGTCACTTATTTGTCTTTATTTGATAAAGTGCAATTTTTCATCAAGATCAAAAGAAAAGTCTCTTTTTAAAATAAAAATGCTCGAAGGAAAATTATTAAGCTTATTAAAACCAATTTGCGCAAAAAAATCAAAAATCAAAGGTCACGGATATGTATGTGTACTAAAATATAAAATATCAGCAAGACCACAGCGACAAACCCTTGAGTGGTGCCGGATCTCCCAGTTGTAGACCTGGATCAGTACAATAATTACTTGTATAAAATCAGGAAACGGCAAACTGATCCGATCCTTACGGCAAGGCGATGAAGGAGTAAATAAAAGAATAAAACAAAATTTATATATATATATATATATATATATATATATATATATATATATATATATATATATATATATATATAATATTAAAACGAATTTGCCCAATATTTCGGTTTGAAAACAAACCTTCTTCAGGGACTAACAGAAAAATGAAAAATGAAGTTAAAACTAAAAGTTCGTTACAAATAAGAGTTTGAAATTATGAAAATGAAAACAATAGATTATTATTGGTGCAGGAGACTAGGTGTCGTATGTCAATGAGTTTCGTCACGTCTATTTATTCCTAGAGGAGATAACGTTTTCCCTTTGTGTATTAAATGAGCCTCTCTCGCCTTTCTCAGTGCGTCACGATTGCTGCGTATGAGTTCAAGTGGGATTAGAAGAACACCATTGATTGAATGTCCAGCTTGATTGAAATGTAGGGAGACAGGAGTGGGATCGTTGAGTTGATGATGGTTTATGATGGAACGGTGGTGTTCTCCAAATCGTTCATTAAGTTGCCGTTTGGTCTCTCCGATGTATTGGCATTTACATTTCTTACATTCAATCAAGTAAATAAGATTTTTGGATTTGCAGGATAAGTTGTCGGTGATTTTTCTTTGTTCATTGGTTGCGGTAAAAATGTAATTTGTTTGGCCTTCTTGGAGAAAAGGACAGGTGAGGCAACGTGGATGGTTGCATCTATAAACTCCGGCAGGTTGTTGCGCGTGAGGTGTATTATTGTGGAGCGTGGAATGTACCAAAAGGTCACGAAGGCTTGCGTGACGTCTGTAAGCAGTAACTGGAGGCACAGGGAAGGCGTCTTTGCAGTTAGGGGAGGATTGAAGGATGTTAAGGTGTTTTTTTAGGACTGAAGATATTTTACGAAGAGCAGGGTTGAAGGTTATAACAAATGGCGTGCGATCTGTTGTGGAATTTGTGTGTTCCTGTTGCTTGAGTGTTTCGTGCCGTGGGATGGCGCGGACTCTGGTTACGGCTCTTTGTAGGGAGGGTCGGCTGTACCCTCGTTTTATAAGATAATTAACAAGTTCTTTGCTACGTTGATCAAAGAAGGTGTCGGTGGAACATATGCGGCGTATTCGGAGAAGGAGGCTGAATGGGATAGTTTTCTTGGTGTGGTTAGGGTGACAGGAAGACTTGAGGAGGTACTGATGTTTGTCAGTGGGTTTTGTATGTAGATCTGTGTGGATTTGGTTGTTGCTGAGGTGTACCAGTACATCTAGGAAGGGTAGGGACTGATGCAAAGAAACTGAATATTCATGGGTAAACTTGATGTTAGAGTGGATGGAATTTAAGTATCCGATGAAGGTTTTAAGTTTCTCCTCTCCTTCTGTCCAAACCATGAAGATGTCGTCTATGAATCTACGCCAGACGAAGGGTTTGAAGGGGGCGTTGTCAATTACGTGTTGTTCGTTTTAATATAAAATTATATATAAATTTTGTTTTATTCTTTTATTTACTCCTTGGATCAGTTTGCCGTTTCCTGATTTTATGTATGTGTATACCGGGAGTCTAGGGTGTACTCTAACTGCACGTCCGATCCAAGAGAGAGGAAGATAGGGGCCTTGGGAACGAAGTTGGTAGACGTTTAAATAACAAATTGATCATTAAAACAGACCGTTGGCCGTCGGGTGTTGATATGAACGATATGGTCAATAATGTTTAATTTTTATTGGTAAATTGCACAACCTTCTAAAGTCGCTGTCGTAATTTGTCGTATTTTTGAAGCGGAATCGAGCCGCTTCTCGCTGTTCAGAACGTCTCATGTCGGCAATTTTCGGGGCCACGTCGCTTGAGGTTTTTACCAAGGCTTCTTTAAGCCGAGATGTTTTGAAAACAGCTTCGGCTATAAAAGGAAACAAAATCTAATCACCAGCTCTATTCCTACAAGAGACACCATTCTGCCCGAAGGTACACAATTTTTTAGTTGACGGAAAAAGCGACAAGTAAAATATTTTCATTTGCCGTTTTTACAATAGTCTACCTTAGTGAAGTATTTAGATAAAACATTCCTTTTTTACTGAAGTCTTTTTACTGAACTTTTTCACATGCACAAAGTTCTTGTTTTGTCTCATACATCCACACATACACTGCACATATAAATTGGCTGTTTAAAAACATTGCTAGTAAATCAATTTTAATCCCAAATGAAAATCGTTGCAATATGTTTTAGTTTTGTTTAAATATCAATAAATAAAGATAGTAAATATTTTTTAACCTTCGTACATCTTTCCCAAATTTCGATTGATAAGAAAATCGCCATTGTACTAAAATACTGTGACTGATACAAAACATAGAAAATTAACTAAGTAAAAGGGCTCTCTAAAGATAGATTGAATCTAAGTAGTTTTGCCACCCCCATCCCTCCTCATAATTTTACCCCGTAGCAACCAAATTGGCCTCGGCTCATTCGCTTAATATAATCAAGTTGAAGTTTCCCCTCAGCTGTAAAATGAAGACTATTTTGAACAAATACGCTAAATTAACATGAAAATTATTTACATTCATACTCGTGATTATTTTGTTGCTCATGACTTTTATTGATTTGGTGGCTCCTAAAAGAGCCCTTAAGTCCTCTATGACTGCAATGTCTAACTCTACGATTAGACCTACAGGAAACCATTTAGCAGCTTTACACATATTACCTATCACGTCTTTACTACATTTACCTATCAAAGGCACCCAACTTTTCCAATTCTTGTTGTTGTTGTTTTTTATTAACCTTACATTCTCTCGCATTAACGAGATGGCTTTAAGAGCCCTTCGATTTAAAATTAGCGTCGCCTCCGTAACCCCCTCACTTTTTTTGCATTTCGGACACGAATAACTCATTACCTATAGCGTAGCAAATTAAAGCTTTATAAAACAATGTTAGAAGCCAAGAGAAAATACAATACTGTACTTACTTCTTTCAACTGTTGTTATCTATAGTCAACATATTCTGTGATATCATAAACGGTGCATTTGATGTAACGTCTAATACCGGAAATGGTCATAAAGGACAAAATGGTGGTCCAGGTGCTGACGGGCAGAACGACATTCCTGCGGTAAGAAACGTCTTTACACTTGCGAAGCTCATAAACACATAAAAATCATTGATAATTCATAAGAAAATACAGAATACTAAAAGGAATTGAATGCTTTTGAGGAGTTACAATGGCTCGCCTGCAGCTCGCCATTATAAATATAATCCATACGGCTCTGCCTCATTATACCGAATAAGTAACTCTGGATCCAAAAACAACACATAACAATCAAGAGATATTTGCCTTCTTGAATTCAGCAAATGAACAGGAAACAAGAAAATATATATACTAGCAAATCAATTTTGTTGCATCTGGCCGCTTATGTCTGAGTGTAAATTTTAAGGTTAACCTCGGTGTAAAACCCTGCCAAACCCACGAGTGACGTAAAACAAAGAAAACAAAAGGTATAAAACAATAGAGGCTAACACAGCATGAAAAGACAAATTTACGCTGGCGTAATGTAAGCGTAAAGTTGGCATAAAGTTCTAATTTACGCACATTTACGCCACATTTACATTACATAAAGTCAAGCTTTACGCTACCTTTACGCGTATGCGTAAAGTCAGAGTAATGAGACTTATTTATGCTGGCTTTAAGCTCGGCATAAAGCTGGTATAAAGTAGAGATTTACGTCACCTTAACGCATACGTGTAACTATAGCGTATAGGCATCTTTAAACCAAATTTACGCGACTTTTACGCAAAAGTGAATATGTATCTTTAAGCCAAATTTATACTTGATGTAAAGTCAACTGTATGCTTGTACAAAGCAACAGTATAGACACGACAATGTACTCCTGCATGCATGAATTCAAATCCCAACAGTAGAAAGGAAAAAAATTGATGTTTTTAAGGAAAGGAGACAACTGATCAATCTGTTGCGTTCACAATCTGGTTTAATCAGCTATGTTACTTACATAAACAAGGTAGAATTGTTAACCTTGTTCTTATATGACTTGAAAATAACTGAAACAAAAACGCTAAAAATTTAAGCAAACTTTAGTTTTCCGTAAATCTGAATTTTCGTGCTGTGTAAAACAATAAAGGTAGAGGAAACAAGAGAAAACAAAGAAAAAAAGTCACAGATTTTTACATAGAGAATAAGCCAAATTCTATTTCAAGGTCTTACAAGAGTACACTTATACTTACCATAGAATATCTAAATCATCTTTAGATGACTTAAGAACGGCTTTTAATAACGGTGCACAAATGTGAATTCTATTTCATGGTTTTCGACTACTCTGGAATGTTCTGTTCTCTCTATTTGATGCAATAAACGATGATTCATTCGTATACTTCATTTGTCAAACCATGTTTTAATTGTTAGGTACCTGACAAGACGAACCAAGACTGTGAAGCTGTAGGTTATGACAATTGCCACAATGTAAATGGAGCAACAGGAAGCAAAGGAAAAAGTGGAGGAAACGGTGGAAATGCAGGAGTGTCAGGTAAGGAATATTAAACGATAATAGAAAAAATTGGTTACAGTAAATATATGTTTCAAATTGGCGGGAAAACTGTCACACCTCGTAAAACATCGTTCATCAAAGTGCAAATGACATGATCTTTATTTAATAATGGATTCATGCGTCAGGAAGTTGACGGATACTGTTGATACATTTCCAGTTTACAATTTGACAAAATGATCGATGACGAAACAGCTAAATACCTCCAAGAAAACTCTGCCAAACCAGGACGCTTTTACACCATTCCTAAAATAGACAAACAAGGTCATCCTGGTCGCCCTGTAGTCTCCAGCAATAGCCATCCCACAGAACGTATTTCCCAGTTCGTCGACTTCCATCTTCAACCACTAGTAACCAAACTTCCCTCTTATATAAAAGACACTACCCACTATCTCAACAAACTCAACAGTATCGGTCAACTTCCTGACGGTTTTTTACTCGTTACCCTCGATGTATCTTCACATTATACAAACATACCTCAAAAAGACGGAATCCAAGCCTACAGCGATTTTCTAGACCGACGACTCAATCCCACTATTCAGACAACCACACTCTGTGATCTCATCCGCATGATCCTCACCAATAACACGTTTACTTTCAACGGACAACACTACCGACAAATCAATGGAACAGCGATAGACACGAAAATGGCTCCCTCCTACGCCAATCTCTTCATGGGAAAATTTGAGGAACACGCCCTAGCGGATGCTTCGCATTCTCCCCTTATCTGGTGGCGCTACATCGACGACATCTTTCTTCTATGGATGCATGGAGAAGAAAAAAATAAATGATTTTATCACATACTTAAACAACCTGCATCGTACAATCAAATTTACCAGTTCCTTCTCCTACAACGAAATCCCCTTCCTTGATGTTAACGTACTGCTCATCAACGGCAGACTGGAAACTGACCTTTATGTTAAGCCTACAGACAAGCATCAGTATCTCCTTAAATCATCCTGCCACCCATCTCATACCAAACAATCAATCCCGTTCAGCATGGCCTTACGACTGAGAAGAATTTGTTCTACGGATGAGTTCTTTAACACACGTTCAAACGCACTCACAACCCATTTAATCAAGAGAGCATATAAACACCGTTTTATTAAAGAAGAAATAGAGAAAGTACGTCTAATTCCTCGCAGCGAAGCCCTCGAAACATCTAGTAAGAAAAAAGAGTCTAACAGAATCCCATTTGTAGTAACATTTAATCCAGTCCTTCCGAACATACGTCGAATCATTTTCAACAATCTGAACATTCTTCGTTCTTCACAACGATGCAAAGCAGCATTCCCCTCTGCTCCTCTCATATCGAACCGCCGATGCAACAGCCTACGTGACATTTTAGTCAGAGCCAAACACCGCAGACCACCCCCCCCCCCCCCAACACCAGGAGCTTTCCGCTGTAACACACATAATGAGCGCATTTGTTCACACCTATCCTTATAAAAAACACAAACAGTATCCCATAAATACTTCATATGCTCCCCCCTCCCTAACCCCCTCCACCCCCCTCCCCCTTCTTACTCTAAGCAGTCTTCAACGTCAGACGATTTACCCCACAACTTTATCATTTTTAACTCGTGAATACGCGAAGCGTTAAACAAGTTGTAGCATTTGGGTAAAAGTGTCACTCGCTCGCTCGCTCGATCGATCGGTTATAAACTTTTCTTGGTAATTCCGTTGACCAGTGCATAAGGCTTCGAGCTCTGGAGGTCTTCAAGACGTAGGAAAACGCTACAGCATGGCATATGTTGTTGTTAAATGTGTCAAGTATCGCTGCCAACCACATTTTGTTATGATGAATTAAAAACGTAGCGTGACACAAATACGCATTTTTTGGAATAAGAGAGAGAACTAGATGATGTAATGTTTTAAATCGGTTTACTCATCAATTCTTTGACTTCAAACTCCGCATGGAAAATTAAAACCGATCAGCGGACTTCAAATTTTTCAAGATTTAGTATACGCTAAAGCACGGTAAATGCCTGTTGCTTTTAAATGTGCAGCCTGCGAGCAAGCTCTCGAGCTGAATCTAAAACGATTTGAAATTTAAAAAAAAAACATGTCTTAGCGTGACACAAATACGTATTGAGAACTGGGTGCCGCATTTGTTTTTTTTTTTTAATTAATTTACTTATCAATTCTTTGATACCCTGGGTGCCAGAGGCTTTTCTCGCGCTCTCATCTCTCTCATATTACACACCTCTTATGTCTTTTATATTCAGATTGCCGCGAGAAAAGCCGGCCTCGACTTCTCACGAAGGCGTGCCGCGAGAGAACCTCTGGTCCCCAGGCTAATTCTTTGACTGCTCTGTGAAACAACAAAAAGCTTATACCGATCATGGGTAAACCATGCGCTCATTTGCAAATGGAATTAAAATGGCAAGTTAACATCTACCATTTTAATTCCATTTACAGTTTACAAATAAGCGTTTTACGTTTACAAATATAATAAACGTGTGGGTTCCCTACGCCTGAATCAAAGGTCACAATAAATTTAACGCATTACGTCATCCAGTTGCCTCGTTTCACACAATGCATATTTATGTCACGATAAGATGTTTTCAGCGTTTTCGAAACAAAATTTTCTTTATTTGAAGTTTTACAAATGACTCCTGGTCCGCCATCCAGTCAGTATAAAAAGAGCGTTCCATATTTACGAGTTGGCTCATAGGAGCCTTTGATTTATCATAATACGAACGCTTCGATCTGTCCCTTTAAGGAGATGTGACTGTACTCATTATGAACAGCCCTAAATACAGTTTCTCTAAATATTACTGTTTTTGTAAAAAAAAAAACAGTTTGTTGAGTTTACCTTTTTCGTTCAAAGGCCATTGGAACGCAAGAGGGAAGAATGATTGATATACTTGTCAAGATGCTGAACATGTTACCCAATGCTCAAAGGAAGGTCGAGACAAAGTTAAAGCGGGATGAATTTATAGCAACACTTCAGGGTATTACAGGTTTTGCCAAAGCCATAGCAAAAAAAGACAACACAAAACAGTTTGAAAAACGCGCCGAGCACTCGAGTAAAACATCAATCGCATCATAATCATGCCACCTTTCGTCACGGTCTGATCACGTGCACTAGCGAGCAACAGTGAAAATGTTGCCCGCTTTTGCAAATGTTGCCCGCTCATGGATGTTTGACGGGAAACAGTTTGTTTGTTAGATGTCATGTGACCATGAATTAACCAATGAACGCGCGCGTTGCATTGAGAAAAACTCCAGCTATATAACAAGGGGGTATGTTTCGAAAAGATTAGTATCTAGTTATCATCTTTTTATCGTTTTTCTTTTATTCTACGTTAAGGTCAACGTTCAGATAAGCAAAGAAAAGTTAACCGCAGATTTAGTGTGCCTGCTGGATTCCAAGCCTAGTCATATTGCAGACCTAAAGGCAGAAATAGCGTCATACTTCATCGTTGGATCAGCTCGCGTTGACATGATTGCGAAAGTTATGGATCTCGATAACACGATTGGAGGATATAACTTTGACATTCCACTTAAAGACACCGAGAAGTCAGTCGCTGAACTAAAGAAGTCACCAAGAATGAAATTGAGTCATTTGATGTCATTATTTTGCTTTCCAATTATCTCTGTGCATATCCACATATCATTTTTGGTGCCCCCCAGTGCTTATAATGACATTTCTATTCCAAAAGATTATAATATCGGACACAATTGTTGAAACGCTTCTTTCGGTCCTTCTCCCCAATGATAGTAATGACCTGCAATGTTAAAAGTAGGGAAAGCCACATAGATTGGATGGCAAATTCTCACCTTGCGCCAAGTGTTTCAGGTAATTGTGTCTGATACTGTAGCCTGCATGTCTTAATTCAAAGAAATGATAGTCTAACCAAGATTACTCTAATCCCGCACAACTCTCGCTAGTTGAAACACCAAAGTAGTTTTCCCTGCTCGTATTCTCGAACATATTTTTGATTAATCTCAATGTACTTTAGTAAACATAATTGATGACTACACAACTCCAGATAAACTGTGTGATAGATTATCTCCTCTAAATATGGTCTTTTTTAGCTTTGGTTCATATTAAAAAGAAAGACAAGTTACTTAAAACGTGAAAGCTATTTGAGACAAATCAAAGGGCTACTCTAAGAGCCATCTCGGGAATACGAAACAACACAAGGTTAATTTCACTTGTTTTTGATGTTCTTTAATTAAGTTTCAAGCTTGTGATAATCCTTTAACTTTGAAAAGTTATCCAATGTTTCAGCCAAGGCAGTATACAAAAACCCTTGTTACCCACAGTTAACACTTATTACACGCGCGATAATCCACGCTTTCGGCACTTTATGCTTTTGCGAGCAGCAGGCAGCGATTTGAGCTAATAATCCTAAAACAAGGAGCGAAAAAAAACAGTAAAATGATAAATGTTAAATTACCATTTTAATTCTATTTGGAGTTTACAAATAAGCGTATTCAGTTTTCAAATAAGAAAACATCTTAGCGTGACATAAATATGCATTGTCTGAAACGAGACATTTGGATGACGTAATACACTGGGGAATTATGCATTGTCTGCAACGAGACAACTGGATGACGTATTAAATACACTGGGGAATTATCGAGACATTTAAGACATACGGTGATCGAGCTTTTTCAGTATGTGCTCCCAAACTTTGGAACAGCCTTCCGGGACATATTAAGCGTAGTCTTAGTGTTAGTTCTTTTAAGTCTAGTCTTAAAACTTACCTTTTTAAACAGTATTTTTTATCGTAGTTTTTAGATTGCATTGGTTTTTTATACTATTTTTAACTTCTTTTTACTTACTGTAAAGCGCCTTAGAACTTTAGGATAGGGCGCTATATAAATATTTTATTGTTATTATTATTATGACATGATACATTAGGGAATAATGCATTGTATGCAACGAGACAAATGAATGACGTACTACACTGGGAAATTGCAAACAATTTTACATCTGAATTATTGCAGGAATAAAAATTTGCATATCTGTCCCCGTATACTATGTCTCGTTCAACGCTTCGCGTATTCACGAGATAAAAATGGGTGCTGGGGTGAACTTAAAGTTTAGTTTATTTCAATTTAATTCGGCAAAATATATGCGAGAATAAACCACATAACGCATGCACGCACGCTGGGGATAGACGATTTTATTATCTATATTTATAAACCCGCGAAATTATCAATAATGTACTCGTGGGTAAGGGTAGATAGGTGTACTATTAATACTACTCTACACGCACTATACCGATTGTTGTGCTAAGTACAAATATCCCCACGATCTTTTTATCAGCCCAGTTTATCACACGTCAATGGAATAAACTACTGTGAATGTACAATGTAAACATTCGTGGCTCAGACGTGATTAATCCTCGAATAACGTGCATCATTGATCTAAGTAACCGCTCCTTAAAAAGACACACACACACACACACACACACACACACACACACACACACACATATATATATATATATATATATATATATATATATATATATACACCCGTTTGCAAAAAAAAAGACATTTTTAAAAAATAGAAATATATATATATATAGCCATTGTGTTCGCATCACAAATGTGATGACAGGCGATAGATACCTTTTCACAGTAACTACAATACCCTTTGCCAAGTGTTCATTACAGCAGGCGTCCGTTAATCTGCACGATTGTTCACGGAAAACATTATTGAATAATTTAACAGATTAAATTATTCAATGCCTGAATATAAACAAATAAGCCACAGACAATTTATTAACTCGAGCCTTTGCTTCTTTTGAGGCATTGCGGATAGCAACGATCTTCGTTGGAGACTGTGAAGCAAAAAAGTAGTGGAAAATAGACGTCCTTGGATACAAATATCACAACAGTTTAAAAAGCATAGGACAAAGAATATATATTTGTTCTCTTTTTCAGAACATATTGGGGGCTTATTGTAGCCTTTACCGCTTTATTGGCGATTTTTCATGTTTCTTTTTAACCAAGATTAAAGGATTTGTACATAACATTCAGGTTGTTGAACTGCCGCCTTGATATAATGAATTTAAAAACTATATATATCAAAAGCCACCAATTTAGCGGCAAGTTCGTCGAACAGAGGAAATATTTTTTACATAAAAGGTCGCTAAATTTGCCAACATTGATTCCCCTTTTTTAATTGCAATCAAAGGATTTGTAAAATAACGGTAACGGTCGTGAACCACCCCAAAAATAAGCGTACACTTAAGACGTTTGATGTGGATTACCCAAACTATGGAGTCCGTCGACGAAATGATTAAGTTACTTATTGACACCTACTCTCAATAGGTGCTGAAAAAGAGAACAAATATATCATCTTTGTACTATGCTTTTTAAACTGTTGTGATATTTGTATCCAAGGACGTCTATTTTCCACTACTTTTTTGCTGGATAGTCTCCAACGAAGATCGTTGCTATCCACAATGCCTCAAAAAAAGCATAGGCTCTAGACAATAAATTGTCTGTGGCTCATTTGTTTATATTCAGGCATTGAATAATTTAATCTGTAAAATTATTCAATAATGTTTTCCGTGAACAATCGTGCAGATTAACGGACGCCTGCTGTAATGAACACTTGGCAAAGGGTATTGTAGTTACTGTGAAAAGGTATCTACCGCCTGTCACCACATTTGTCATGCGAACACAATAGCTATATATATATTTCTATTTTTTAAAAATGTCTTTTTTTTTTTTGCAAACGGGTGTGTATATATATATATATATATATATATATATATATATATATATATATATATATATATATTCTCCCCTTTTTACAATTAAGGTGCTTATTTAAGCGACAAACTCCGGAAGACCTTTACGGATAATCTTCTCAGCACATACAGAAAACTACTAGAACAATCGTTTCTGGAAAAGCTCCATGGTCTCCGCAGAGCCCTTCGTTTCCGTACGCTGTGGACATTAGATGATGTCATGCGCTCATTCCGAAGAATTGCCTCCGAAAGTGCACTGGGGACTGGGAGACTCAATGGAGCGGTACAACTTACGGATGTGTTTTAAAAGATGAAACAAATCAAATCTAAAGCCGTGATCTCTTTCTGTGCTGAATTTCGTGTAACACAAACTTTATGCTTGAATGCGTGCAACCAATCAGATCATGAATATGAACAATGGAGCATTTCAAAACAAAACCAAACGACCGCAATGCCTTTTGGGTGAAGGTGGGCCTTTAAAGATAGTACTGTATCAGTATTAAGCACTTCAAAAAGGATTCCAAAATATTCCTGTTAGAGCAATTTTTAACTTCGACTTAACATGGAACGTACTATCTCGGCCTCGTGGCCTAATGGATAAGGCGTCTGACTTCGGATCAAAAGATTCCAGGTTCAAGTCCTGGTGGGGTAGTTTTATTTTCTTTGAGACAAAAAAAAGTACTCTCTCTTTTTAAACAAAATGAATTGACCCCGCGAGGACTTGAACCTCGAATCTTCTTGTTTGTTGAGGGTGAATTTAAAGTGCCTGTAACCCTTAAATACATATTTTCAGAATCATCTCCACCCACATTGAATAGTTAAATGGTGAAATACGTCTTGTTTTGAACGTCGCATTATTGAGTTATAGAGATTTGAATTTACAAAATGCTAATTAGATGACATCAACCCGGGAATCGTTTATTATACAACTACTTGTTTTCACCTCCAAGTAATATTTTTTTAAGAATCAATTGACTATCCACAGTTTAATTTTAGTATTTACCAAATTAATTATCCTCAAGATGTAAACTGCGCCTTGTAAATTGGCGTAGAAATAATGGCGAAGTTCCGAGTTGAAGTCATCTAATTAGCATTTTGTAAATTCAAATCTTTATAACTCAATAACGCGTCATTCAAAACGAGAAATATTTCACCATTTAATTATTCACTGTGCGTAGAGTTGATTCTAAAAATATGTATTTAAGGTTATAGGCACTATAAAATTGACATCGCTTCCTAATTTTCATTTACCATTTCGAGTCCACTTGCTTCAAATCAGTGAGAAATCTGTTATTTGTCCCCATAGATAACTGCCTTTGAGGAATGTCTTGGAAAACGCTTGGAATGGCGTTGTATTGTTTAGCCATATCATTTTAGTGCCTTTTAAGGAAACTGTGTGCTAATACAGTTTCAGCTTTTCAGTTCTTTTAGTGAATATTTCAAGGGCAGAAACTTTTAGGGAATAGAATCTTCTATCTATCTTTACCAGCTGCTTTCACCTTTCCGAAAGTAGACTGACCTGTTTTTATAGTCAAAAATAATTTTTATCACTCCGAAAACAAAAGGCGTTAAATTTTCCGATGTTACGAAAGTTTGAGGCGACATTCACTAAAGAAAGCCGAACAATTTCCGAACATTTTCCGAACATTTTCCTAACACATTTTATTCCTCCGAAAACAAGAGCCGTTAAATTTTCCGATGTTACGAAAGTTTGAGGCGACATTTTACTAAAGAAAGCCGAACAGCTTCCGAAAATCTTCCGAACATTTTCCGAACATTTTCCAAACACTTTTTATTCCTCCGAAAACAAGAGGCGTTAAATTTTCCGATGTTACGAAAGTTTGAGGCGACATTTTACTAAAGAAAGCCGAACAGCTTCCGAACATCTTCCGAACATTTTCCAAACACTTTTTATTCTTCCGAAAACAAGAGGCGTTGAATTTTCCGATATTACGAAAGTTTGAGGCGACATTTTACAAAAAAAAGCCGAACAGCTTCCGAACTCTTCCGAACCTTTTCCGAACATTTCCAAACACTTTTTATTCCTCCGAAAACAAGAGGCGTTGAATTTTCCGATGTTACGAATTAATTTTAAGATGACTAAGGCCTTCCGAACAGCTTTCCGCCGAAACTATTCGTTCGGTGAGACAATAATAATCTCCTTTGGTCAAGCAACACAGTCAACTCTTTCTAACCTGGACCGACTCGGTCGGGAGCACAACAACCTGTCCGTCTCAATCAATCAATCAATTTTATTTCACTCATAACAATATATAAAACGTCATACTGAGACCAGAAAACTACATATTTGAGAGATGTCCGTCTGAAAGAGAGTTTAGTGAAGTTAAATGGGTGACCAAAGTGCGGTAGGTACAAAGTTAGATGTCACTGTCTCAGAGAGGTGTCAGTATTCGAGAGTTGCCGGTCTATAAACCAGGCCCTTTTATGTATGTAAGTAGAATTCCGTTTACCCGAAACAGGAGGGGTTAAGCTTTCGCGTTTCATTAATATTCCATTATAAGTTACTTTTAACTGTCAAAATTCTTCGCGAAGGCCCCGTGGCCCAATGGATAAGGCATCTGACTACGAATCAGGGGATTCCAGGTTCGAGTCCTGGCGGGGTTGATTAGGCTTCTGTTCTGTTATGTTTTTTTTCGTTTGTTGTTGTTTTGTTTATTCAAAACAATGTTGAATTCATTTGACCAGCCCTTCAAGGAAAAAAGTATATAAATGTGTAGTGGTTTTGCGACAAACAGGGACCAAGAAGTGTTGAATAGTTATTTTAATTAAGTAAAAGATATATCCGAGAAACAAGGAGTGGACTGTAGATGAGATTATCTCGTCTCAAATGCCCTCAGAATCCATCACCAGTGAAAGTGTGGGAAGATAGAGTTTCTTCACTCACGTGACCGGCGGCCATATTGGAGCGCTAAAACAATAGGAAATGTTTGAATAAGAATAGAGCTAAAGTCCCATAGGATTCGTTTAGGACACCAATTTGGCCGCCATTTCATTGTTCTGGGACACCAATATTGACCCACTAATAAGGCCGCCGTGACATCACGTACAAATACTCTGTAGGTAGCGCTGATAAAAACTAAGCACAAGATAGTCAAGCTTGTATTGTACTATTGGGCAAGGCAAACACGTCGTCAGTCTCAAGGTTTTGCAAACAATTTAGTTGAAGAACTAAGAGAAACAGATAAGTAAAGTTTTCGCAACTTTTTTCGGTTAGTGCAATACTGAGCGCCGGCGATTTCGTAACGATTCTTGTCAAGCTAGCTGGCATGCCAGCTTTTGAACAAGTGCACTTATTTACACATACATGAGCAAGAAAAACTTGTCAAGGCAAAACGTGTTATAGAAAACTTGCTCGTCTGTAACGTGCAAAAGGCGGACATGCTTAACTGAGCCCGGCCGATATTTTAATTGTTTGTCTGTAGCTAAACTCGTTTTAAAGGGGCTATGTCGCGAGGTTTCGCCTAATTTATCTGTCAAAATTCTTTTGTTCGCTGATACGAAACAGGACTCGAAACGGAACCAATGGTCACGTACACAAGAGCTATTGCTTGTTTTGATTTAAGTCCAACAATTTCGTCGCTCTTTTCTCAAGCGAAGCAAAATCAGAAAAATGTTAGGTTTGTATGTGGCGATAAAGAAGTACAAAGCGAAGACTCTGGTACCATGTTAATATGCTGAAGTATACTATATTTAGCCAACAGAGAAGAAGAGCCTTCGTCCATGACATTCTATGATCAACTGATTTCTATCGCTGCTCGTACATATTGAAGAATTTAGCCGTACGATTTCAGAATCGGAAAAATAACCCGGTGAAAATCAAGACAAATAAATTATTTACATATGTGAAAAATCTGAGACCATTTGGTGAACACAGCACTGCAGGATTGAATGGATTCGACGATGATGGCGTACACTTGAAAAACAGCCACCGGACGTTTTTCAAGATTGTAGCTTGCGTGACACCTCGCGACATAGCCTCTTTAAGGCGGACAGCGGACACTTTTATTGGAAACTGGTTAAACATACCTCTCAGGGCGGACAAGTTTGGCCTTCCGCAACATTCATAATCACAAACTGATTTTATCATTCGATAACAAGCGCTATCCATTGGCAAAATGTCTTCGTGAACAGCAAAAAACACACTCCAAACACTTTGCTTGATTTCGTATTAACTACAACTTAGTCTGTTTCATTCATGCTCTAAGATAATGACAACGATCCTGTTTCAATTCTTTCTTCAGTGCCAAGTTACATAAACTTTCTATAAGGCGGACACCTCTATAAGGCAGACAGCTAGAACTGGTCCTGAGTTTTTCCGGCTTAACTCTTTATAAGACGGACACCTCTCTAAGGCAGATAGTTAGAGCTGGTCCTGAGGGTGTCTTGCTTAATCTCTCTATAAGGTGGACACCTCTCTAAGGCAGATAGTTAGAGATAGTCCTAAGGGTGTCTTGTTTAACTCTCTATAAGGTGGACACCTCTCTAAGGCAGATAGAGCTGGTCCTGCAGGTGTCTTGCTTAACTCGCTATAAGGTTGACACCTCTCTAAGGCAGACAGTTAGAGCTGGTCGTGAGGGTGTCTTGCTTAACTCTCTGTAAGGTGGACACCTCTCTAACACAGACAGTTAGAGCTGGTCCTGAGGGTGTGTTGCTTAACTCTCTATAAGGTGGACACCTCTCTAAGACAGACAGTTAGAGCTGATACTGAGGGTGTCTTGCTTAACTCTCTATAAGGTGGACACCTCTCTAAGGCAGACAGTTAGAGATTGCTCTGTAAGCGAACATTTTTTTCTCTTGACCCCGTACTTGTTCTTTATCCTTTTTTGTTTGCTGTGTATCTGTGTTTTTAGAACTATAATATGTAATAAAATAAGTATATCCAAATAGCTTGTTTTAAGTTGTAACCTTGTATTGTTAGTTGTTTTGTAACTTTTTTTTTGTTTATTTATGTATTTTATAAATTGTAAAGAGTTGTTAACACTAATAAAGTGCCAAAAAAAAAAGTTAGAGCTGATCCTGAGGGTCCATAAGGTGGACACCTCTCTAAGGCAGACAGTTAGAGCTGGTCCTGAGGGTGTTTTTCTTAACTATCTATAAGGTGGACACCTCTCTAAGGCAGATAGTTAGAGCTGATCCTGAGGGTGTCTTGCTTAACTCTCTATAAGGTGGACACCTCTCTAAGGCAGACAGCTAGAGCTGGTCGCCATGGTGTTTGGATAAGACAGAGTTTATTGACTATCTTAACAATTTAATCCCGACAATCAAATTTACCTCAGAGCACTCATCAACTTCAATTGCTTTCCTTGACACTACCGTATGCATTAAAGACGGAAAGATTTCAATAGACCTTTATGTAAAACGAACTGACACGCACCAGTACCTCCTCAGCTCATCGCGCCACCCATATCACACTAAAAGATCCATTCCTTACAGCCTTGCATTACGCCTCCGCCGAATTTGTTCAGTTGACACGACATTTGACAAACGATGTGATGAACTCACGGAACATTTGAAGAAAAGGGGTTACAAAGAAAAACAAATCCAACGTGAAATTAACAAGGCAAAACAAGTTCCAAGAGACCACGCCCTGCACCCACGCATGTCAAAAAGGGAAGGCAGCCAACGTATTCCCTTCGTAGTTACCTACAATCCAACTTCTCCTAACCTCAACAACATCATTGCTAAAAACTTTCCTATTCTTCAATGTTCTAGTCGATGCAAACAAGTATTTTCTGAAAAACCTTTCATTGCATACAGACGCCTACGTAACCTCTGCGACTTCTTCGTCAAGGCAAACATACACATACGAGACCAAGGCCACCTACAATAACCAAATACAACTCTACAACATGTAAAACCTGCCCCTTCATTCAAAACGGTTTGGCAACATGTACATTTAAAAATACAGGCCAAAATCACCGCATCAAGCAGACTATTACATGTGCATCAAAAAATCTTATTTACATGATCCAATGTCGCAAATGCAAGAACATCCCTGATGCACCGGCGGAATATATTGGACAAACAAAGCGGGCATTGCGTGACAGATTTGGAGAACACCGGAGAGGCATACAGAACAAGACCACCGATGCCGTACCACAACCAATGTGGCCCGGGTTCGATTCCCGGCCCCGCGTCATATGTGGGTTGAGTTTGTTGTTGGTTTTCTCCTTGCTCCTAGAGGTTTTTCTCCGGGTACTCCGGTTTTCCCCTCTCCTCAAAAACCAACATTTCCAAATTCCAATTCGATTCGGAATTCGATCCGGAAGTGATTGTGGATTCGAAGGTTGTTTCAGGAAGTGAAAATGATCTCATCAAACCGTGAAGTCAAAAGGGGATTAAGTGAGGTCATTTTGTTGTCAAAAACTCGACTAGAAATCTCAAACACTAGTGACCACAATCTCAAGTACTATACTCCGACTCTGGAACTGCAAGTGGATAATTGTTGATCGGGTTGAGTACACACGATCGATATGTTAATTAACCGTGAAAAGCGTTTGTATTCGTCGCAGGACATCACCGGTAAGACTGCAGGTAGATAACAGGTGATAAAAGTATATTAGTTATCGACAAAACGATACAAAACGCTACATAGTTTTGTCGTATTTTTACATAAAATCGCAGACTATGAGCTATCCCTGATATGACAAGTAGATTTTCAAGCAAAAATAGAGCAGAACGCTCGCTACATGGAATATCGCTGGAGTATTTTCACACTCCCACAACTACTCCCTTTAATCGTGTATGAAATTCCACGGTGTGACCATTCAAATAAAAGCTCTTCGGCAGTATTTTTTAATGGTGCTGTTTATTGTCTTCAAAACAAAATTTTGGAATTGTGTCTAGTGTTGAACATCTGGGCTTTTCAAAGCGACAGGGTTTTAACAGCGCAAACGCGCAACGAATCTTAAAATAATCTTAAAAGATTCGTTGCGCTTCTTGTTCAACAATCGATGAAGGAAATTAAGCAGGGAGTGTTTACTGCCTACTGCTGAGATTTATGTGACAAAAAAATAATTTGTGTTAAAAAAAATACCGCAGTCGCAAATTAAATATTTAGTAACAAATCTGAGTACCAAATGAGAGCACTGCCTTGTAGCTTTTACATGAATGGATTTCACTGGGCGATGTGTAGCAGCTCTCGTACATGTAAGGTCTCACGCAATTGGTTCGATGATCCTTCGAAAGAACAGTACAACAAACAACAGAAGCAATTGCTCCTAGCCCTGTAAACAGAGGCAGCTGCAACGCTTTAAACAATAGAGCTGCTACACTACCGATAAACAGCAACACAAAAAAGTACTGCTCAGCAGGCTTCATTTGATCAGAATACTCACATAGAATTTCATTCACAGACTCAAAAGTTAGAGCCACCTTGTACACCTTGTACAGCATAATAACAGTACCACAGGAAAGTACTGCTAAATAGCTTTCATTTGAATGGTCACACTTTAGGATTTTATCCACAGACTCAAAAGTTAGAACCACCTTGTATAGCATAGTAAACAGTACCACAGGAAAGAACTGCTCAGTAGCTTTCTTTGAATGGTCACACTTTAGGATTTCATCCACAGACTCAAAAGTTAGAACCACCTTGTACAGCATAATAAACAGTACCACAGGAAAGTACTGCTCAGTAGTTTTCATTTGAATGGTCACACTTTAGGATTTCATCCAGACTCAAAAGTTAGAACCACCTTGTACAGCATAATAAACAGCACCAAAGGAAAGTACTGCTCAGTAGCTTTCATTTGAATGGTCGCACTTTAGGATTTCATCCAGACTCAAAAGTTAGAACCACCTTGTACAGCATAATAAACAGCACCACAGGATAGTACTGCTCAGTAGATTTCATTTGAATATAGTCACACTTTGAGGTTTCATCAAAAGATTCAGAAGCTATAACCATACCACATGAGCGCAGATTTGAACCTGGAAGTGAAAAGGCGCAATGTTGTTATTCTCAATGTTTACTGTTGACGGTTACCGTTTAGGGTCTCGTCTCTCGTCTTTCTTTATCAGCATAAACCACTCCCTGCTAAGGATCAAAAAAATTTCGGGTTGTGGTTGTGATGAAGAGCGAATAAATTGATTCAGTAAATGAATCTTTACCCATATAATAAAGGTTAATTCCGCAAAAGTTGTTCTACGAGAGCCATGCTAACATCATCGATTGTGAAAGTTAGTTTTTGTTCGCAAAAGGTAAGAACGCTTGGCTAAAAAAATAAAACAATCTCCCGGTACATTTTCCTTAGGTGTTTGACTGCATGCGGAACGTTTTTGGCTGGCAACTCTTGCGTCCAAGGAAACAATATGTAATCATTCTTTAGAGTGTTTGACTTAAGCATAAGACAAATAAGGCATTGACCACATAAGGCATTGGCTGAGTTCTCCCCTACTAAGACATCTCTTCTAAGCGGCTAAATCCCTAACTAACGCCGAGGAGGTTCGGCCATTCTTTGTTTACTTTTCTTAAAGACGAGAAGCCGATAACATAACTGGAAATAGAATTACCTGCGAGTGAATTAACAAAACGTATAATCCAGTGGTTGCCAGTGGATAGTTCAAGTCAACTCAAATCCTATGGTAATCATCAGAAAACTGTTGAATTCTTCGGAATAAATCGCGGTGACCTCAAACGTCGTTGAAGGATTTCGGATTTCTTCGGTTGATGTTCGGAAATCTACACTCATGATGCAAGGCCTGATAGCAAGCTAGCCACATTGTTTTTGCAATCGCCGTGCAACATGACTGAAATCTTCGCTTCAAAATGAAATAAAATGTAATGTTAGCCTTACGTCTTGTCAGTTTCAAGTTCTCACATTTCGTTTCCAAAGTGGGCTGGACAGATCATGATCTGTTCCTCTTTCAAGTATTGGTTGATTTCTTTCCCTTGGTATTTTAGTGTTATTTTGCAAATAAGTAAATGTATTGTAGCGAGAACGATTTCAGTAAATTGACAGATGGACATCTTGACAGCAGAAATCCAATTATCCAAGTAAGTGACAAAAGTGGGCGGAAGACGGTCGTTATAAAAAATCTCACAGGCTCTCCTTTCTCCTCCCTCTCCCCAGCCCCCGCCCCTCCACCCCAATCCCAACTCTTTTTTTTCTTCGCTCGGTCCAACATTTCGCTCGCCCCCACTATCTGAGAGCCTGGAACAGGCTATTTCAATTCTGGCATGCTGTAGCCAAAGACAGCGCACTAGTGCCCAAAACTGCGCTTACCCTATTATTTTTGGGTTTCGATTTATGAAACTATTTGCTGTCTTGTTGAAATGATACTAAAAATAAGTGGCATATCACCTTTTAGTCAGTCAGGCTTTGACGAGACCATACTGACGATATCTCATCGTTCTCATCCTGGAATTCTTGGCGACCTGGTGAAAAACGTATGTTGTGACAACACACACTTTATTACCATACTTCACAAAGAACATTTTTACAATATAGAATTATAAACAAAAATAGGTAATATTACTCAGAATAACTAAAAAGCTAATCGAGCTGAGTATTTTCATGACTTTCAAACCAAGTTAACTCGTGCGTTGAGCTGTGAAGTGTTTTAAGCAACATAACTCAGTTTATTCAACATCTGAGTTCAAGATCGCTCGAGTGAAACCACGCGAAAAAATTACTATCCAATTCCGACCATGAACAAAGTTTTAAGCTTGTCACTTATAGTTGCGAGTTTTGAACCCGGTTGATCATTTCATTTGCCGGCAAAGGAAAAGGAAAAGGGGGCGCGAGAAAGGTAGGGAATTGACAAAAAATGCACTGTTTATTTAGAGAATCAGAATAGTAGGAGTCAACAAATTTTTAGAAACGGATTTTACTATATAAGATAACGCTAAAAAACAACGACGTTTCGACCGTTCAACGGTCATTTTCAAGTCGAGGAATAAAATTGTTAACATGCAACACAAATATTTTAGAGTCTTAGTCAGTATCTCATTAGCATTTTTACAATTGATTATGAGCGCATGTTAACAATTTTATTCCTCAACTTGAAAATGACCGTTGAACGGTCGAAACGTTTTTAGCGTTAACTTCTGTAGATTAGTAAGGTAGGAACAACGGGCTTCTTGCTCATAAAACTGAGACTTTCTCTTGTCGGTTATTCATAAATGTTTGGGAATAAAATGGAGAAAACGTTCACGAAGAAAATGAATATCGTAGTCAGAAAAGTGCTGGCAGATCGATATTCTAATAAACAAATGATTTCGAATTACTGCACTGCATTGCGTTTGGAAATAGTCCGACACACGGCCATCGAGTGCGAATATAAACAAAAATTAAACGTTAAATTTACTTCTCGCCTTATGCAATTTGTGTTAACTGTAGTAACAAAATGCCGGAATTCAGGGGCAGTTCAGCCTTGCTTTCAACACATTTCTATAAATATAAATCAAGTTATTCCTGGTGCAATTTAAAGAAAATCGTGATTATGATTAATGATTGTCAATGATTGTCAAAAACTCTGAATTTGACCTGAATGCGCGTCAGATGCTTCTTTGATCCTAATACATCTCCTTCAAGCATCAAATCGCAAATCAGTCGTCGAGTTTTCGGGTAAACATTACACTAATAACTTTCATTTACAGTGTCCAACGCTAGAATCCCATTGCGTGGATCATCAGTGGTTTGTCTTAGCCGAAAAGCAAAAATTAACAAATGCCAGAGTATTTTTTCTCTCAGTTATCGCAAGAAAAAAGCACGCAAATCACTCATAAAATGAAGCAAAAACTATTTCCTCCGGCATCTTACGTTCGCGACCGCCAATAGCCTCTCGTAGGCGCCATTTAAGAAGCACCGCTTATTTAACGTGAAAAGAATTTGCTATGGGACGTTTGAGCGATCGAGTGAGTGCCAGAGGAGATTTGACCTGCTGGCACCTGCTGCACGGCCTGCATGCTTGCACGCTTTGAAGGTCACAAGTCGATAGTCTGACAATTGCTTGTTTTTTGTGCCTTCTTAGGTTTCAAAGAGGCTGCTATGAGCCGTCTGTACCTCGTCTGGTTGCTGCTTTGCCTCGCTCTTGGTGAGTACTGCGTTCTCCTTCACTGTAATAAATTCCATTTAGTACCTCTTTGTGAGGAGTTAGAAACCCAAAACGTTACTGATTCTAGATATGATGTAAGGATGAAGGAAAATACATCGAGTTGTTTTCCTTTATATAAATCCCCTAAAACCAATGACTTTCATTTTCGCGTGCTTTTATTTTCAATTAAAAAAAACAAGGTACTAGCCGCCATTTTATTTACAACTATCTTTTTAATAAAAGCATTGTCTTAATGTAATCCGGTAAGTTAATACTTGGTTATATCTTCATATGAGCGGTGACAGTTTCAAAATAATCCCTACATGACTTAATTATCAAATTTCAGAATTCCACTTGGAAAGTTAGCCACGCTTTAACAACCGTTAAATCTACTAACTAACTTTAATTTAAAAACGTTTTCCAACTCAGCATTCTTCCAGTAGAATTTTAAAAGAAGTAAGGCCTTCCTTAAAAGAACAGTTCGAGCGAAGAATGTAAGCTTACTGGTAAACAATATTCACCCGGTAGCGGCAACCTGTTATTTAAAATAACAAACCAATTCCACCTTCATTCGGGTGCTTTGAGGTCTATATTTACAACAATTTTTAGACTTTTTTAACTTTCTAGAGATGCAAATTGAATTATATAAGGACCTTTTCTTAACCAACTTAAGCATGTTAGACATTACAGATTCGGACAAGTTGAATGTCAGTACCGCTCTTAGCAGACTAAACAGTAACCGATATTCTTTGCCTCTGTAGATTATAAACATATTCTTATTATTATACTTTTAAAATAAACAGTTTTATAAATGTTAGAATTAGTTTGGCGTAGAAGGACCCACGTACAGCATCTCAGTGACCTGTGTTTCTTCTCGTCTGGTCTTGCCTCGCTCGACACGAGAAACAACGCCTTATTTATCGATAAACATTAACTGCGAATTTTAGGAGCCATAGAATGTGGCATTAGCAGTTACATCGCCAACGAAGAGGTGCCTAATAAAATTTCAATAACTCAGTTTCACGCTGCTTAAATCCAAAATGGCGCCCACTCACCGAGTTAGCCATGCATAATGGGAAGTAAAGGAAGTCTTGGGATTTCCTCTCTTCGGTCCCCAACCCTAGTCAGTCGCATTTTTGTCCTCTTTACCAGACTCTAGTCAGTCTAACTAGTCTTTGTTGTTGTTTTGTGCTTTTTTTTAATACGTTGGCCAATGTTAAACTAGGGAATGCCAAATCAGTGGAACCTCGATTTAACGAAATGCCAATGGATAGAGAAATTGGTTCGTTGTATCGAAGGTTTGTTAAATCGAAAACCTCGTTATAACGAATTTGCGGGAAAAAAAAACACCAAAATGTTCGTTATATCGAGATATAGTTAATAACTGTTTTGCAACCGTGTTACGTCACACTACCTAGCATTTTCGGATCTCGGAACAAATAACATCTGCGCTTTAATGCCTGTATGAAGTTACAGTACATTTTATATATCAGTTCGGCAGTAGAAAACTTTACAGGTTTACCTTTGCCCTATAGCACAAACTGTACACATCTATTAGTGATAATCAAGGGTTTCTCGGGACGAGAGTTCCAGTCTCTGCATAACAAAACTCAAACAACAGGCTACTACTGAACTACACCCCTCTGTAACAGACCCGGTGAAACCCGACCCAGTGGACGTTTTTCTCTACCCAGTGAAAAGTGAGCCTCCCTGGTACCTGGTGAATGTTTTGATTTTACCCGGCTATTCTTTTGCTTCCCTGGTGTGACTTTTACATACCAGGCGTATTTGTTTTTATATTTGTTTGTTTGAAAAAGGCAAAATTAACAGCAACATAGACAAAAATTGCAAAAAGAAAAGAAAAAGAACACTTCAGAGCGGAAAGGGGTCTGTCTCATATCACAACAAGACCGTAAATGGCGGGAAATCCTGACGTTTTTTAACCAATAGAATGCCGAATTGTAAACACGTGACACTACAGCTACTGAACATACCAACGAGTCAAAGATGGCGGACACATACTAGCTCTTAGACGGATAGCTCTTCGTCTTTGTCTGATTTTTTGGACGATAGTAGTACCGACGATGAATATCACATCCGAAAACGTCGTCGACGAAATAAATCCAAGCGAAAGAGGAATAAACGGGAACATGTACGGTAAGCGGAAACGGTAAAGAAATCAACTGAGCAAAAGCAAAACTTACCGCATTTCTCGAAGTGAAGATCGCGAGAAGTCTCGCCACTCGTCGAAGGCGGATGAGCCTATTTACACAGCTCTTGTTAGAAAAGACAACTGTGAAAGCTACATTCCCTTGCTGTTTTCGCTGAAGTCAGTCACTAGTTTATCTATTTTCAAGACGAAAGTCCTAAATGCTTGCTCTACTTCCCGAACAAATGCACAGCTTTACTATAATCATAACGAATAGTGAATCAGTGATCACTGCGTTTGGAGAAGTTGAGAAACTGGTAAGGACTGACATCCCAGAACTTCGTAAAGATGTTCGTAAACTTTGGTTTGCCGAAGATCACTCGGAGATCTCCTCTCCATTGTTTCTGGTAGAATCAAAGACAGGTGTTGCGTACTACACTAATAACTCCAACCAGTCACTGTCGTGTTATAGATAGGTCTAGACAGACACCCACGTCACGAAAGTTGATTCCCATATCGAAACGAAGTACACAGGTAAATGATCAAGGAGCTCAAGATGATGTTGTCCCTTTCGCACCAGAAAGTGTTACCTCTGAAAACGGAATATGGCTATCCATTTCTGGTTTGGCTTTTACCATTGGCGAAAAGGATTTACTCGTGTGTGATTCGAAACTGTGCTCGATTAGGATCGTGAGGAACGTTGGACAAATAGCCCGTCATCCATCGTATAAGACGTCGCTGAGCAAGTTGAAAGTACTAATGGTAAGAGTCAGCGATTCTATCCATTTGGCATTCGCACTGGTCTCACAAGCAAAGAACAAGTCTTGCTCACCAATCCTGTTGCAGGCGACATTTGCCTCTGCACTCTCTCTGCTGATTACATGTCAATTACAATATCCAATTGACTGTCTGTACTTTGCTGACAATGTGATGGTTGTTATAGACTGTTTACGGAAGACTCGAGTGGTGAAGTCCAGGTTGTCATAATTGACAACTCTGGCGTGTAAGAAGCTTTCAGGTTTGGTGCTAGTGACGGCATAACATTTCCTTTTGGTTTGTGTGAAATGGATGGAGAGGTCTACTTCTCTGACCACCTGAAGCATTGTATTTACAAGATGAATGTTTCACAGCAATCGGTGACTTTGACTCTCGGGCACATCAATGATCCTGACCAAACCGATGGACCAAGTAACTCTGCCAAACTGTGTTTTTCCCGCTGGTATAACGGCACGAGGTGCATGTCTGTATGTAGCTGAGCATCCGTCGAAATTCCAAGGTGCTATCCGAATGTCTTGTTCTTTGCAAGGCCTCATCCGGTATCAGTCTACATGGCAGGATATTGTTGAAGCAATGGGATTAGTGTCAGAAAGAGTTCGCTCATCTGATCCAGATCATGCTTCCTCTATAAGGAACAAGACATTGGTCGATTCACTTCCAGACATCATCACGGCAGCTGAGAGGCTTAAAGTGTCTTATCACGGACATAAGAACCTACACCGGTGCTGTTTCACTTAACATAACCCATGGATCCATGGCTTCATGTACAGCAGAGGGATTTTACGAAACTCTTGTGAATGGTGTACAATATCTGTCAAACTATTTTGAGTACACAGGAAAGGAGAATCTCTGAGAGAAATCAAAGTTAAGACTCTCGGCACACGCTTGATTGAGGTATTCTATGGGCATATGACTGAGAAGATTCCAGGCAATAACCCAACCTTTCTGCAATTTTCCAAACGTGTGGCAACTGAGGCGTTCCACTGCATCATCCCGCTTGTTACTACAGGTAGCAGTATGGTCAAACGTCAGTGTCAGGCGAACAAGAGATGAGGTGTCCTCCACTTACACGTATGCTGCTGTAGGCCTTGACGAGAACGAGAGCTCTTCAGAAGCAATGTGGGCAATGTTCCAACAGAGACATGAACATTGCTTCACAACTGAAGACTTAAGGAAAGTAAAGAAAAACTTAGAACTTGGTAAGGACAGTGACCCAGCTTTGTTGAGAAAGCAGTCACACATTGGGAGGATGACTTTTTGTCGGGGGTATGTGAGCATGCCTGAAAGCAAAGGAAACTTAACTAACGAGCAAAAGGCGAAGCTAAGGGGTATTCACATGGCTACCAAATCCCTGAAACCGATACAGGATTCCATATTTTCACCATCGACGAATCCCCAAGAAGACGCTGTCCCCGTAGACTCCATGCATAATCAAGGTAATGTTGTAAATGATGTCAGCAATAACGCTTTCGAGATAGGAGAGGTAGTGACCTTTCGTGGCACTGATGGATTGCTTTTAATCTGTTGAGAGTCACCCATATTGTATCACTGAGAAGTCTAGATTCTCGCTCCAGAGTCCGTGGGGACTTTATGTTGGAAACTGCACGAGATGGTGACAACATCTGCTACTCCGTCGATCCCAGCTGGAAGAATGCTTCAATGGCATATGCGCATGTGTTGCGGGATGGAAACGACAGTGCAGTGACCTTGTCCTTGGAGGAGGCTGTTACGGTGACGGAAACTAAATGCTGGATGTCAAAGAAACATACAGCGGAATTATGGGCATAGCAGAGGGATTTGAAGATTCCATTAAACGAGCATTGCAATCAAATGAACAAATGAAGACAAGAAAGATCATCCGCAGACACAGAAGAAGGTGAAGCTTCTGAGAGTGACGCACAAGAATCCTGTGTCTATCAAGATCGCAGGCAAAGAAGAGGCAGAGGAAACAGATACGGCGACATAATTGCTTGTCTATGATAACCAAAATGGCCTTTTTCCAACATACGTGCTAATATCAGGGGGGTGAATGATCCAAAACAGTTTCAAAGCTGTTTCAAAGTTGTATCTGTCATGTTTTAAGTGTTATTTTTGTTTCAATTTTTATTTGCTGGGAGCTGGGACTCCCGCAGTAAAATAAGAGGAAGAAACTTACTAACTTGAGTTACGATACTCTACTGTCTGTTACAGAGGGGTGTTACTGACTAGATGCTCGAAAATTGAACATTACTGCAGTTCTGTAGATGCTTAATCAAAGAAATCTTCCAATGTACTTTGCCTTTTGTTTTTGCCTTAAATCGCGTTTACATTTATTGGTTATATCGGGGTAGATTTGTTTGGGCTGACGGATTGTGTTCGTTATAACGAGGATTTCGTTATATCGAGGTTCGCTATATCGAGGTTCCGTTCCATACACTTTACTTGTAATTTTGCCTGGCTGAAGAATATCGTTCGTTATACTGAGGACTTCGTTATAAAGAGGTTCGATAAATCGAGGTTCCACTGTATTGACCAAGCTTTAAGCCAAGCTTAAAAACTGAAATGTATTTGAAATAGTAATTAGACGTTCAGCACTTGGAACAATGAGTCTGCCTAAAACTAGTAATAATAAGCAACTTCAGTCCTTCTATCATATTGCCATTCGCAGCCAATTTCTGAATTTTTGGAACCCCTATCCCAGCATGCAAACAATCCAGTATTGAGCAATTTGAAATGGGGCAGGTGTGCTATTGCTTAGTATGATTCTCAGAGGGTCCGAGGTCGCTCGCACTGACTCGCTCATCTCCCCGTCTGATGTCTTTTCTTTGATGGCTTGTTCATGAAATCATCTGACCGTTGAATATTTCCACCAATGAGAAGTACGTTCAGTCCCACTCTTGAAATTGCTAATGAAGAAAAAAGACTAACAACCACTCATGCTGATTGGTGGAAATATTCAAGGGTCAGATGACGTCAATAACAAGCCCTCAAACGAAGGACATCAGACGGGGAGAGGAGGGAGTTACTGCGAGCGACCTGGGACCGTCTGAGAATCAGGCTAGTCATTGCTCTGCAGTGCAGGAGTTTCTTGACTCGAGCTAAAACGTTTAAACAGGAGGGAAGGGGTGGAGGCTCCAAGTTTATTCTTTCCTCTGCGACTGATCCAAATACACATCAATTTAAGTGACTAAACGCCAAGAAACGCCTGAATTGCAGGCAATTCAAGTTTAGTAAGACAACAATCATGAGTGACAGATTACATCACGTGACGTAACATTTTATTGTTCCGTTTCACAAGTCGTTGACGCACAACAAGCAGAACGAACAACCGGAAGTGACGTCACAGAGGAGGAGCCTCACCCCTATACCATTTCCTTCTTCCTGTTTCCGCATAAACAGACTGTTGAGTTGTCAGAAAGTAAAGGAAACAAGATAAACAACGCCACCCAACATGTTAAGAAAAAGCTAAATAGCACTAAAGGTAATTATCAGTGGTGATTGTGGCGCAGTGGTTTGGTACGCCGGACTGGAGGTTGGAAGATGATGATGATGATGATGATGAAACCTTTATTTAAGTGTCATAAAATTCTTGTATATTACAATACTAATTGAGGACACTAAATTAAAGCTAAAGGTCTGTGGCACTGATCTTTTTCCTCTCCCTGTGCCCCTATAAACCCAAGCGAATTGTTTGTCACAACGGTAAAAATGTCGGGGGTACCTGTCAGGTACCTGCAGCATCCTTGAAGCAGGAAAAGTAGTAAATACTCCCAGTCAAGTTGTACTGATTAATCGAAAACAGGCGCCGGGCCGAGGATTTGCACAGACTACAAGTAGTATTCGAATTCTTCATAATTTAAGAGAGCGCGAACATGACCCTCTTGAAAAACTTTAGAGATGACGATATGACAATTTAAGAAAATGTTATTTCCTCTCACAAGATCCGACCCTTGAATGGTTGTCGCCTCCCCTCGCATAATTGCGAAAATATTTGAAATAATCACCTCGTTAGAATAATTCCCCCCCCCCCCCCCAACCCTCCCCGATTAAGATAAGGCTATTGATGTAGAACATTAGTTACAGAATGACAAACTGAGAACATTGCGAACATTGAAAAAGGCTTTTTAGCGTTCCTTGTATCTAATCTAAATCCGGATTCTGCAATCCAAAATTTTCCTTCCCATTTGTTGGCAATCCACGTGCTGAGCCGAATCGTTCAGATCGGTATCTAAATCTGGCTTCAGATTGTACGTTCCATTAGTTTTACCACGTGGTCGTACAGAATGAACAGAACGGATTGATCTTTCTGCGAATTTTTTTATCCAGCTAATACGAAAATCCAAGCTATTTAGATTACCTAACTACGAAAACTTGATTGTTTAAAAGGAACGCCACCTATTTAGGACACAACGGCCAGCCAGCAATATTTTTAAAACGATCGCCCCTCTTTGCCTGGCAACGCGATGTATCTCATAACTCCCGCAGCTGTTCATTCATCTTACCCTTTGATTTGCCTTTTAAACATTCTGTGTTAATTAGTAATTATAGTATTAATTACTCTTTGCTTTTAAAATATATAGACTCCCTTACTTAATAAACTGATTTGGATGCCTTTAACCCAAAAATCTAAACTCACGAAAAATTCCAAATTTCATTTTATACGAAATGAATATTGAAAAACAAAAGGTACGGCGCAAAAGTATTGCCAAATTGGACACCATAAGATTTCATTCACAGACTCAAAAGTTAGAACTACACTACAAGTCTCCATAATTGACTCTATGAGGGAAAGGGTTAGAGGCCCTTTTAAACGGTTCCAACATTTGCGCCAACATATGTCCAGTATTTAGTTCAACAAAATGTTGGGACCGTTTGGACAGGTTGTCCAATTGATTGTTTTAAGTGTTAAAAAATATTGGAAGCTTGTTGGAAGCGTGTTAGTTCAAACGTTCATTCGACATCACTCCAACACTTCATTTGTGCCCTAAATCATTGGATCGTACTGAAGCCGTAAGTTCGAACATTTCTTTCAACATTTGTGCACATCAGGCGTTCCCAGTTCCCCGCAATGCTGGCCCAATTGTTGGGCCAATGTTGCAACCGGTTTGAATGACCTCCGCACAACGTTTTAAAAATGTATTTGAGTAGGATGCGGTGATTGAGTTGTTAATGGGTCGCAATTTCGATCTGACGGTCTGAGCCCTGGCACAAAATAGCCAAATGGTAACACTACGACGACTTGAGATTATCGCCGGTATTTTGGTTTTGCATTCAGGAGAATACCTACAGACTAAAAAGATAGATAAAGGTCTTTACAACACGGCAAAAAAAGTACAACACAGCAATAAAAGATTCTTGTTTTTTCTGTATGCCACAAAAATATAAGCATTCATAATGCTCCCGTTACCTGTCTCATTCGCGGTGCTTAGTGTCACATAAGGCCTAGCTAAGGGAAAGAAGCCCCTGGCCCTCCCGGTTGAAGGTTGGGCCTAGGACTCATAACCCTCTCCCGTTAAACCCCATTATTACAGAAACAAGCATCGACACAATACAAAAAGCTAATTTATATTATTTTTCTTATTACTAATCTGTTCAGCGGAAGGGATACACATCTCATCTGAGGACGTTCCTCCGGAAGATGACGCAGACCTTTCGTACCAACACGGTAGTGTCAATCACCCTGCTCATGAAATGTATCCCATGTGTCACCACTGCCCTAGGAACTCCACATACGAGGAATGTACTCACAAACGCACTCTCAAGAGATGCGACAATGGATTATCTAATATCTGCTTCACGAAGAGTACCAAGAGAGACAACATAGTTCATTATAACATGGGTTGCGCTGATCACAAGCAGTGTCAGAGGGCTCGTGCCAAGCCTTGTAAAGGTAAAGGGGGGAACATGGGTTTGGTGTGGAGTGAATATAGTGGATTAGGAACCTTTTGGCTAAAATTTGGCATTCAAAGTTTTTTTTTTTGAAAAAAGTCAGTTAAACTAGCAAAAAAAAAGCTTCGTTTTAATTTAGAACTACATTTTGATATGATAAGATATGATATGATATGACATGTATAGGAAATCGTATGAACACGAGTGCATTTCGTGATTTATGGGCACGAGTGATGTTTTGAAAGTTCTCAAAAGACGAAGCGGCTCGTGCAATTTGAGAACTTTCAAAACATCACGAGTGCCCATAAATCACGAAATGCACGAGTATTTCATACGATTTCTTGTTTATAATATTCTCAACAAAATTTTGGTGAGGCCGTCACGGTACACTGCGCGCGACTTTCAACTTTCACTTTCGCGCAACTTTCGTATTGCACTTTATAACCTAATTTGCACTCTATAATCTATTTATGCATTCGTCATTGACCAATCAGAAACTGTATATTTTGTTGAGTATATTATAAGATATGATATGATATGATATGACATGACATGACGTGACATGACATGATATGATAATATATATAGATAGCCTGAGCCTAACAGCGTCGCTCTTTGAACAGAAAGCCGATGATAAACTTAACTGAGGTGAAAGTTCGGAAGCACAAGAATAAAATTGACGACCGGGCCATCTTTTAATTTTAGCAATTCTCAAAAACAGACTTACGCGACCGTTTGCACGGTACATTAGACCGTACAAAAGTTCACAAAAACAACTTTTTCTCCGTCTAGAATAATTAGTACGACTAATTTACAAATAAAATATACCTGCTGCTTATAAAAATTGTCCGAGAAACTGATTTGGAAATCAAAATTGCAAAAAATACACAAACATATTTGCATAAGACCACGCGAGTGAAGTTTACAACTATAAAATCCAAGTCTTGTTTTGTTTTGTTTACATAAAATCGCTTTTCAACCTATGTAATGACTGAACAAACACATAAAAATGGACAACACAATCTTCTTTCGAAAAATGTTATTCAAATCTCCATAAGTTTATGTTTAAAAGCAAAACGCGAACCATTAAGAGCTCATCGAGGCCGAGATGTCTCCGATGAAAGAAATCAAAACAACTGAATTTAATTGAGCGCGTTATAAATAATTCTCCCGAAAACTAGCGAGAACACAAAAAAGTCTACCACAGATTGATATCAACATAAATTCCCATCGAAAAATGTATTTTGTTTCACCTTCAAGTCCCTCCACTGCTTGGAAATTGTTTAAATCTCCGCTTCTTCAGTTCTGAAACCCGAAGTGACAAACATCTTCCCGCATTGCTCCCATCCTCGAAGCAAGATTTTATCTCTGAAAGCTCTTCTATTTCCACCATAGTGGATTCTGAGTATCCGTTAATTAGTATCCCTGTCTTGAGTAGCAAACCGCGAAAAAATTCAGGAGAATAACGACTTTTTTAAACGGTTTTCTCCGCTAAACACAGCAGTGTTTTCCCAGGTGACGTGAAATTGCAAAGATCCCGGTTGTTGGGTGGCGTCATACGCGCATGTTTTGCGACGGTCTACGCGCCCGCGAGTTAACCCTAAGCGACGGCTGCGGGCACACAACGCGCCCGCGAAACATTCCGCTAGCTATGACATGAAAAATGACGAGCATGCATGGGTTCTATGGTTCTCTGGTTCTATGAGTATGGCGCTCCGCGCGGGCCTTCGGCCCGCTGAGCTCCGCTATAATATGATTTTATATAAAAACGTTTGAATGCAGAGGTCCACACAACGCGTAAGTAAAATGCACTGGTTATGATATGATGATACGTTACATTACATTTACATTACATTAAATTGCATTGCATTGCATCGCATTGCATTGCATTGCATTGCATTGCATCGCATTACATTACATTACGTTACGTTACGTTACATTACATTACATTACATTACATTACATTACATTACATTACATTATATTATATTATATTATATTATATTATATTATATTATATTATATTATATTATATTATATGAAAATTAAACCGTCTTCTTAGAAGTCTTCATAAAGAAAACTGACGATTTTGTTTCCATTTTTTTAGCTCACGAGAAGCACTGTTTTACGTGTTGTCAGTGGAGTGGATGTAACTCGAGGGCTCACCATGGCGACACGACCTCCTTGTCGCTCTGGAATGCTGGTCACGTGACCAAAATAGGTTGGGGTGCATTAGGCACGAGCTTCTTAACCTTTGTTGCGATGCATTTCCTATAAGGGGAGATAACTTCTGCCACAATATGTACATAAACTTTGGTGGACTCAATCTGACTACAAACATAAGTGGACTCAAAGAACATTTTTTGACCACGCCATTCTCCAGAATGCAGCAGTAAATATCCGAAACTATATCCGACATAAGAGCCAAATAGACTATTTTCATGTCGTGGTTTGAGCGATGGAGGCTTTGCTCTCTGAACCCTTGTAATATAGTTATTTTTTCCTACCCGTTCTGCGGTTATCATGACAACCATAAGTATTTTAAAGCATTGCTTTAATTTGAGATGACTTTGTTTGAATTGGAGCGGTTTTCCAACAAATTACCAAATTAAGTTTTCCTTTGTTCTTTTGCGTTTATATTTGTACAGGTGATCATATAATTTTGTGCATACTTAGAATAAATAACAAGGAGCAATTTCGGAAAAAATCGGTGATCTCCGCTGAAGTTGGTGATTGCTAGGATTTTAAGCCGGAAAGTAAAGAAAAACTCTGAAAAGCCGCTCCACTTTATTTAAAGTCGCAATAGACCACCTCCTAGTGTTTTCAAATTTGTAAATATGGCTCAGACAGAAAAACAATCGATACTGCCAGAAAGAACACCTTAAAATTGAAAGTTTGAGCGTTACATCGTGTTGAGAAGCAAAGACATAGGTCAGTGAATTTTAAAATCTTTACAGACGTTTGTCAGGCGGTACGGGTATGCAAGATTTGCGTAACGCCTTATAACATCGCAACATTCACTGACCTATATCTCCGCTTTTAGACAAGATATAACGCTCAGATACACCTAATTCAATGAAGGTTGCTTTGGCAGTTGGTCAATGGTAATTGGGATTTGGCATTTGGCATGCGGAACACAATGCAATTCTTCGCTTGAGTGACCGCCAAACAATAGTTTCCCAATGCCCAATTCCCAATGACCAAAGCAACCTTTATTGAATTAGGTATATAGAATGTATTTCTAACTTGTTAGCTCAGATATACATCAAAGGCGCTCTTTCCAGCAGTGTCGATGGTTTGTCTGTCCAAGCTGAAAACAATAACAGAAAAAATACGGGATGGTCTATTAAGAGACAGTTTTAATTATTGACAAGCTCGCAGGTAGAGAAGACCACAATCACAACGACAGCGTACTGTTTAAAAGTACACGAATGTTGAGTTGACATGGGTGCAGCCTTAATACTCAAATTAAACTGGGAAATGGACGTTTCTGTATTTGTGAAATTATTTGTACGTACATGTATAGTTCAAAACAAGAGAAATGACCTAAGATGACCTAAGATAACAGAATCCCTTGCCCTGTGATAATTAGCTTGCGCCCACGTTGTGAGGGTTATTTGCATTCTCGCTCCCATGATCGCACGGTCTCTATTCGAAAAAAATCATTTTACTTGTACAGAAAATCGCGTGTTATGTTAGAGGCTGTGAAAATCAAGAAACCCAACAACTCTAAAGTTACCTGACGACATCCAAACTGACAAATTAGGGGTTGGAAGAGGCCCATGCATGGGGATCTTTTCTCTCAAATTATTTTTTCCAGATTATTTTCCCTTGATAAAAAAAAACATCAACAAAATATTTAATTATGTTCTTTATCACACGCGCTTGTTTTCTGTGCAGTTTTCAAAGTGAATGGTAGCTTTAATCAACCAAACTTATCTTCATAAAGCTTTATCTTTTATTCAGAATTTTTTCTTAATTCAGATTAACCGATTTTCTTCTATCAGGCATATCATCACGGGAAATGTTACATGTTAAACAAGAAGCTGTACACAGCTTGAACTCGTGGCGCCTTTAACTCATTGCAGCATTGATTCCCAAGTGATTTGAGTGCTTTTACAGAGAAACATAAGCTTAAAATTATATCTAATCAAAGTCTCCTAAGAGCCAATCCGAGAAGAAGAAATGCTAACGCGTAACGCGTAACGCAATATTGCCGTAAACTTTAATACGTTTTCACACTAACACAGTTCGATTTATATTTTTTAAATTAAATTAAGGATTTTTGACGAACGAAAAAAAAAAAGTACATCACTTTCATAATGTCCAGTTCGAAAAAAGAAAAAAAAAAGAAAAAAAAAAAAAGGACTTGATGGAGATTCGAACTCGGGCCGTCCGGGACAACAAACTCAATCACTGCGCTGTCCAAGAGCACATACTACATATGAACTAAATTTTATTATTTTAAGCTAGATACGCATCAGAACGCGTATCCTTTTAAATCGATTTTAATGTTGCACTAAAAACTCCAAATGCGAAACATCTGTAAGCTTATTGTTGTCTATATTCGTTTACATCAAATTAATTATTGTTATCGTTGGATTCACGTTGAATTCCTGTTACGAAACGTGTTCGTAACAAAGCATTTGCTCACTAAGTTTACAGCTGATGGAAGGAGCGAGTGAGTGAGTGAGTGAGTGAGTGAGAGAATGAATTTTATTTAAACACCCTTGCCGATAACCTGTTCATCATGCTTTCACGTATACACGGGTTTAAAAGTAAGACTACACTGCATTCACTAGATTCAGTAGCTGACACTTAAGCTCGACCCGGAGCTCGATCGCTAAGCAAATGGCAAGTTTAATATATAAAACACAGAACTTGCCAGAGCAAAAATCCCACAGGAATAAGCGGCGAACACAATATCAAACGGTCCTATCCATCCATGAACGCCTTGAATTGTCTTGAAAGTGTGCAGTTGTACGCAGTAGTTCTTTATCTTGCTTCTCGAGTACACAAACGGAGAGATTTTACGGTATGTATTTCATGGCCGAAAGCCATATAGTCGTCTATATAGACTTAAATATGCGTGCATAAATTTGCATGCGCTAATGTGACACGAAAAAAAAACAAGAAAAGTCAACGCCGGATTTATAACTCGTGTGCTTCGCCACGAGTAAAAACCACCTCTCGGGAGCGGCCAGCTAAGCGACCCGCTTTTCCAAAATACCAAATTTCTTCTAGTCGAATCACTATAGTCCACATGCACCTGTCGTAAGCGACCGCGACCACTTTCAATGCTGGTAATTTGAATTTTCTATTAGCTGCTACTGTTTTTAACATCTGGCCAGAATCGACCACTTGTCGTAATTTCGATGTCACTGTGTTGGCGCAAATTGCATAATGTGTTACAGTACAAGTCCAATAAAAGAAAAACTTAGCCCACTGCTACAAAACTTCAATATGATACAATATTTTGCTCCGATAGGTGCTTTATATACTGAAATTACTACAGATGCATATGACTCAAAGTTAAGACCCCAGTGGTCTGATAGGTGCTTTATATATTGAAATTACTACACGTTCATATGACTCAAAGTTAAGACCCCTGTGGTCTGATAGGTGCTTTATATATTGAAATTACTACAGGCTCATATGACTCAAAGTTAAGACCCCTGTGGCCTGATAGGTGCTTTATATATTGAAATTTATACAGGTTCATATGACTCAAAGTTAAGCCCCCTGTGGCCTGATAGGTGCTTTATATATTGAAATTACTACAGGTTCATATGATTCAAAGTTAAGATCCCTGTGGCCTGATAGGTGCTTTATATATTGAAATTACTACAGGTTCATATGACTCAAAGTTAAGAGCCATGTGGTCTGATAGGTGCTTTATATATTGAAATTAATACAGGTTCATACGAGCCAAAGTTAAGACCCCTGTGGTCTGATAGGTGCTTTATATATTGAAATTAATACAGGTTCATATGACTCAAAGTTGAGATCCCTGTGGTCTGACCTCTCGTAAGCGACCATCTTGGCTTTGCATTTTAGGTGGTCGCTTCCGGGAAGTTGAACAGTAGTATGTTTGAAAATTATCGGAAAGTCAGGTCTATCCTATTTACAGTTCATATAGGCGTGCGTTGTCAATTTTAGGCGCAAAAGCCTAAAGCGAAGAACATCCTATCCTCTTCTTAGCATGTGCACAGAATTTATAGAAAGCTTTTCGCAGCCTTTGACTAAAAATGAAGAATATAAAAGGGTTGAGAGCACTGCTGATATTGGGCAGAATGTAAATAAATGTGATATTTACAAACGGGCTTATTCCTGTGAGACAGCTGGGGCACCAGAAAATAGCCATTAGAATGATGAAGAAGGGCAACCAACAGCAGATCAGGGCATCGATAACTATGGCCAGTGTTTTAGCTGCTTTGATTTCACGATTCAAGGCAAAACGTTTGCAAGCAACATCCCCATGGACGAGGGAAGGTTGTTCGGGCAAAGTCCTGCGGTTTTTAGATTTCCAATGTTGCCAAGAGATAGAGAAGACGTAAGAATATGAAGCGGATATTATGAGCAAAGGAGCGAGAAAACCAATGCACGTTGCAAATGTGTAGAACATTGGATCAGGGGTCTTGCGACACCCTAACGGATTATCGATAGCAAAAGCTGGCATGACAGGAGTTGACCAGTTGTGAAGTCCGAGCGAAGCTATGGCGACTCCATGAAACCAGATGTAGACAAGCATCAAGTGACCGCCTCGCTGGGTAATAATTCGGTAATATCTCAACGGATATCTGGTCGCAACAAAACGATCGACTGAGATAAGGGCCAGATTAGCGAAACAAGTGCAACGGCACGCCAGGTCAACCCATATCCAGAAAATACAAGTTCCTTCGGACAGACACCAGTTCATATTCTGCACGCTTTCGAGAATGCGCATCGGAAGAGAGAAAAAAGCGACCATCAAATCCGACAGTGCTAATGACATAACAAGATAGTTTGAGAAACGGTGGAGGGTTTGACTGTGTTAGATCGAGCAGCAAATGGCACTGTTTCCAACTACAGTGGCAATGGTCATGAACAGTAAGAAAAACATCTGAGCCATGTATTCTGGCCTGGTTTTTTCGTGACGTATGCTGTGTGGATCGGCCTGCCCTGAACCAATTTTCCTGAAATATTATCATTCATGGTAATCGGAGTCAGGAACGTTCTCACAATCAAAGAAACCTGGCTTTAAAGCAAACGCAATTGTAAGATACTTCATTTAAATCTTGTCGTCAAATTTCTTGATCACTGCATGCAAAAGAGTTGTAGCGTTACACGAGCCAACCGCGAGCCCGAGTCAACCTCGAGTCACGAGTCAACCTCGAGTCAAGCCAATTTTTTTTTTTTGGTAGGAAAAAAATATGAATATATATTGTAGGAAAAAGTATATGCATATATGAATATATTTTGTTTTATAAACAGTTAACAACAGGCTCACCTTGATCCTGCTTGATCGCGCCGCGCCATCTTATAATCTTATGCAACATAATATATATACATAGCCCAAGCCTAACAGGGTCGCACTTTGAATAAACTTAACTAAGGTGAAACTTAACTAAGGTGAAACTTAACTAAGGTGAAAGGTTGGAAGCACAAGAATTAAGATTGACGAACGGGCTATTTTCAATTTTAGCAATTCTCAAAAACAGTATTACGCGACCGTCTGCACAGTACATTTTTATAGACCGTACAAAAGTTCACAAAAACAACTTTTCTCTGTCTAGAATAACTAGTACCACTAGTTTCCGAATAAAATACAGTTTATGTTTGTCAAAAATTGCCCGAGAAACTGATTTGAAAATCAAAAATTGCAAAAATACACAAACATATTTGCATAAGGCGAAGCGAGTGAAGATAGAACTGTACTATAAAATCAAAGTCTTGTTTTGTTTACAAAAAATCGCTTTTCAATCTATCTAATGAATGAACAAACACTTAAAAATGGACAACACAATCTTCTTTCGAAAAAATTTATTCAAATCTCCATTAGTTTACGTTTAAAAGCAAAACGCGTACCATTTAATTATAGCTCATAGTGTTCAAGCTTTCTTCGATGAAATTCAAGAGATCGAATTTGAATTTAAGCACGTTTTAAAATCAATGCTCCAAAACTAACAATAACACTAATAAAAAGGCATTCACAGATTGATATCAACATAAATTCTCATCGAAAACTGTGATCTGTTTTACCTTTAAGTCCCTCGCTTGCTTGGTAATTCAAATCTCCGCTTCTGGTTCTGAAATCCGTAGAAAACAAACATCTCCCGCATCGACAAAAACGTAATACATGAAGTTCCTCGAAGCAAGATTTTATCCCTTAAAGCTCGTCTTTTTCCACTAAAGCGGCTTCTGAGTATACTTTAATTAGTATCCCTGTCTTGAGTAGCAAACCGCGAAAAAATGCAGGAAAATAACGACTTTAATTCTCCGCTAGACACAACAAAACAACTAAAGTGTTTACCGAGCTCACGGCTGTGTGGCCGCGCGAAAAACAAAGCCTTGCTTTCAAGATCCCGGATGTTGTTCCAACACGGTGGGCGGGCGGGCAAACACGCGCCCGCGAAACATTCCGCTAGCCATGACCATGAAAAATCACGGCACAGGTTCTATGAGTATGGAGCTGCGCAGCCAGGCCTTCGGCCTGGCAAGTGCTCCGCTATGAGTATGGAGCTGCGCAGCCAGGCCTTCGGCCTGGCAAGTGCTCCGCTATTACCCAGAAGGCCCTAGGATCGTGCACAGTCCCCCAAAACATGGCAAGAATGGCATCTGCATGGGATGGTAACTCTATTTGCATCATATTGATCATCTGATGTATACCGGCTTTCCAAATAACAACAACTGCGTTCTAAATTATTGGCTGGCATTTTTATTTTTTTATTTATTTGCAGTGAAAAAAAAAAGGTGCAGATTATCGAGGTAAGATTATCTCTTCATCCAAATGGCGAGTGACATCTCATTGACTATCTATTGACTTATAGAAAACTCGAACTCATAGTCTCATTGTTAAAGAAGCAGTGGCACAGATTTAACGTTCTCTTGAAAATCTAAAACATATTCCTAGATCTTAGAAAACCCAACGTTTATGGTTGCCTCTTACTTGAATTTCGTGCCCGAGTTGGTACTTCAAGTTTCATCAGTTTCGATAATTGTTGCAGGATCGTGTTTATAGTATCTGTATGAGTGAGTGCTGCAAAAGCTGTATTGATCTCATAAAGAAATCAACGGCAATCGTTCATATATTCATATATTTTTTTCCTACAATATATATATTCATATATATATTTTTTAATTTTTGGCTTGACTTGAGGTCGACTCGTGACTCGAGGTTGGCTCGGGCTCGCGGTTGGCTCGTGTAACGCTACAACTCCATGCAAAATGACCCTTTTTCGTCGTTTCGTCGTATTTACAAACGATTGAATGTAGTTCGCAATGCCAAACCGAAGTTTTTAATGCAGTGTTTCCTTGAACACTTCGGAAGCGTTCGTCAGCGATCAAATAATGCCGTTTATGGAGATAACTACGATTTAATCTTACATGCCACCGCGGTTCTACACTAAGAGATGTTTTAACTGATAAGCTCTTTCTTTTGCTATCATTTGAGTGTTTTATAGATGAATTGTCACTTAAAGGGTGTCATTCTCGGAGCGGTAAATACACAAGACAAACAATACATTTGAGCTTTATTAAAAGTAACACTTAGTATTATTATTGCGGTTTTGTTCTCGAAAAGTAAATTTGATAAATTTAATAAATTTGTAACATCCGTTTTTCTCTTTGACTGAAAAATGAAAAGATTTAATTCCTTTCCTATTAAATAGATCGAGTTTGAGCTCGCAGCATTTGAACGAAAACCAGCAATACAAAACGGTGTCTCAGTGCGATCCGAGTTTGATCTAAGCAATCAAATTTGACAAATAGTTGTCAGTTAAAACGAAAACGTAATTTACCGTAAGCCGGTCATATGGGTTTAAAAATTTCTTAGTATTTATAACTTGATCTCGTTAAAAAAAAAATACCTTCTTCGAGGCCGTGTTTAAAAGTGTTTAAAATTTTCCTCTGAGATAGACTTGATCGATGTTCAGGAAAAATATTCAAACGGTTTTTTTTTTCTCAGAGAACTATCTGATGACATATGTTTTCTCTCTCTCTCTCTCTCTCTCTCTCTCTCTCTCTCTCTCTCTCTCTCTCTCTCTCTCTCTCTCTCTCTCTCTCTCTCTCTCTCTCTCTCTCTCTCTCTCTCTCTCTCTCTCTCTCGCTTTTTAGAAAAAGGCAAAATATGTACCTGTATGTAGATATTTGTCAAATCCACACAGTCAATGAATCACAATGTCAAATTGTGGTTATCGCATTTTTTAAGAATTAAGGTTCAATCAGAATAGAAAAACAAGATTATTTTTATCTTTTATGGCATTTCAAACGTTTGCTCGGCGTTAAATTGATGGCATTGTTACTGTCGATAACGCCCGTGACGTGAACATTTCTTGGCGCAGGAGCGGAAATTGATCCTAATTCATATACCATGCGCGATTTAGGGGTAACACTTATTCTATTGTTAAAACAATAGAATATTAGAACACAAAAGAACGACAATACAATAGAATACAATACCATAGAATATATTAGAATACATAATTTTGCCTAATACAATGGAAGTGTACAATGTACAATGGAGCTGACACCCTAAATCGGGCATCATATGCTAATTCAAGGCGGCTCTTGTGCAATAAGTTACACCTGTACGCCATTGTCGAGAAAAAGCTGAAGAACACCTCCGAGTTCTGGTGGCTCGTGGCGCGCCCGTGACGTGAACATTTCTTGGCGCAGGAGCAGAAATTGATCCTATTTCAAGGCGGCTCTTGTGCAATAAGTTACACCTGTACGCCATTGTCGAGAAAAAGCTGAAGAACACCTCCGAGTTCTGGTGGCTCGTGGCGCACTGTTTACAATCTTTAACATCCGTCGCAGAAAGCAGACTCGACTTCTACTTTCTGCGACCGTTGCAACAACGATTTTGGCGTTCGAGTTTCACAGTCTCATATTTGTCTTGCAATTTTTATCACGTTGCAACCCACTGCACTGATGCGTAATTATGCCCCAGTTCTTTTGCGGACAACATTGAGACGCCCCCTCTTTTTGTAGCTGCAACGTAGCATATTGAGCCTTTGCGAGACAAGTTGCACGAAACATTGTAGAGTGTAACACCGCCTTTACTCCAAAGAATGAGTATGAAGTGCAGCTCACCCGAATATCTCCGAATATCTCCGAATATCTCCGATGCTGACCTCGACATTTCGGAACCTAGTCGTAGGTATTTGAATGTCAACACGCCGTTTTAATAAGCCATTCCACATTATTTAAACTGACTGAAAAAATTAAGGGTTGAATAGTAAATCTTTGCGGATTCGCCGCCAAAATACAGACTCATATAAACATCGTTTAACAACGCCTAAGTATACTTGTAAATTTATTTATTTATTTATTTATTTATTTATTTATTTGCAGTTGAACCTCTCTAATACCGACATCATGTCCATAATATATATAGATAGGCTGAGCCTAACAGCGTCGATCTCTGAACAGAAAACCGATAATAAACTTAACTGAGGTGAAAGGTCGGAAGCACAAGAATTAAGATTGAAGACCGAGCTATTTTTCAATTTTAGCAATTCTCAAAAACAGAATTACGCGACTGTCTGCACAGTACATTTAGACCGTACAAAAGTTCACAAAAACAACTTTTTCTCCGTCTAGAATAACTAGTACGACTACCTTCCGAATAAAATACACCTGTTGCGTATCAAAAATTGCCCGAGAAACTGATTTGGAAATCAAAATTGCAAAAAATACACAAAGATATTTGCATAAGGCCACGCGAGTGAAGATACAACTATAAAATCCAAGTCTTGTTTTTTTTACATAAAATCGCTTTTCAATCTATTTAATGAATAAACAAACACATAAAAAATATATTCAAATCTCCATACGTTTGTGTTTAAAAGCAAAACGCGTACCATTTATAGCGCATCGAGTTCGAGCTGTCTTCGATGAAATTCAAGAAATCAATACAACTGAATTTAAGCATGTTTTATAAACAATTCTCCAAAACTAACAAGAACACAAAGAAAAAGTCAATCACAGATTGATATGAACATAAATTTCCACCATCGAAAAATGTAATCTGTTTTACCTTTAAATCCCTCTACTGCTTGGAAATTCTTTAAATCTCCGCTTCTTTGGTTCTGAAATCCGTAATAAAAACAAACATTTCCCCGCGTTGATAAAAAAGTATGAAGTTCCACGAAGCAAGGTTTTATCCCTGAAAGCTCGTCTTTTTCCACTAAAGCGGCTTCTGAGTATCCCTCAATTAGTATCCATGTCTTGAGTAGCAAACCGCGAAAAAATGCAGGGAAATAACAACTTTAATTCTCCGCTAAACACAGCGACAGCTATAAACACCATAAAAGTGTTTACCGTGTAGCCGCGCGAGAAACAAAGCCTCGCTTTGCTTTCAAAATTGCTAAGATCCCGGATGTTGTGTGGCGTCATACGCGCATGTTTTGCGACGTCATACCCACTCGCGGGTTGGCTTTGCGCGACCCACCGACGCACCGACACACATGTCACGGAGGCGTTCCGCGAAACATTCCGCTAGCCATGATCATGAAAAATGACGGGCACGTAAACGTATTATGTAAAGTACATAAAGCTTTTATACGGCAAAAACTGAATAAATTGTTTAATTTTCGTTTCTGTTGCGTGGTACCATTTTTTTAATAATTTTTATTTTACAATATAAAATTTGGAATTTTTCTTGAATTTTGATTTTTGGCACTCCTGGAGGGGAGGGGGGGTAAAGGGTCAAGTGTCAAATATATTGTGCAAATACCATGCACGCGCGTTAGGTAATTTTGAGAACAACTGGATGGGCAAAGATCTCATGGATATACACACAACGATACCCCATTGTTATAGTCTTTGTTTGTGATCTATTATTTCCGTGTAGTCTATTGTTTAGTCTTTGTTTCACGGTCTGGTGGGTATATCCATGAGATCTTTGCCACTGGATGGCTGCTTAGGAATTTTGACAAACGTTATAAAAATGCTGACACATTGTATCACTTTTTTCCTCCACCCATAAATGCAACACACACAATTAAGCTACAAACCAAGTTTATTGTAATTGCATAAACACGACTTTGGGTTGATGAACATGCATATTACATACAGTATGTTTTGCAATACCAAGTCTGTCTTGCCTACGGCACATGTGTAAATATGACAAATATGCAAAACATATGAGCAGTTGGTTTTTTTTTTTATTATTGTATTTTATAATAGCACTTGTGTCAATCCTAAGCAATCAACCATTACTATGACTAAAAATTGAGCTACTTTATTGCGAATCGATGAATCCGAGCCGAGAGCTAAATTAATGAACTGAATGCACTTCAATCCTGTTATTCAAGGTCGACTTATTTTATTAGACCTTCAAGGAGACCCAGTCGCCACAGCTTTTTTTTGCCGTGGTATGTATGTTTTGAAATCAAAATTTCTCAGGGAAGACATACTTCGATTGCTTACATACTTTATCAAGTTTATGAAATGTGTTCAAAGTTTTATGTGTCATTGGTTTCCAAGCGACAGTGATTACTATAGCAACGCCAGCTTATTGCCCTTTGGATTCTGTGTTCGATTCTCGCCGGGATCAAATATTGTTTTCTTTGATCTCTGTTATCCCCATAACCTTTCCAGGACTTGTAGTCCAGAGAGATTTGTATGGGTTTCACCCTTTGAACTTTACACACATTGTTCACCAAAGAAAAATTATCAGCTGCTGATTCGGGTGATGTTTTGTTTAAGTTCATGTGATAGCATTTTGCACATTTCCTTCTTCATTAGGGTGTAGTAAAATCATTCAGTGTGTTTACGAATGAAATTTCCAACCAGTTGTTTGTGTAAATGGTAAGCACCACGGGTCATGCCTATCATTCCACGGATTTGTGTAATGTATAATAGTTTTCTGTAATGTATGCGTAGTTCATTTCATTCAGAAGCTGTATTACCAGATATGTGACGCTATTAGAGTGATTTTACTTCATCTGTGAAACACTATCTAACAATTAGTGTGTGATAGTCCAAATTAAACAAAAGGAAACAATGGAATTATAGTCTAATAGTGCGTACTATTCTACTAACTATTTCACAGATGAAGTAAAACCACTCTAACTATAAAAATATTCTTAATGGACACTACTCCGTGCTACTTCTCTTCTCTTCTTAGTAACTACAAACCAACTCGTTCGCTGCGCACTTCTAGTCTTCCACTTCTTCAAGTATACCAACAGTAGTCTAGCTACAGCCACTTAAGGTCAACGTGCATTCTCTTTTTATGCTTCTAAAATCTGGAACGACTTGCCGCACTTTACCAAATCATCAGAAACTCTGTCACTTTTTAAAAGTCGTCTAAACACGTTTCTTTTAAAAAAAATCATATTTTCAGTTATTTCATGTAAATAAGTTTTTGTCGACATCTTTTATGATTAATAATGCGAGCGCGTTAAGATTTTAAAACACGCAATAAGAACTTATTGTTATATAGCTGGAGTTTTTGTCAATAGAACGCGCGCGTTGATTGGTTGATTCATCGTCACATGACATCTAACAAACAAACTGTTTCCCGCCAATTGTGCTAAGCGGGCAATATTTGCGAAAGCGGGGCAACAATTTTGACGTCAGAGGGTAACATTGCACTGTTGCCCGCTAGCGCACGTGATCAGACCGTGATCAGACCATGACAAAAGGTAGCATGATTATGATGGATCGAGTGCTCGGCGCGTTTTTTAAACTGTCTTGTGTTGTGTTTTTTTTTTGTGTATGTTGCTATATAACAAATCACTTAATGACTGGTCCCGAGGGAAACAGTGAATTTTGTTTCCCTCGAATCGATTCGAGGGAAACAAAATTCACTGTTTCCCTCGGGACCAGTCATTAAGTGTTTATTATTTCATCAACCACGGTTTGAAAAAATAACAGCTACATATGTTATTTTAATTATATCTGAAATCTCCTGGCTTGTAGCTAGAGCAGATGTTTCCTTTGCAGGAAGCAAAGATCTTTAACTTTCGTCGTCTTGTCAGCTTCTGTTAGATTTAGTCCGGGCCAAACTAGCAAAAGAATCGTCAAAAGTTCAAAATCCTCGAGGGCTCAAAGGATTCGACAAAAACGCAGGAGAACTCATGAGCTTTGGCGTTCAATCGAGAGTGAAGTTGCAGGTATTTCTTGGGGTTGCGAAAACTATTGTTGGTTAGCTTTTTTATGGTGTTGCCTTTTTTCTCCGTCTCTTGTGAATATTTTGTGTTTCGTCATTTGGTGATCACAACTTCCGCAACACCAAGAAAGTTTCAACTCTCGTTAACCGCGATCCTCATTGATGTTTGACATGGACTTAGGAGTGAGTTTGCACTTTGAATAATGAATTTTTTTTTCATTATATTTAGGTGGTCAAGTAAAACTCGTTGGTATAAGAATCTTGCTTAGATAAAATCCAGTTTAAGTTATCAGGACGGACTATTGCTGTAGACGTTTTTTTAGTAACAAACTGCCACTTATTGGCAAGGACATCGTGCTCCAGGACGATTAGCCACCCAAACGTTACGACTGTTCCTTTGAGATTTCCTCCTACTCTTGCTCCTAGGGTATTAAAAAGAAAGGGATAACGAGGTTTTGCATGTCAAGTCCTTTTTCGTAACGCATGTATTTACCCTTAAGAATAGGAAGCTTCCGTGGCTTCCAAAATACAATTAAACTTTAAAAACCCGCCTCTACAAAGTTCTACTTGGTTTTAACGCGCGTACAGATCGAGAAAACGGTAGCAAGTTTAAAAAAATAACATTAAACATTTTTAACCTTAAAATTAAAGCTTCTCTGTGAATGAAAGATGAGTTAAAAATAGACAAGAGCGCGTAGTGATCGCCAACCTTTTGATATACATGCACCAACCTCGACTTTCTGCATCTTTTACGACGAAACCAATTACCACATTGGTAGGAGGTATATGAGGTATAGTAGGTTGTCACGTAAGCCGTGTAATACTGAGTCACTTGACGACAATCACCTGCAACAAGTTGAAAATAAACAAACGTTCCTCTTTGAAGCAATATATTTGGCTAGTTACTTCAACTAACAGACACTTATAAGGGAAGAGTTACACCTGAATTTAAACAAAATTATAAGAGGTTTAAAGAAGGGATAGAAGAAAGAAAATTATTTTTAAAATGCGAACAAACGGTTGATACCTACGCAAGTACACCCAGGTTGGTGGCGGACTGTTTTGCGGGTCCAACATAGGTTTGGCGGGATGCGGGATGGGGCGTATATTTTAGAATCGAGACGAGATACGAGATACGAAAAAAATTAGAAGCGGGATGCGGGATGAAATCATCCTGTCGGGACCGGGATACGCGGTTTTTTCACAGTCAGGATGCGGGATGTTTCAAAATCAATGGCGGGATAAGGTGTTCACAACGCTTAAAAAGACTGCAGAACTTCTTAGGGGCGTTGGAGAACTCAGTGTTTTCCGCATTCTCCATCCACGAAAATCACTAGACTTATGACTTATGCGACCTTGAAACAGCTATCAACAGAGTGAGCAGGTGTTTACAGGTTCTTCAAAAAAGAAAGGTCCATCAGAGAGCTGAACTTTTGTTTGGCACAATCTCTAAATGGCCCTCAGGGAAGTGTTGCAGCCAAGACGATGCCGTAGATCGTGGTACCCAGTCCCAGAGAGATCGCTGGGACTGTTTGAAATTCCATCAATGTCACAACCCCCAGTGGTCAAGGCTTCCAAAGACGAAATATCCATGATGCGGGAGTGGGCAAGAGCGCATGGATCTTCTGTGCGGCAAAGAAGTGTGCGACAAGAAACTACCATGGCAAGGGCTGGAACTCTGCCAGACTTTGTACCAAAAGGAAATTTAACTTGGAGAAAGAATCAACCTTTCTTCAAGCAGTGTGGCAACCACAGTCATCAATTCAGAATCCAGCATCGCTGTTGCAGAAGACGAAGTGACCGAGTACGATTCAAGTAGTGATGAAGAAAATTGTGAGGCTGAAGATCTTGTGGAGAAGGAAGGTGCTAGTGACTTGGGAATCAGCAAATCACCCGAGATGTCGATTTTCTAGTCGGGGTGACATCTCAATTTGGTCGACCAGTACGGTTTAAAAGTCGATTCGTTTTGTAAAGTCCACAGAACTAATTTAACCGCGGGTTTACCTAACAGTTAAAATTTGCAAAGATTCGCTTTTCCTTCTGGAGAAGGACAAGAACTAGGACTCACACCAGTATCACCAGGGACCTGCCAATCAAAATTTCAATTTCTTCAATTTGTTAAACACTTGAATAACGTATTTCACCTTATACTTTGAGACGCATCCCTTTCAATTTGCTTTTAGCCATCTACAGACGTTGTGATCAGGATGGCACACAAAATCGCCGAGCCAGATGTCGAAACCTGACTCATGGTAAATAAAGTACCTCCGCACAGAATGGTTTCAACGGTCTGGTCTAACAAATGTAAGTGAATTTTCCCAATTTTTAAAATTATTTTTTTAAGTTGCAAATAAGCTTGTCCGTACCGCACATTCTGACTTAATTTGCTGAAAGGGGTTATATCACATGATTTCTTGCTATTCTTTTCTTATCATAATTTTACGAGCTCTGAATTCAAATTTGTAAATAACATATCATGCATGTAAAAGATAGAATTACAATAACACAACGAGCATAGATGATTTCTAAGCATTATGTATCACTTGTTTCACACAAAAAGGCTTCAACTAGAACACCCTCGGCATCAATCAAACTCTGCATCAATCTTGCCCTATTTTCACCCTCCGCATTTCATTGCGGGTTTCAAGTTCCTATTTACATTATGTTTTTCTGTTGTTCGAAACCAGTACAAAGTGTTTTCGATCCATTTTAAGACTAGTTTGCAGGTAACGTTTATATCAATTGCATGTCGGCAAGTACAACCAGGCGGGATCGCGATGAAAACTTTGTATTGGGCGGGAAGGCGGGATGAAGCAGAAAAATAGTGGCGGGAAGCGGGATGGACAAAGCCTATGTTGGACCCTCTGTTTTGGTCCGTCTAATAATTATTAACTTCATATTCTAATTTTAAAACTTCATTAATGATGACTGGTTATGGCCAAATGTCACCCAAATAGAAGGATTGATTGATAACATCGGCTCATTCACGAGTGTTCATTCGCCCGTCTATGTGAATCTTGTGGGATGTGGCACATCGCTGCAGATCGTTTTCAATGTTCCATCAAAGGACTCCAAATACAAAACATCAGAGTAGCGCATTCAAAGCTAGTGTCCCCTTTTTCGGCGGTCGACTATTCTCTACACTATATTCCTTTGCATTTGCCACGAAAGCCTTATGCACTAGTCAGCGGAATTACCAAGAAAAGTTTACAGCTGATGATGGAGTGAGTGAACGTAAATTTGCATATTTTTCACCGTCTGCGATAACCCGTTTATTACGCTTCGCGTATTCACGGGTTAAAAAGGCGCTAGATTTTAATTCAGGTTAAATACCGCAAACCTAGGAGATGTTAACTTCTTCGAAACAAAGGGAAAATGAGCTGATCCAAAAATGAACCCATGAGGCATTGCAACTGGTGACGCACATCGCCTGGTCTGTAATAAACTGCAATTTTCGTCAGTGACAACTACACTTCACGGGTCGTTTCATTTTGTCGATCCGTACGGATCATACTTTGATGTTTTCGGGTCGCATTAGGTCGACAGTATTGGACATGCATACAGCGGTATTCTGACATAGCCCGTATACATCCAAAGTCTTTCCTCAACACAACTCGGATGTTTCCCCGACGTCTCAAGATGGGGATGGGAGGAGACGGCCGTACACGAACTAACATTTTCCTAGACTGACACTTTTCGTTGGTTGCGGGAGCGTCCAACTTACTAGACAAAAATACATATGCTTCACTTACGATTACAACTACGGCCAGACATGTAGTAACAGCGATGACAGCGGCAAGTATAAGAACCAGGTGTGTTGACGCAATAGGCGTGGCCATACGAATCGCAGTTGTGGCTTCCCGTTGCACATTCATTTATATCCTGGCAAGTTGACGAAGTGATTGGAGGTTGGTACCCAGAGTTGCAGTGGCATTGATATGAACCTTAAAAAGTAAAACAAAATAATCATAAGCGTCAAAACCACTGTCATATTTAAAGGAGCATTATTTCATACATATTGAGATTTTCTGATGGAATTTCGCGCGTGAAAACCCCGTTCGGGAATTTTCGCAGCCAATCAGAATGGCGAAACGATTTTCTCACACTTGAGAAAAGCGTTTCGTCCAATCACAAAGCACCTGTCAAAACATAATTATCAGTATTTTCAAAGGCGCTTGCACTGTCGCTGACGCTAGCATTTTCATTCACAAAAATATTTGCTTAGTTAAAAAACTTAAACTTTTAATTCTTTATTCACAACTCAAGAGATGATCTTTAATCTTTAATGAGGAAGCTTTGTCACTAAAGTGATTTTCACAAAGGTCCTACAAATAAAGACTAATGTACATACAATAAAAGTATAAAATAAAAAAGATGATAAAAATTAGAGACTAAGTTAAAGCTAGGTGTTTAAATCTAAGTTAAAATTAAGAAACTAAATTCCTCTTAAAAATTACTAATGTGAGGGCATTCCTTATTTCAATGGCTATGTTATTCCACCCTTTGATAGCTTGGTAGTTCGTGCGTTGTTTTCCCCAATTACGTTTAACCCTCGGTAGCCTTAATGTGTTCTTATTTCGGGTGTTATAACTATGAATCTCACTACGTCTAACAATATCTAAAGAATGTTCCGTGAGACAATATAAGTGCAGCGATGGTAAGCCCTGCGACGTTCTAAATTGAGCCACTTCAGGGGTGAGAGCGCGTCGATTGCCGAGGAATAAAAAGGTCTTACTATCTAAACTTATCTTTGCAGCCTTATTCTGCAGTACATGGAGTTCGAACATCAAAATGGCATTGTCCTTGTCCCCCCAGACTAAATCAGCATAATCAAAGATAGGTAAAACTAAACTATTATAAAAAGCATGCGAGCTTGATGTGGCAACAGATGCTTAATTCTGCGTAAGAGACCAAGGTTCTTGTTTATCTTAGATGAAATGTTTTCTATGTGATCGGTCCAAGTAAAATTGGTAGAGAGCTTTATTCCTAAGTATTTGAAACTAGATGTAGTATTGATATCGGTATCAAAAATAGATAATGAAAACGAAGAAATATCAGTTAGCTTTCTTTATTTTATTAACTTCGCCACACTTGACAGGGACACCACAACAGCTTGCGCCAATTACTGTGGCCCCGTTTCTGTTTTACCCACCTCCCTGGGGAAAGGTTGCACACTGAGGGTGGTCACAGCCGGGGTTTTGTTACGTCCTCAATGGTTCTTTAACGTCCCCTACAGTTAGAATGCAAGGAGTTGTAGGGGACAAGGCCAACGGCTTTACGTCACCGCCCAATGACGCGATCATCTGAGCTGAGACAAGGTTTTTGAGCACATACAGCATGATCTTACCAGTTATTTAAAGACCCTGGTTAGTGGTCCGGCCGGGATTCGAACCCGCGACCTCCCGCTCTGCAAACTGGCGCCCAACTAACTGAGCTAACCAGGAGGCGGTTTCTTTCGACTTAAAGTTCCAGATTTTTGTCCTTGAACAGATACATTCAAGAGCAGGTAAACAAAAACATTCGAGCGAAAGATGTTAATCTAATAACCGTATTCTTAAGCAGGCCTTGAAAGCCAACGGCTTATAAACCACAGCGATCGCAAAAGAATGATCCAAAGAATGATCTGTTCATTTCAGAGACGAAAATAAATAAAACATACCTTGGCATAAAATCTCAGTATGTATAAAATAAACAAATTACCGCTAGTCTACGCATGGGCAGTGCTTTGTACGGCATTTACGCACTCGTTGGTGTGTATCAGAAATCTCACTCGTTCGCTGCGCTCACTCATTCGATTTCTGATACATCACCAACTCGAGTGTAAATGCCGTACGCGCGCACTGCCCATGAAGTAATCTATATATTCCACGTGTATTTCAAAACTGTCCTTTTCCGAAAGGAAAATATCAAGTGATTTCTCGAAGAGAGAACAAACTATAATCAAATTTGAGTTATTTTTCCAAGACATAAGGGAAGAACTTTGTCCACATTTTTTTTTTCAAATTGCAATCGATTTCGATCCGGTCCAACCGCAGCCAAAGACACTTACTTATAGTTTTGAAAATGTATAGTATACTTATCGATAATCTGAAAATGTATGCATTATTGTTAGGTTTCTACAGATATAAATATAATAATAAATCTCCAATGTCTATAATGTCTCCTGATCATCGCTTATATAGAAAGAAAGAATTGCCATTATTATAATGATCTTAATTTAAAACAACCATTTTATTCGATCAGGGAACCGAGAACCATAGAATTGTTGCACCATTATCTATCGAGACCATAAGACACCTTTATCGACTACTAAACATAATCTTTTTTAAATAGAATTGATTTGTTTACTTTTGCATTATTTATTTAGCACTGTCATCAGCATTACTCACCTTGTGTGTTAACACACCGTGAGTTGGGTGGACAGCGGGAGGATCCCTCAGAGCATTCGTTAATATCAACACAAGTATGAGAGCCTCGGTTTCTCCAACCACGAAGGCAAATGCAACGGTATGATCCCGCAGAATTGACACATGTTGACTGCACCGGGCAGGCATTAGGAACATCTACACATTCGTTAACATCTTTGCATGTGGGTAAACGAGCATTTCTAGGGTCCGGATACCACCCCCTGTTGCATGTACATTTCCAGCTTCCAGGTGTGTTTACACAAGTGGAGTGCGGATCGCAGCCATGGATACCACGACTGCACTCATTGATGTCCCGGCACAGGAACTCAGAAACTTTCTCCCACCCTTTATGGCATACACAGTAGTAACTTCCGAGGGTGTTGACACATGTTGATGGACCAGGACATCTATGAAAGTCAAGACAGTAGTTGTTCATAGTAAAGCCCAGCTAAGCCCTACCAATTTGCACAGTCAACTCCGTTTCCGCTTTCTTTGTCTGTGTTCAAAATAACTTCTATGTACACTGCAAATTTTGACTATTGTTGATTTTTATTTGCTACTTTACACGTATACGTAAGTTGTTAAGGTAATTAATCAAACACTTTCAATGACTGTCCATAAACAAAGCCACTTTGCTGTGAAATTAATTTTTATAGATATACTACAAGAAAAAACATTCAACCAAACAAGAAAAGGAAACATTACTTATCAATTCCTTCTGCGCATTCATCGATATCAAAACATATAGGATGTGCCGCGATGCCTTGCCCTCGCCATCCAATGTTACAACTGCAGTTGAATCCTCCTGGGTAATTGATACACGTGGCTTGTGGGTCGCACACGTTAGGTAGTTCGCATTCATTAGTATCGTTGCATTGTTTGCCATCAAAGGACCATCCCACTAGGGAAGGACACTGACAACGGTAAGACCCTGGTGTGTTGATGCATCTAGATGGTGGCAGACAATCGTGGGAACCAAGGAGACACTCGTCAGTGTCCACACAGGAGACAGAATTGCCATCCCACTGATATCCTGAGAAGCACACACATGGATGCAATGCACCTGGGTTGTGGTTGCAGTTGCCATAGCGACCACAGATTTCACCTTTCGTAATGGGACAAGCTGCAATTTGAAATATTTGCAAAACCAATATAAGTTACTTTCTTTAATTAATGAATCCTCAGTATAAATGTTGTTTTACATAGAATCTGGGGCTAGTTTTGTATTTAGTAAACTCTAAGAAAAGATTATGAATTCCTTCTTCATGGCTTAAAAAATAATTTTATTTTATTTTATTTATGCCACAAGAAACACCAGATAACAGCTGGAAAAATAGCCTTAAAAGTATTAAAATAGACATCAACAAAAGTTGGGATTAATATTATCATGAAAACGTTCCCGTATTTTATAACTACTATAAGGCGAATAAAACCTTACCATTGCTACAATTGTTCCCATAATAAGCATCGTCACAAAAGCAAGACTGGTTCTTGTAATTCATCCGGTCGTAGTTACATTTCCCATGACCACTGCATAGCTTCTCTGGTATACAAATACTGCAGTCCAACGGCTGTCTTGTCCAGCCTTGATCACAGTAGCAGGTGCCATTGAAGTCGCACGATCCATGTCCTGAGCAGCGCACTTCTGGATTGCACACTGAGCAATTATGGCCACTGTAGTAGTTGAGGCAGTCACATGTGCCATTTCGCAAACATTGCCCGTGTCCAGAACAAAACGCGGTTGGGTCACACCTTGAACATCTACCATATGGCTCAAACCACTGTCGCTTCCATCCTGGATAACACTAACACGTGTAGCTCCCTCGATTATCGATGCAATATGAATTTTCAATACAAGTGTCCGATCTAAGCGCACATTCGTCGATGTTACTGCAGTTCAGTCCATCGCCTGTCCATCCCGGGTTACACTTGCATCTGTACGAACCAAGAGTGTTGTAACAAGAGGCATGTTTGCCGCACAAACTGGTATTCTCCCTGCATTCATTGATGTCCGAGCACGTGAACCCGTTTCCTGAGTAACCTTGTATACAACCGCAGTTATACCCACCAATGTAGTTTTGACAAGACGCTCTCGGATGACATTCATTGAGATTACTGCTTGAACACTCATCACGATCTTCGCATAGTAAAGTTTCATTTCGATGGAAACCTTCAAAACATGCACAGATATAACTTCCAATACCGTTCACACAATAAGAGTGGTGAGTACAGTTTCCAGTTTTAAGAGAGCATTCATCTATATCAGAACACTTGTTGCCATTTCCAGTAAATCCAGGTTTGCACTGACAATAAAAGGATCCTTCAGTGTTGAAACAAGTCGCGTTGGAATGACAGGAATCATTTCGAAGGCATTCATCAGTATCGTGGCAAGTCCATCCTCCGTCGTCACTTTCAAATCCTTCTTGACAAATGCACTCGTACGACCCTGCCGTATTGTTACATATTGCTTTATCCGTACAGTTGTGGAGAAAATTACTTTGGTTCTTGGTGGCCTTTGAACTCGTGTTGACCGTTAGATTCCATGGAATGGATATGATAGTCGTAAAGTTTTCTCCAGACGGAATCACTTTCACAGTAGCCTCAAGACAGTCTATTTTCTTGTTGTCGCTCTCATCACAGGCACAAATTAAGGTCGTGTTGTCATCTCTGCTTTCGTTATTTGAGGTGTTACGAAATATACAGGTTTGAGCTGATGCGCAAACACCAGGTTTGCATTCTTGCAGTTGACCCTCTACCTTCTGAGTGATGGTCCCTTGACATTCATCAATTTCAAAACAAGCAATCCCACTCTGAAAGAACCCCGGTCGACAATTGCACTCGAAGCTTCCATTAAGATTGACGCAGTCAGCGTTGGGATCACAAGAACCATAAAATTCAGGTTTGAGACACTCGTTAATATCAACACAAGTTGTTGCGTTTTGATCCAGAGTATACCCTTCAGGGCACACACAGTAATGATCCACTCCAACTGCTATACATGTCATGTTTCCCTTACATGTGTTGTTAACAGAGCCACAAGGGTTAACAGGCTCACAAGATGTGTTAGCCACAGCATCGCATTTGCATTCATAACCACCAATCAAATTTTGACACAATGGGGTGATTAACGGGCAGCTGAACAAATTCCACGTGCATTCATTTATATCCACGCACCGTCGACCAGTGTTCTGAAACCCACCCACACAGGCGCAAAGTCCTTGGGTAGAATTTCCATGCATTGCATTATGCGCATTAGTTGCATTATGTGACTGGCTTGCATTATACGTCTGATTTCCACACTGGTACTTCATGCAAGTTCTACCTTTGTCTTCAAATCCTTGCCTGCATTCGCATGTAAAACTACCGTTGGTATTGATACAAGTCGCAAAATTGTCACAGTCATCTAATCCAAGATTACACTCATCTACATCATGGCACTCTTTGTTTTCTGGGCCGATGGATGTCCAGCCTTCCTTGCAAATACATGAATAGTTTCCAGCAGTATTCCTGCAGAGTTGGTTAATGCCACAAACGCAACCATTCACGCACTCGTTAATATCACTGCAATAATACCCATCACCTTGCCATCCCTCTGTACAAGAACACTGAAAACCACCAATAGTGTTGGTGCAGATTGCATTTGCTTGGCCCTTGTACGAAGAACAGTTGTGTGTCTCTTCTATACATTCATCCTCATCAACACACAATGGGGTGCTATTTAAAGCACATCTTTCCATGCTAGCTTGAAACAATGAATTTCCTTTTTCTCGCCATCCATCTTTGCATGAGCAGATGTAATTCCCTTCACCGTTTACGCAATCTTCGTTTTCACAACACGAGTGTTGATTAAGCTGGCATTCATTGATATCCGTACAGTTAATGCCATTACCTATCCACCCAGCTTCGCATGCGCATTTGTATTCTCCTGGTAGATCAACACACCTTGCATGAATGTTGCAGTTGTGACTTTCATCCTTGCATTCATCGACATTCTCACAGAAAACTCCATTTCCAACCCATCCTGGGTCACAGTAACATTCAAATGTTCCATTGGATTCAATGCACTTTCCATGCTTTGAGCAAATATCGCTCCCGTTAAAACAGTTTCCCCTTTTAACGCAAGAGAACCCATCTCCATAAAATCCGCTCTTGCACTGGCATTGTACAAAAGGTAGTGATGTGTTCTTGACAACACAGAACGCACTTTCGTCACAGATGTTTAAGTGGGACTCAGACTCGCAACCTCCACAGTCTAAACCATCAAAATGACACATCTTTGTATCGCAAGCTGGGTCGCAGGATCCGTCACCAATCGACGTAACGGAACAACCAGGTGAACATGTACAATCTCCACCATCAAAGTTACAAATTTGGTTGTTGCATTCAACGTCACAATGACCATTACCAATGTAACCTTTCGGGCATTTCTTTGGAGGGCACATGCAGTCCATGTTATCATAATCGCAAGATTTTACAAAGCACTCCGTGTTGCAAATCCCATCCCCTAATGTTGCGTTCAGAAAACCCGGAGAGCACTCGCAATCTTTGGCATCAAACGAACATTCTTCTACTTGGCATTGTGATTGACAGGTTCCATCTCCTATCATGCTCAGTAGACAGCCTGAAGCGCACTCTTGGACAATAGGTTTAGGACAGTCACCGCCGTCGAAGTCACAGGCCTCGACGTTGCACACGGAATCGCAAACATCATCGCCTTGAAAAACTGGAAGGCAACCTTCAAAGCATAAATCCATTCCTGAACTAGCAGTGGGGCTGCAATCTCCACCATCAAATTTACAAGCAGACTCGTTACACTGTAAGTCACAAAACCCATTTCCGATCATTGGAGGTGAACAAGCCGAAGGACAGTTATCTCCTAAAACCTGTACGGCGCAGTCTCCGTAGTCGTATAAGCAGGCAGCGGCGTTGCAATCGTCATCACACATGCCGTTTCCGAGAAGATTTGGACTGCAAGAGCAGTTTGAAACGATTTTACAGTCACCTTTATCAAGTCCACACAACTGTGTGTTACAATCATGATCGCAAAAGCCATCTGCTAACATTTCTGGTTGGCATCCAGGACTGCATTCTTCTTCAACACAATCACCACTATCGTGATTGCAAACAGAGGTATTGCACATCTGATCACATGATCCGTCACCGAGCCATGCTTTCGGGCAGATGCAGACATTCTGACAGTCGCCTTTGTCTTGCAAACATTTTGGTACATTACAATCTGCGTCACAATGCCCATCACCAATCCAACTTTCTGGACATAGCGGAGTGCATAACTTCACTTTAGAACAGTCATCTCCATCCCATCCTAAGTTGCAAGCACAAACACCCTCGATGCAAGTGCCATGACCAGAGCATCGACCAGGACATGTATTTATTTGACACTTTCCTCCAGTATAGAACAGATCACATTTGCAACTGCCATTAGCAAAACAAACGCCATGTCCCGAACACGACGTCCACGAATCGCATTCAGGCTTTGCTTCTAGTGCTGCATCGAAATTACTCAACCTGGTCACATCATTGGATTTACGTGGTATTTGGAGATGAAAATACGATGTTAAGGAACGGCTGTAATTTTGAACAAGACTATAATCCAGCATTTGGGTTTCCACAAATATGTCAAGGCCAATTTGAAAGTTAGATTTATTCTGCAGTGAGGTAATTGCAATTTCAGCCATGTCATATTCCGCCCCGCTTCGGCCATGTGGAGATACATTGTGTACTCCAAGTTTAATGAGTTTTTTTGCTGTTGACACGGTTAATTTTTCCACTGAAATGTTCTGAGCTGTTTCAAAGTTAACGAATTTAACAAGCGTGGAACGGTAATTTTGATAAACCAGAGAAGAATGGAGTTCCCCTGAGTGGAGTATTTCGAGGACGATCGACTTAGCAAGGGAGTAGACGCTGAGTGGCCCACGCGCAACTGTTATTAATTTCTCGCCAGTAATCCTCTGCAACTGGTACAATACGTTCAAAGACGAAACTGTATAAACATCATGAAGACTCCTTGGTTCTAGCAGGAAATCAACTTGCCTGGAAAAATCTGTTATGCATTCTCCATTGTCATGATTACATTTTTCTGTGTTACAGGCCTGATCACAAATCCCGTTGTGGAAATGCACCACTTGAGAGCAGCCGGGGCTGCATGGAGACAGGTAAACCAAGGGATCTTTGTAAACCCCGCCTTGCGCTACTTTTATCCTCACATAATCAGGAAGAACTAAGCTTTTCCTTAGTAAACTTGTACCAATGACTTGCCCGCCCTGTACACTGGTAATGTTAAACGGTCTCAAATGGGAAATAGTTACAGTGTAACCTTCCCACTCACTTTTAGGCCAACCAATGATCTGGATGGTGTCATTCCTTATTTTGATGTTGCCGGATATTGGAGAATAGATAGCCTCGGATATGTTAACTAGTAAATCTAGCCAGTGCGTTAATCGAAAGCAGCCTTCCAACAACATCCCAGTGCACGGTTCTCTAACATTCCAGGTACAGCTCTCAAATCTTAGGCATTGTTCCCTGTTTGTTATGATTTTACAAGAAGACAGTGAATCTTTTTCAGATTCTATCGATCCATAAAGTCCACAGAAGCTATCTAGACCAGCTCTATTTTTGGCTTTACGTACAATTCTAGGAAACAGTTCATGAAACATTGTATTTCGAACACTGTTAACACAACTTGCATCTTTGTCGAGTTTTGGAATTGTTACCAATGAATTGACTGCAATTGCCTGACCGAAATCAGAAATATTAGCTGTCTTTAATAGTGTGACGTTTGACCAGATGGATATCGTATCGAGAGTATCGTTTTGCCTTGTTCTGTAGACACAACCTCTTTTCGAACAATCTTCCCCATAAAAGCCTGTGAGACAAAGACATTGGCCATTTTTGCAAATTCCATTACCACTACACACCCGTCTTTGGCTTATTGGACACGAAGATTCACAAGTTCCGTAGTACCACTCGGCGGCATTGCACATGGCTATTGATTTTGGTCCTGCCTGTCTACCCTGCGCACAGAAAGAACTTGCACCTTGAAGATGAGATTTACACCAACCGCAGTTTGTTTGTGAAACACATTCGGAGCATCTTTGCATTAGGTGGCACCTGTTTGGGCATGGTGTTTTGAAGAAAGCCTGACTCTGATTGCAACTGTCACGTGCGATTTTTGGCAGACATTTTGCTGAGCTTTCGCACCAAAAGCACTTGCCATTTATTGCACTAAAAATACACTGGTGACAAGTCAAGCGAGGTTCGCAAATGTTTTTTGTAACTGATGCATTGCCAAAGAATGATGTGTTAAGTTTGGAAACCAAAACGTCCATGAAATAGCTAAGGCAGAGATCCTTTACTGGGGAAACAAAACCATCTAGCCTAGATGTCAAGTTCAATACCATGGAATTGATTAACACCGGATCCAAATAGTTATTTTGTTTGAAGAATTTGTAGAATGTCACGTGCCTTGTTTTCCAGCGATGTTGCGAATTTTGGTTCGCAGGGCAATAATAGTCAAATATAACGCTTGAAAGTTTTTCTTTTTCGGAAACATTTGCAATCAATACACCAAAATTGAACCCATCTACAGCACTGTCAATTGTTGATAATGGTAGACGCTCCTGACAAAATGATTTTATTTCGCTTGAAATATTCCAAGTGGTGATAAAATCCACTGTGTTTAGAAGCACGCTTGTAATCCATGTGAAAGTCGGTACTGGTTTTTGCATGTGTGGGAGTAAACGATAGCTTCCGTTTCCACTGAAGCCGACTAACTTATTCAGTCGCGATGACAGTATTCCTGCCAGAATATAATCAATTTCAATGTTGGAGTCAGCGAAGTTATATTGCCTGTCACCTTTCTGCAATATGTTCTCTGAGTTTACTTCTTTCAATACCGAGTTTGATACAGGGTAATACAGGGATAAGTACCTCCAGATGTCGTTAAGTCTTGTGCCTCTGTTATCCGCTTCAAATGATTGAGAGATGGACCAAGCTAACGCCGCAATTTGGGTTAATGATTTCTCTGGAAACTGAACTTCTAACGCCCAGATATCACAGTACAGTCGGTCACAGGGAGTGGATGAAATATTGACAACAAATGTCGCACTGTTGCTACTGACAAGGTTGCCAGCGGTAACATTTATAACGAATTCGCCTGATCGCGGAAAATAATGTGATACTGACTCCGTCACATTTTCAAGTGGCGTATTATCTCCAAAGGCAATACGAAACGACACATTTGTCCCAATAGCTGAGAAACGAAAATTTACTCGTCGGCAAGCTCTAAGATCTCCAGTTACGTCAAGAGTGATGTTTGACACCGGAAATTGAACGACCACCATTTCACTACCTGTGCGGTTGCTGACATTGTTTTTAGCAAATATGTCTACTAGGTAGACACCTGGCGAGCTGAAGACGTGTGAAGCAAAACCGTATTCACTAAAGGTTCCGTTAAAATTGTAACGATATTGAACATTCGTTCCTTCAAGCGCAAAAGCAGCGAACGAAACTTCGTCGCCAACTGCTTTTGGACTGTCGGACACGATGACTACACTTTTAATAGGCTTTTCACAAAACACACCATCTCCGATCCATCCACGTCTGCAGGCACATTTAAACGACTGGCCGTCTGGTCCTGAGCGAAGGCAAGTGGCATTCGGATGACAGTCATGTTCCCCTGTTACGCACTTTCCCTTGGAAGTAATGTCATCTAAGGCTGCCACCTTATCTTCTTTGTCTTTGATAGCCTTCTTGAAGATTTCCGAGGAACGCAAAGCTTCATTTCTTGCTGCATTGTATCTGGTTCTCGCTAACTGTTCTTCTTTTAGCGCATTTGCGAGCCTTCGCTCCTCGTTTTTAACATGAGTTTCGCAATTGCTTTGATCTCTCCGAAGCTTACGTTGTTCTCTTTCCTTCTCTTTCTTTTCGTTGGTGAGTGCGTCACGACGATAGATTGAACGTTTTCCAAACCATCCACCAATAGTTTTTATCACCTTTCCGGCAAGGTTGCGAAGTCCTCGAGCTATCTCAGATGCTATTTTATGGGCAATTTTAGCGATTCTGTCTACTACTGCTTTGAGTGTCTTTGCAACATTGTTAAAAATCCTTTTTGCATCTCCCACGGCATTTTCCAGTCGAATGACCTTTTCAACAGCTCCAGTTAATTTTCTTCCTGCTGTTGCAAATGTTTTACCTGCTTTCTCTACAGCTCTTGAAGCTTGTTTGACGGCTTTCTTTGCAGTTTTTACAGCCTTTTCAGCTGATTCTCTTACTTTTTTGGCAGCTTTAGCAACAGCTTTAACTGTCTGTTCAGCGGCTTTGGCTATGACTTTTCCGGTGTCTACAAGATTATTAAGAAATTTGCCAACCTCTTTGATAAGATGAGCTCCAAGTTTGAATCCAAGTTTAATCAAGTCTTTTATCAGTACTCCAACATTACCAGCAAACTTAAGCAGTCCTTTCAAAAGTGCTTTGAGTAAAAGACGAGGGCTTTTCAAGAATAGCTCTTTTATTAAAGCGGGAGCTTTGTTCTTGACGTGATCAATAAGAAGTGATGGAATTCTCTTAGGCCTGGCATCGCTTGTGTCAAAAATTAACGAGGGTAGCTTTATGTTTACTCCCATAAAATGAAACGAGATCTTCAGTGAGCTTCTTCCTGGAAACAAAATCTTCAGATCGCAATCAAAACCAGTTCTCAACACAATTCTTCCAATATCCCTACCAAAGACACTCATTTTGCCAAGATCTATTTTCAGATGAACACTAATCATCACCTGTGCTCGAACGTTGAGAGATAAACCGCGTCTTATGAGTTCGATATTAATGTTAGATCCCATGAACAGGGCTGTGGCACGAACGACTGAATTCGATGGAGTCTCTTTTATGTACAGGTGCGCATCGAGCAATTTTACACCTAACAGATGAAGATTCACATTTGAATCTAAAACAAACTTAAGCCCCGGTCCGTGGACAGCTTCAACCATTCCACCGAAACGAACAACGCCAAGTAAGTTGAATTTCAACTCCCCGGTGACAGTTATCTTGTCTTTTGTTACTTTCACTTCCCCGTTCAGGAGTGGTTTGCCAAGAATTTTCAGTTGGCCTTTGGCAGAGATCATCATCGGGTTAGATGAATCCTCCAAATCTATTTTTGTAACGGCATAGAAACTTATAGTTATCAATTTCGTTATGCCAGCTTCCAGTGCGAAGGATAGCCCAGCATTTCCGAAGTTTTTCATTCGGAAAGTTGCATCAATAGATAAAAGACCCAAGTTGGAGGAGGCTATCAGTAATGCATCGTCTCCATTTTCTTTTACCGGATACGGCCAGATGTCTTTGTTTTGCCTTAACTCATTTGGTGAAGAAGCTGCAAATTTAAGTAACGACCACCTGAAAGGACCAATGTTGAAAGCAATGTCCAACACGCGGTACCTGAGTGGAACGATCTGCAAAAGCCATTTTGGTTCAAACGTTTTGAAGAAATTCAGCCAGCCAATGAGAAAGTTCTTACCGTCTAGGGGTGGGAGATCCAATTTAAGTTTTCTTCTGCCGGCGTACTTAGGCAATTGTATCATAGTCAAGTTATTTTTGTGTGATAGCTTTAAGACAAGTAAGGTGCTATTCGTATTTTTAAAATCCTCCAGAGATAGCAGGTAATGTCTATTTGTGAAATACTTCAAAAGTCCAACGAGAATGGAAGCAATTTGGCTGAAGTCTCTGAAATCAGGTCGTCGATGGTATAATGTTGCTTGAGCCGTGACGTCAATAAGTGTCGCATATTTTATGGCAAACGGTGCGGCGAAAATGGGAATAGGCCAGAAACCCACGATTATAAAGAAACAGTCTTTGCAGATGATGTGTGTCTCCATTTCTGCTGCATTTATAAGCAAAGGTGTGTTTGGAAGGCGTGATAGGAGGATCAAGAACTTGAGATCCCAAAGGAATACCTCGACATCAATGTCCACAAAGGGAACCCCAAAAGCAGAACCAATCGAAAATCGCCTTAACGAGAACGCTGCCAAGTTACCAGTTGGACTTACTGGCATGGCTATATCTACAGATTCACCATTCTGAACCTCTAGACTCAACTTCAGTGGGCCGTTCTCGGCGATGGAGAAGTATATAGTTATTTCTTTTGGAAACTCGGGACTTTTGAATCTTTCCATTCCTCTCGGTAGGTTGTCAACATTACCACCAATTCTGCTTAAGAAACCAATGATATCAGAAGGAGGCCACAACGGGATATTTTTATCGAACAGGTCGCCAAGGAAAGGAATGTCTTTGAAAAAGTTTCTCATGAACGGTAGTGTTAGTGGAATGCACAATTTGTCCAATCCTTGAACATCAACGATAGCGGAATAACCATCTTTTGTGTACGCAAGTGACGGAAGTTTAAGTCTGACATAGGAATCTTTCTCGCATATCCAGGTAAAATCACAGATGTACTCTTCCGCCTGTTTCTTACAAGGAATTAGTTTATCTAGAATCGGAATAGATTTCAGCTTGATCGCCAATCCTCTTTTCTCTGTTATCAAGACATCCATCTCCAGTCTGTCCTCGAATACATTAAAAGGCAACAGCTTGTTAAGTGCATCGAATCCAGTGACATCAAGAGTTATTCCAAGTTCCGGTTCCCTCGGAGTGCGAAATACAATTTTTGGATCAGAAAATTTGACATTCAGGTTGCAATCAAGTCCGGCAAGTTTTAAAGTATCAACTCTGACGTCGAGGAGCTTTTTCATGAGAGTAATTTCCGCCAAGCGTGGCGTTACAGTTATTAGCCCGTGAAGATCACTGAAATGTTCTTCAAATGGAATGCCTGTGAATGATGCTTTAATCCCTGCAGTAAGGTTCCAGTGTTTGTTTTGCTCATAAACGAAATCCAAATATTGAACGGCAAGTTTAGCATTAAAAACGTTTGATGGGTCAGGCAGAGGTAGAGGAAAATTAAACCCAACATTGAAACCATGAAGATCACATCGGATCTTGGCATTGAGAATTTGAAATTGAGGTTTGCTGAACTTTATGTTTAAGCTCTCTAACGTCACCATATTGAAGTTTAGGAACCCAACGGGGACAATTTGTAGCAGCTGATCACCACCAAAACCACTCGCCAAGTCAGACATACTTAACGGCTGGTTCTTAAGGTTTTTAATCTCTAAGCGAACAAAGTCTTTGTAAACAGATAAAACCGTTGGAACAACAACTTTACCAAGTTGTATCTCTGCATAAATGGTTACTTTCAACGTCCGTTCAGCAACATCAAAGGGATTTTCAACAAACAGCTCAATACGGATGTGATGAATTTTCAATCCCAGTGGGAGCCAGATATCTGAGAGGTTTGCTTCGAATGTACATGTTATGTTGAACACGTATAATCGAGGGTTTGGTGTAAAGGCAGTATTAAACTTGTTCAACACAAATTTTTCAGCTTTAGAAAAAACTTGTTCTGGAAACAGCGACTTTAAATCAAATCCACCACCGGTCAATGCAACAATGTTCGCGGCTGACAACTGGTTAGCTTCTCCTGAGAGGATGTCAAGTTCCCAGGCTTGAGATGAAAATTGTGGCATGTTGAGGATTCCGTGGGACTGGATAACATTAGCGCCCGTTCCAATCGTGATGAGACATGCTAAACGCCCAGCTACACTCACTTGTCCGGCTATTATCACGTCAAGTTCAGCATTTATGTCACTTATCCTCAGCCAGTTATTTATAAGGGTGATTTGATGTTTCAGCGAGAAGCTCAAATTAAAGCTTTGTATCTGTAACTTGCTTAACGGAGGTGACAGCCGCAAATTCAAGACATTTAGCGAAATCTTCAGATCAGTAAATACAGGTGGGAACAGATTGTGTAAATTGAAACCACCGATCAATAGCTTGCCCAATTCCACCAACGTTATGCCTGGAAATCCCTCAAATCCCATTTTCATTTCGGGTAAGATCGGTAAACTTGGCGAGAACGGAATTTGAAAAGAAATAGGATGATCCAACAGAACAAACATCCCCAGTAGATTTGCATAAAAACTATTCCCAATATTCAAATCTAATGTAACGTTTTCGAGTGTTAATGGAAAGCCTTGCAGACTCCACTTTTTTAGGGCTGTTGCAGTCAAGTTTAGCATTGTCATCCGTGCTGTGCGTGGTTCGAAATGTGCTTCAAGTGGCCAAAGAAGGACGTTTCCAATGAAGTCTGAAATTGGTGTCAGCAGACCAGATGGGATTAGCTTTCCAACTAAAGGTAGCACAGTGATCTTCGAGAGATTAAAAGTGACTGCGTTTGTCAACTTTAATCTGATCTCAGACCTAAGGGAATTTGGAATGTTGCATTGTAATGGAAGCACAAGCCGGTTATTATTGTCTACAAGCTCAAGACTGGCAGTTATGTCTAGCGTATAAATAGGGATGTCATCGAGATCCTGAACACGAAGATGCATGGTGGGAGATATAAGCGAACAGCAAGACCGGAAAAACGACCAAGACTTTGATAGCTGTACTTCAAGAGCAAACGATTTTAACGAGTCCATATTGTTCGAGAGCTGAATCTCCGCGAGTTTTACCATCGATGCGTCTAAAATATTCAAGTTAATAAGTCGGGCATCTGGCACACTTTTAATATGGGGGATCATCTTTGTAAAAGCGTCTTTGAGGAGCTTATCCAGTTCAGAGGCGTTCATTGGTTTCAGAAGACGAAACACGTGACCCGCTGATGTGTTTGCTAGCTCTAGCTCCAGGTTAGCACTTCCTAATAAAAGAAAAGCTCTCAGCTTAAACGATTCACGAGTCATAACCACTGTTACATTGGAAATTGTGAGAACTCCAATTCCGCCAAGATCCCAAGATGTACTGCACACGGCTCTGAACTCATCGATTTCAAATGCTGTTAACTCTTCCTCAAATGAAATTTCTAGCTTTTGAAGAATCAGCTCCGGAAGAAATGATCCAAGTTCTGTTGGAAATCTACTTCTCGCTGCGGCTGTCAATATTCCAATAAGTTGTTTGAATGGAACCCTAGGTTCTTGATTTGTAGGGAGTCTGATTTTCAGAGTTTGGTTTGTTGAAAAGGGGACATTCAGCTCGAAAGGTATGTTTACACTACCACTTACCAACACGATCACTCCTCTCACTGAAAGAACGAATGACTTCCCAACTTCAACGTCCACCGAAAATGTCACGTTATCAACGCCGAAAAAATCGTTAAGAAGTTCCCATGAGTACTTTGGAAGTCCTCCGGTAAGCGTTACCTTTGCAAGTGAAAGATCGTTCGTTAAATAGAATAACGCTTTTTCAAGAGAGAAGCCGGATACGACTGATAGTCTGGTTCTTTTCAGACCACTCAAAGGTCCGTGAAGTGTTTTACTTCCAAAGAATGCTTGATAAACGTCACTGACAAAAGACAGAACCTCGTTCATCCTTATAAACTTGGAAAGCTCGATTACAGGACCTTTGGCTGAAGGTGGCCATTCAAAGTGACAAGGAAGGCTGAAATTTCCGAGAACTATTTCACCACTTACCAAGGTGCGATTGGGCTTGTAAAGTATTTCCATATTTCCGAGGTAAAAGAAAGAGAAGTTCCACTTTGTTCTTGATGGTATGATCATTTGAAACTCAGTTATTTGGAAAGAACCAACTAAACTTGAGTGAAACTGCAACTTAAACTTTGTAATTAAGACTTCTGTCAACATTGTTTTAAGGAAAGAGGGAAAAGTATAACTCAACCCTCCTAGTCTTAATATGATGTTAAATCCAATTCGGATCAACTTTCCATCCTGAAGAGATAACGATAAGGGTTTCACTCTCGTTGGAATTTCAATCACAAAAGGAAAATTGAGGAATGTCGGTTGTCCAATGACAACTTGGCCGAAAACGTTTGCCTTAATGTCTGCTGAAGAAGAATCCGTGGGAACGGTTACACTCACGCTTAATGTCAAGCTCAGCAATTTTGTCGGGACCAATGATTTATCGAAAATGTTCCAGTTACTTGGCAGTCCAACGAGGATAAGAATCTTGGCTAACCCAAGCTTCGGTCTCAATCTGTAGCTAACTTTAAATTCATTAAGTGGAAATCCAGATGACGAGACGTTAAATCGCATAAAACTTGTGTCGGGTCGACGCTCTTTTACTTTTTCGACACAAGAAAGAAAGTCTGTGATAACGATTGATGCATTTCTGTGCGTCTCGTCTTTCACTACCTCTAAGGTAAGAAACTGACGGTGTCCCTTCTGCATGTGAACCCAGAACCGTTCTCCGCAGATTTCTATGGTGGCTCGAAAGGAGTTTCGAATGTCTGACAGATGTAACGTGGCATTAACGATTATCATATTTCCAAGAATTACAAAGGGCTTTGTTGAAACAGTGGTGACGTTAACTATAGAGATATTAGAAAGTCCCGCAGCCACGCGCAGGATAAACGTTGGAACTTTGATGCTTTGAGAAATGTCACTGATTGCCTCAAGAGTTTCTCTATCCATGCAAGCAGATAAAAGAGATACCAAAGAGCTTAAATCAACAACAGCATTTTTATCAGCGACGCAGATTTCCAAAACCTCGTCTGGGCTTTCCGGCAAGGTCATTTCAATGGGTAGTCCTGGGATGTTCGTACGGGAAGAGATTTTGTCAATTGCTGTTATAAAACCAGTAGCTCTCACTTTAAAAGTCTGGGTCGGAAAGTTTAGCTGAACGTTAAGTTTCGGTTGGGCTATTTTAAACTGGAATTTATGTAAGGCATCCCATCCAGGTATGTTAAGTCCTATTTCAATGGACGATACGTTTCTTTCATCGAACGATATGATGAAAGTTTCAATTGCGAAGCCAAAATTTCCGACCCCAACCAAGTCAAGAGGTGGAAATGAACCATTGATGCCTACCCGATGGGCTAGTCTCTCTGCAAAATCCTGAATGTTTGGAACTGGGACTCTTTGATTGCTAGACAACTGTATGATGCCACTGCTGTTCATTGCCCATGGAAACTGCAGAGAAATATTAAGACTTCCAATCTCAGCTATAGCATGCTGCAACCCAGAACTGTCGTTCCAGCTGTTAAGAAGGTCAATGTTTCTTTTATGTAAAGCTTGCTCGACATCCTTTAGCGAGGAGAACTCGTTTCCATAAGTGGACAGACAGCACACAATGCCAGAAACCTGTAAAAGAAAATGTAAATCGTGATTAGCTTAACCATCAACAGTATTGTACCACTTCCGAAAGCACAAAGCAATCAACATCGACCAAAAGCTGGCATATTATGCGAAATCGACTGCAGATGTTGAGATTTTGTACACTGTGGCCAAACGGAAGAAGCATCGAAGACGCACGGTTTAGGCGCACGAGAAAGCTTTCAACCAAAAATTAAGTTGCATGCAAGTTAACTCCACCAAACTCTCATCAAATGGACTAGCTAAGCCTATTTTTGTATTTTATTTAATGGAATCCGACAACATGAAAGTGTTTATTCATGAGCGAAATTATCATAAAAAACCTACAGACCTGGTTGTCAGTAAGTGATACCAACTCTAGAAACGAGACCACATTTTCACCCGCAGAAGCTTTTAAATCTGGCTTCTAAAGCTACGATAGGTTAGTTTGATTTTTCCGTATGTTTGATTTTGAAAACATTTTTTACTATTCTCAACATAAACAATCAAGTTCTCTTATTGATTTCTCATTTGACGACTAATAAGCCCGGTTTACACGACAGGCGTTTTGGGCACGGCACCCCTAACTTTGGGCACCCGTACCTAAAATTTTAGGCACGGCACCCTCAATTTGTGTAAATGGAAATGTGTTGGGCACGGGTGCCCAAAAATTTAGGGGTGTTGAGACCATGTGAATTGGTGGCCCCGTGACCGATTTTTAGGGGTGCCGTGCCCAAATTTTCTCTCCTCGCAGAGAATTATGGTTCAAATTCGAGATGGCGTCCGGTGCCCCCAGCAAAGTAAAACGGGGTCGGAGGAGGTGACAGAGTCTCTTATCGGCGAACTTTTTAGCGAGGAAAGCATCCAATTATCGTTAGAGGCTTCGAAAACATCTAAAGAAACCTCCAAGATTTATAAAACATTACTTGTTAGTGACGATTACACTGCCCATTGTCAGCTCTCAGTTTTGTCTTGCACAACAATGCTGCTTTTGCGAATGCTTCTGTGTAAGAGATGTTACAAACAAAATTATGAAACTGAAGCAAAAATATAAAGCAAGTCGACGTTTAGCGGAGACAGCGTTACGCATAACAGTATTTTACCGAGTGATGTCAATTCGTATTTCATTTAAGATAAAAGTAAACGTTGTCTTAGTAACTCAGAAATTCGCATACTATTGCTCTTAATTGTACGACGCCAACACCATGTCAAACCAGGCATCAGATCGCAAACGTATCCAAACACTTTTTAGTTTTTATTCTTGGCTGGTTTACAACAGCTAGCACGGCTGGCACAAACATTCTGCACCTCTTAACTTTTTCTTTTTAAAGCAGTAAATGAACGGCTTTCACCCTCCACTATATATTCCTGAAAATTTGTATTTTTTCGTTCCTCGTGAAATACCATAACAAAAAAGCATTTCGTCTGCGTCTTGTTCTAATGTCCGCCATCTTGAAAGTGGTTAAATCGCTGACAAATGCATCGATATGCTCATTAATTTAGAGGTGCCGTTTCTTACTTTAACAGTGTCCATTAAAAAAATTAGCGTTGCCCTAAATAAAGGAAATTTTGATGTGTAAACGGGCAACAATTGATGGGCCGAACATTTAGGCACGGGTGCCCAAAGTTAGGGGTGCCGTGCTCAAAACGCCTGTCGTGTAAACCGGGCTTATCAGCTTCTATTAGCACGATATTTCTATTTTTTATATCAGATCCAATACATGACGATTGGTAATTACAGTCCGTAAAATGATATCACAATGTGATATGGTATCGTTGCCGATTAAAGTGATGACAGCCATGAAAAAAAAAACAATCACAACTGAAGGAAATGATACCTTATATCTTGAATGTAAAAGATGTCTAATCCTGCACCCTGCAGTGGATAAGAGCCTGCTTTGCTTTTTTCTAACTAAATGGCGACTTTAAGGTCAGTTGATTGTTTTCATGAAAAAAATCTCAAGAGACAGCTTGACGGAAAGCACTTGAAGCAGCTCACTGCTGTCACTAAGACAAGTGTTTACTCACATTGCATAAAAGAAATTGATCTGTTCTCGCGAAAAGAGCAAATAAACAAACTTTGCTCCTTATTAGTCCGAAAGAAAAGTTAAAAGTTCAGTGTGCTGTTCTGTAAACGTTTATATTTATTTATTTATTTATTTATTAATATCTTTATTAAATTTAAACACAGATTTACAAATTTAATGAACAATGCAAGATTACGTTATGCGTTTTCTTTAAAGTAACGACAGGAGTGGTTTCCACACAGAATTAAATGTTTTCGTTGGTTCTTGGAATATAGTATTGATCTTTGTTGCTCTATTTCTTTTACACATTCAAAAAAAAATAGAGCAACATTTAGAGTTTTCGAAAATATGAAAATATGTCTTTTTGCAAGAGTTATGAAATAATTGAAAATTCGAGTTTGACTTTTTTCAGGGATATACCCGTACATTTTTCTGATTTCATTAAAGAGATAATAATTCTTATTTTGTTTATATTTAGGCTGTTGATTAAATATGTAATAAACAAGTAACAGCATTTAAAATTCCAATATTGTTTGTATTGACCCTGCTTTTAACTCCATACAGCTTATTGAAATCATTGTTGCAAAAATCTATATAAAGTAGAATATGACACGGAATTTAGTGGTTTTCATAGTTTGCTTATTTATGTCACAGCAAAACTAATTCTTAACTTTAGCTTTAGAAGAGCCACAGGTGTTTTTTCTTTGTTTTCCCAATGCTCAGTTTGTTGGTTTTACGTTGTCCAGAAAATGGATCGGGGTGGTTTCCGCTGGCGAGTTCATGTCTTGCTTCTTGCTCTACTATTCTTGGCTACTTAAGTAACCTTGTAGTGTATGGCTTTTACAATCAAAGCATTAAAATTAGCAGACTGTACAGAACCGTTTCAGCACTTGCTTGCAGCAATATTTGAATTTAGATCTGCTTGTTTATGAATTGAAAAAAAAAAAACTAAATTTGCTTTTCTTAAAGCAAACCTCACTTACCAAACATAATAAAGCTTGATTCCAAATAGCCATTTTTGTAGGCCCAACCTCGGGTGGGGCTCTTCGCAGAATGGCAAACTGCAAATCAGAAACTTTGCAATGGACGTAGCTCCTAGTTTCACACCTGGTCGTTTTACTGTTTTGTTCTATTTGGAGGTCGAAGGTTATAGCGTGCAGTAATTCTCAAGTATTTCCGGCGCATTTTAATAATAATCATACGATAACGCTGAACGTGCAGCTAGACATGTTCTCCTTTTTTTTCACACCAATATAAGTTCGCTTATGCATGACAACAACGCCCAATAGTGTATGTGCCGGTACCAATATGACATTGTAACTGTCTGCTGCCTTTGGTGAAGAGTTAAAGGCCACTTCAGTGGGGATTTTTTTAGTATCCAATTCTTCGGATAATTTTTTTCTTTTAGTTGATGCCCTATACTTGTTGAGCAAATAAATGAAACACCGACACAAAACAAAGGTAAAACAGTTCCACTGGCCTGTGCATCTGGACCTAAAACATGCTTTAGGAGGTTTCGTTGCAAATCGTGCTTTAACTGTTTCAAAACTACACCTGGGAAATAGTTCATATCAATATTGTCAGTACGAGTCTGGGAGCGAGGGACATCTTGGCGGTTTGAGTATGGTAATTAGAAATGCCCCAACATAAAAATCTTACCATTGTTTCCGACCTACATTATACGATTTAATTTTCAATACCGCTTTACTGATCTGACCTCTGAAATCCATTCTCTTCTTCAAAGCCACTCGCGATTCACTTGCATTCGCATATTACATTTTTTAAAAGTGTTTATTACTGCGCCTTTCAATAACATGCGGAATTTGAAATTCAAATTTCCACCAACAGTTGCGTTTTACACTGCCGTCAATCATCTTACCTTACCTCTCAGGAAACAGATCTTTACTTCAATGAAGTCGAAAGGTCACGTCCGTGCATTATGATTGGTAGATTTCGATCCATTTTGTTTGTTTCTTTTTTACATGGTCCGTTGGCTTTCGTATTAATTATGATTGACGGCAGGGAATAACGCAACTGTTGGTGTGGATTTGAATTTCAAATTCCGCATGTTATTGAAAGGCGCAGTAATGTGGTGAGTGTTTTCAAATTTCTTCACTTTGTCTCCCCTTTTCCTTTGGAGGTACAATTCGCCTGCAGTTCGCGTAGAGTTGTACGGTTTATAGTTTTCTTAGTTAAAAAAATATCTTTTTCAGACGCAAAGAGGGAAAACATATATATTACACACTAAAACGGCACTGATAAAAGCCACATTTCTATCTAGCCTATATTGGGTAGCCTTCAATCTTACCACAAAAGAGTCTATTGTCGTTCGTTTTTAAAGGTGGGTGACTTAAAATATCTTAAAACAGGTTTCATGGCAATTAAAAGCCAGCATCAGACATTAAACTGAAAGTGAGAAGAAAAAGCGAAATTTCTGATTTTTGTAACCGTGTCACTGAGTCTTATCAAAGTATTAGTAGTTTCTTCTAGTCTTCGTTTATGTTTTAAGATCAAACGGTTATTCATGTTGTTATTAATACTAGACTGCATAGGACATGGCCTAAAATAGCTTGACCTCCCCTCTTCAACTCAAGAAATGCTCTTGACTTTTAAAAGATTGCAATTTATGTATTGAGGTCGTAAAACCTGCAGGACACGCAGCTACAAGTCGAACAATAGTCACCAAAATATATTTTTTAAAGAGTTTCCATAACTCAGAGCACTACTTCACTTGAAAGGTAAAACACACAAAAACAATCTGCATTGAATGGGTTGTTTTCCACTGGTCTGTTTACTGCTGGTAAAATGGCTCAAAATCAATCAACTGTTTTGTAATTTTTCCATATAGTAAAAAGGCGACATGAGAAGAATGATGCTAACTTTGGAGATTTTATCCTTGCTCCTCGTGGTTGTGATGGTGTGCGACTTCGCTAACGGTTGGTTTAAATTCAATTACTATGCAAAACTAAAGGCCCTGTCACACTATTGCGTATTAAAGAAACGTATGAGTTGCGTATGAAAATTCATAAAATAATTTTCATACGCACAAAATTCCCTTGAAAATACAGCGTATGACCAGCGTACTTGACCTATGAGTAAAGTACCTCTAGCGTAACTCTTGCGTATTCAGCGTATGCCTAGCGTATGCTTAGCATATAAACCATACGTCCGAATACGCACAAACTTTTTAAGCATGCTTAAAAACATTTTTCTGCCTCGCCGTATGCCAGCGTATGCCACTGTATTCGACCGTGCTTGAAATTAAACGTATACAACCTATGCCTAACGTACCCCTAGCGTATGTCAGCGTATACCAGCGTATGAGTGATATTTTTCATACGCTGGCATACGCTAGTACGATACGCAATAGTGTGACAGGGCCATAACAAGCGAATATCCGTTTATACTTCTTTTTTGGAATTCTAAGCTAATTCATTTTTGTGCGTGATTTTTAAAAGTATTCTGAAAAGAATTTTTCCAATAATGGGTTTCAAGTTTCCGTGAAGAGAACTTCAAATGGTTTAAGGAGCAAAAACTTCTTGGAGCGCCAAATCCGGTTGTATTAAATGGGTTAAAATTGTAAATGAATGAGTTTGGATACATCAGGAATAAGCTGGCGTCCTTTTCTAGCCTTGATGAAAATAGATATCAACTGTAATCTATGCAATTTATCTAAAAATGTTAGGCTTCTAAATCTGTATTGCATATATTGATAACTCGTATTTAAAAAGTGAAGTAAAAAGAAAGAATTTCATGTTATATTGAAAAAGAATAATGGTTTTGATGATGATGGTGAAAGCACCAAACGGAGCCGGTTTGTACAGGTTTGTACAGGTCTGTACACAGCATCATAAACAAACGTCTGTTATTCAAAATTTTTCACGATCCTTTTAATGTTAAAACATTATATAAAGTTGTGTTTGCATGCAAATGTATTCACATCATCATAGATCATCATAGAAAAGTAACTTTAAAACGTACTACTCATGAAAAATGTCACGTAACTAAAATAATGACTATCATCAGTTAAACAAACATTCGGTGAAGTATGAATATTTTATTTTAATATAAACATATCTGCAGCCCGAAGGCTGAATTGCGTATCTATACGACTGTTAAAAAATTGAAATGGAAATTGAAATTCTCAAGAGTATTTCCTGTTTACATTCTTTTTTTTCTCTGTTGGCATATCATATAAATATATCATGCAGAAGTGAGATTGATACGATTGTTCTAGAGAATTTTTTTTTAAATGATTTCCACTCAAAGATTACATGAATGCACACATACATTCACACACATATTATAAATACAATAACTAAAGAACAAAAATATGCATAATAATGACAGAAACTGTAAAAATATATTGCTTGAAATAGCTTGAACTTGACAAAAACACGCATCCTGTATCGTGTGGCGGGAGAGGGAACCGCAACCCGAGAGAAATGGGTGAGGGACGTCTACATTAGACGGGAAGAGGGTTTCCCAATCTCTCGGGAGGCGGAAATATGATATAAAAATGAAAAAGATTAAATGAATACGTAGGTTACATGTATTGACTTTGTTTGGCGTAGTGTACTGTAGCGTCTGTGACTCCTGCTGCACTGCATAACGAAAGTTCTTGTTTCAACTTTCCAGCTTCACAGTTGGAAATACAAGCTTTCCAGCCAGCAGTTGTACCCATTAGAGAGATAACGACTCTGACGCTAAAAACCAATGGGGAACTGAATGTGACGTCAAACACGAGCCTGCAATGCCGATTCAAAGACATCTCTGTGCCTGCCAGAATGGAAGATGGATTCATTTTTTGCGACACACCGCCAATCAAAAATACAGACAAAGTCTCCCTTTACCTTGATGTTGACGGACAGTTGTTTAAAACCAAAAAGCCACTATACTTTCATGGTTCGTGGAGTCCGAAGTTCAAAGCCCAACTAAGGTTTACGTTTTACGCTGCCGTCAATCATAATTATGACGACAAACATTGAATACCTGAAAACATGCAGAAACAGACAAAATGGATCGAAATCCACCAATCGCAACCCTGACAAGCATTGCCCTTTTGACCATTTTGCATGAAGCATCGTTTTTCCTGAGACGTCCGCTATGATATTTGCGGCAGTGAAAAACAAAACTGTTGATTGAGATTTGAACTTCAGAGTCCGCGTTATTGAAAAGTGCACTTATGAATTATCGGAAACTTCTTTAAAGGGGCGTTGTCACGCAGATTTTGCTGTCTTTTGGTCAAAATACACTAAATATATGACAAAGTATCTTTGCTCAAACATAAAATTGCTTTTAGAAGACCAAGAAGATAATATCAAGTGATTTCTTCAAGGAAGAACAAACCATAATAAGTTTTTCTGCGATTTTTCCACGACTCTTGGGAGGAACTTGAAAAAATTGGCCAATTTTTTCAAGTTGCAATCCATTTCCATCGGGAAAGAATTATATGTTCAGATCTTCGTTTGCTATAACCATATACACGTACTTCACGGGTTTTCGAGTAACCTGACAACTTTCAATCGGAGAAAAGCACCAGTGTTTTTCGAAAATGTTCACCTAATTTAGAAGCTTCATTCTCACGATCGAGCATTTTTGTTTAGGCAAAATAGAATGACAGGGTTTGTTTAGTTTTAATTTTTACGTTTTCTTGTTTCCAGAGCCATTTAAAGTTTCTAACATCACTCCGACAGTTGTTTCTCCGGCTCAAAACATCCATTTGTCTGTCAATGGCATTTCTTGCAAAGATTGGATGCAGTATTTCGTCAGATTCCAGACACGGAATGGAACAAAAAAGACCCAACAGGGGATCTGTAAGGATTCTGTGGTCTCGTGTTACGTACCCGAGTTTCCACCCAAAACTCCACTCCGAGTTGGCTTGACTTTGAGTAACAGACTGGTGGAGTGGGCTCGTCAAAAGATCCTTGTACAGTGTAAGTGGTGTTTTAATAAGACATCATGACACAGTAGCAATAGGCGCGTCACTTGCAATTGAGTGATAAATAGAAACTTTCAAGTGAAGTGAATTATCAATGTTAACCTCGTAAATCGAGTTACAGAAAACAGAACCAAGGGATTTCTCCTTGTTCAACCTTTTTCCAGTCTACAGAGACCAATTTACCATTCAATATTCATGACTAAATTTATCAATCACCAAGCCCATAACTTGAATAAGGTGACGACCCTTCGTGGAGATGTACAATTCAGACTGATTTTAATAAACCAAAAACAATTTTTACGTTGACAACAATGTCTTTAAATGAAATCCCTTCGGCGCAATTACTTTGGTGAACTGAGCAAAGAGACCATTTCGACCACAGTCGACCTCATCGCCTTATTAACACAAGTTAAAAAACGAATGCCGGCAGAGCTGCCACTCGCACTTTAGATTGCCCACAGAGGTTGAAATCCACAGTTTAAGTCCATAATCTGAACGTATTCGAAAGAAGACAACCAGCCGAAGCAAAGCGCCTTCTCAAACTCACTTCGTCGCACGTGTACAACGTGAGCGGATGTTATATAACTCATGTTGCACGTTAGCTGATAATCAATTCTTTGATCACAGCTATCTGCATCTTTTAACACAAGCGGCAAAAAAATGTCATATTAGGGATCTTTCTGCATGTACCGGTATCCATGAACCACTCATTGTCTTCTATTGTTTGTGAGGTATTGTATTTTTGGTCTTGTTTTGCATTTGTATTATTGTCGTTCTTTGTTCCTTTTGTTTTACGTAATATGTGACCGGTACATGCAGAATCTACCCATATTAGACTATTTTAATCAACAGCTATAGAAACGTTGACGAATTTTCTTTTATTTTCCTGTCCATTCGCTGATCACCGCATAAGGCTTGCGCATATATTTTTCCCGTTCCGAACAGCGAAACGCGTAGCAGAGGTATAGAGTCCGAACACTGTTTCGTACTCACGAGTTGGCTCTTAAGCCTGGTTTCCATATAATCGCAACGATCGCAGCGATCGTTATGATCGACGATCGCTGCGATTCTTGCGACCCTTGCGATCATATGCAAACCAAAACGTTGCGATCCTTGCGATCCTTGCGATCGTTGCGATTGCAGAGATAAGCCTGGTTTCCATATAATCGCAACGATCGCAGCGATCGTTACGATCTACGATCCTTGCGATCGCTGAGACCTCAGGTTTCCATATGATCGCAGCGATCGCAAGGAAACGTCGAGTAGGCCTGGATCCGATAAACTTTAAGTGCATTATGGGATTCAAGGCTTTGGGGTACAATGCTTTTTGGGACATTTTGGATCGCAAGGATCGCAAGAGTGGTTTCCATATAAAAACCTCTCGATCGCAATGATCGCAAGGATCGCAGAGATAGAAATTTTTCTATCTCTGCGATCGCAATCGCAAGGATCGTAACGATCGCAACGATCGCAACGTTTTGGTCTCCATATGATCGCAAGGGTCGCAAGAATCGCAGCGATCGTCGATCGTAACGATCGCTGCGATCGTTGCGATTATATGGAAACCATGCTTAAGAGCCAACTCGTGAATACGAAACAGTGATCGCAACGTTTGCTTTCCATATGATCGCAAGGGTCACAAGAATCGCAGCGATCGTCGATCGTAAAGCCTGGTTTCCATATAATCGCAACGATCGCAGCGATCGTTACGCGTGGACGATCGCTGCGATTCTTGCAACCCTTGCGATCATATGGAAACCAAAACGTTGCGATCCTTGCGATCGTTGTGATTGCGATCGCAGAGATAGAAATTTTTCTATCTCTGCGATCGCAATCGCAACGATCGCAAGGATCGCAACGTTTTGGTTTCCATATGATCGCAAGGATCGCAAGAATGGCAGCGATCGTCGATCGTAACGATCGCTGCGATCGTTGCGATTATATGGAAACCAGGCTTTACGATCGCTGCGATCGTTGCGATTATATGGAAACCATGCTTAAGAGCCAACTCGTGAATACGAAACAGTGATCGCAACGTTTGCTTTCCATATGATCGCAAGGGTCACAAGAATCGCAGCGATCGTCGATCGTAAAGCCTGGTTTCCATATAATCGCAACGATCGCAGCGATCGTTACGCGTCGACGATCGCTGCGATTCTTGCAACCCTTGCGATCATATGGAAACCAAAACGTTGCGATCCTTGCGATTGTTGCGATCGTTGCGATTGCGATCGCAGAGATAGAAATTTTTCTAGCGATTATATAGAAACCAGGCTTAACGAGAACACAAAGAAAAGTCATTTACGAATTGATATTAACATAAATTCCCATCGAAAAATGTAATTTGTTTTACCTTTAAGTCCCTCGGCTGCTTGAAAATTCTTTAAATCTCTGGTTCTTCGGTGTATTCTTAAAGCTTTCTCTTTCCATTTTAATATTTTAAATGTGTGTTATTACTCCGATAACACCTGAGAAGACGAAATTACGGTTTTGAAACCAAGCACTTGCGCGACGTCGTACGCGCATGTTGGGCGACGTTGTAAGCGCCCGCGATCTAGCCCTGCGAAACATTTTGCTAGCCGTGACCATGAAAAATGACGGGCATGGTTCTATGAGCATGGAGCTCGGCGAATGCATCTAATTATCTGCAATCCTGGACATATGTGAATTTAATAAGCGTCACAAAGTGTCCTCTTGCTCTTCTACTCAACTTCAACATCACTTGTTTTCAAAAATACAGAAAAAACGTCACGAAGTGTCCCCTAAATTCTGCTCTTTAAGTAAAGATAAACAGATGCGTTTACCCTAACCTAAAAATAACACTAACACTAATGCTTACCTTACATTTCAAAAAAGATGGTAAACATTTAGACTTAACGGGACACGTCGTGTCGGATATCAAAATTTGTCATGCATCTAATTATCTGCAATCCTGTAAAGGCAGCTTTAGTTCTGGGCTATATCTAACCACTGTTTTTGTGTTGGTTAGACCCTATTGACGCAATGCGAAGTCCTGTTAAAGATATTGAGAAGGACATCATGAAAAAGGGTGCGTTTACTTTCTTGGTCGAGCTTAGAGACCGCTTCGACAATTCTCTCAAAGTCAACAAGAAAGACAACAAGTCACACGCAAAGATATCGGTTCAGTATTCCTCGCAAGATGCACCAAAGTCCATGCAGTTTCTTGAATGTTCCAAGAATCTGATGACAAGTGGGGTTGGAGATCAGTACACCCTCAATTGTGCAGGAGCTGACCAGGAGCGCATCTTTTTCTATCCTTCGATAAACAATGTACCAATTGGTGGACTGTCCAAGTATGAAGCTAGAACTGCTCTTTGTCCAGGAAAGAGCAGCTGCGAAGGTAAATAACTAAACACACAGGTCTTCCTGTGTTATCACTACTCGTAAGCTCTAGGTGAAATTCCAGCAAATCGTTATCATTAGGACCTGCACGGCATGAAGCCCTTCAACATAACACAATATCTTTTGAGAATATAACCCGTTCAACTCATAAGTGTGGACCGCTCGCTTACGCATTATCCCCACGGAATCAACAAACGCTTTTCATTCAACAAATTTGTTTTTTTTTTCACGTTAACATGTTTTCGCTAATAGCGTAGCTCCACCGTATGTATGACATCTAAACCACATACAGCCCACATTCGCTTTGACGAAGGGCTATCGCTCAAAAGTCAGCTTTTGTATCTCTTTAGTATAGGGTCACTTACGTCCAGAAATGCACGTAACTCGGACCTTGGGCACTTCATATTACACACAATTATTTGTAATTTCCATATTGCTTTCTGTAAAATCTGTAATAATTAATAAACAGTTGAAACAGTTGAATTGATTGTGTTTAGGTGAGAATTAGGGCTAGGAGACACTTCATGATGTCTATCATAAAGAGCATGAATCTCATAAGCGTGCATTTCTGGACATACCCACCAGATGTTAGATGTAAATTGCCTTTCAAAAATTTGAATTCTTCCGGGCCGACAAAAATCAATGAAATTATTTTTTCCCAATCCGTTTTAATCCTAGTGTCCATCTTATGTCCTTCTTAACAACAATAACATCCCAACACAGGATACTAGAATTTAGTCCTCAGAGGAAACACTTTGGGTTAACAAAGAGCTAACGTTTATTGGGGTAAAATTATTGTAGTACCGGTGAAGAACGAGAACTGCTTTTGGTTCGAGTTTCCAAAAAGTTCGCGTTAACTACGCGATATCAATATTCTAGTGTATTGAAATTACACAGAGTAATAATTTAGGTCCTTATTTCTCAAACGTGAGCCTTTGGTGAAGTAACTATCTCTATTTGTAGCACGGTGGTAATTTTTTTTTTTTTTATCTTTTTAGTTATAGAAGAGTCGAAGTCATCCCCACTGGCCATAATTCTTGGCTGTGTAGGAGGCGCCATTGTTGTGTTGCTGATTGCCGTTATTCTTCACATATACATCCAACGACATTACACTGCCAAATATGAGCTCGAAAAAAGAAGGAAACAGGACATGTCGGGATCAACTGAGTTAGAACTGGAGGAGCAGGAACACAAAGGCGTCACCAACGAAAGCGCAGTAAGTATAGCCTGAGAAAAAATCACGGACTGGGTGGAGAGGAGTCCCATATAAAATTTACGAAGGTGATCGTCTGAAATTTTGAAAGGAACCGCCAAAAAATAACAAAAACCCGTTTCGTGGGGGTGGCTCACATTAACCCTTTCACTCCCGGAGTCAATTATGGAGACATGTTGTGTAGTTCTAACTTTTGAGTCTGTTTGCCATGCCCAAATTTTCTCTCCTCGCTGAGAATTATGGTTCAATGATGGCGTCCAGTTCCACCAATAAAGTAAAACGGGGTCGGAGGAGGCGACAGAGTCGCTTATCGGCGAACTTTTTAGCGAGGAAAGCATCCAATTATCGTTAGAGGCTTCGAAAACATCTAAAGAAACCTCCAAGATTTATAAAACATTACTTGTTAGTGACGATTACACTGCCCATTGTCAGCTCTCAGTTTTGTCTTGCACAACAATGCTGTTTTTGCGAAGGCTTCTGTGTAAGAGATGTTACAAACAAACTTAATTATGAAACTGAATCAAAAACATAAAGCAAGTCGACGTTTAGCGGAGACAGCGTTACGCATAACAGTATTTTGCCGAGTGATGTCAATTCGTATTTCATTTAAGATAAAAGTAAACGTTGTCTTAGTAACTCTGAAATTCGCATACTATTGCTCTTAATTGTACGACGCCAACACCATGTTCAACCAGGCATCAGATCGCAAACGTATCGAAACACTTTTTAGTTTTTATTCTTGGCTGGTTTACAACAGCTAGCACGGCTGGCACAAACATTCTGCGCCTCTTAACTTTTTCTTTTTAAAAGCACCCTCCACTATATATTCCTGAAAATTTGTATTTTTTCGTTCCTCGTGAAATACCATAACAAAAAAGCATTTCGTCTGCGTCTTGTTCTAATGTCCGCTATCTTGAAAGTGGCTAAATCGCTGACAAATGCATCAATATGCTCATTAATTTAGAGGTGCCGTTTCTTACTTTAACAGTGCCCATTAAAAAAATTAGCGTTGCCCTAAATAAAGAACATTTTGTCGTGTAAACGGGCAATTGATGGGCCAAACATTTAAGCACGGGTGCCCAAAGTTAGGGGTGCCGTGCCCAAAACGCTTGTCGTGTAAACCGGGCTTATCACAGCTCCTATTGGCAAGATATTTCTATTTTTTATATCAGATCCAATACATGACGATTGGACAATACAGTCCGTAAAATGATATCACAATATGATATGGTATAGTTGCCGGTTAAAGTGATGACAGCCATGAAAAAAAAAAACAATCACAACTGAAGGAAATGATACCTTATATCTTGAAGGTAAAAGATGTCTAATCCTGCAGCCTGCAGTGGATTAAGAGTCTGCTTTGCTTTTTTCTAACTAAATGGCGACTTTAAGGTCAGTTGATTGTTTTCATGAAGAAAATCTCAAGAGACAGCTTGACGGAAAGCACTTGAAGCAGCTCACTGCTGTCACTAAGACAAGTGTTTACTCACATTGCATAAAAGAAATTGAACTGTTCTCGCGAAAAGAGCAAATAAACAAACTTTGCTCCTTATTAGTCAGAAAGAAAAGTTATAAGTTCAGTGTGCTGTTCTGTAAACGTTTATATTTATTTATTTATTTATTTATTTATTTATTTATTTATTTTTTAATACCTTTATTAAATTTAAACACAGATTTACAAATTTAATGAACAATGCAAGATTACGTTATACGTTTTCTTTAAAGTAACGACAGGAGTGGTTTCTACACAGAATTAAATGTTTTCGTTGGTTCTTGGAATATAGTATTGATCTTTGCACCTGTAACTTTTCTTTTACACATTCCAAAAAAAAAAAAGCAACATTTAGAGTTTTCGACGCTAGCTTCCTTAGAAAATATGTCTTTTTGCAAGAGTTTTTTTTTTTTTTTTTTGTTTTTGCATAGCCATGCTGTATGTTACTTTACATTGTACTACATACACATTACTTGACTTAAACATTACTTTCTTACGACGTGCTTACATCACACTATACATAAAATTTCCAGTATCATATGCTATATAAATTGTGTCCTACCAGTTTTGTTATTGATTGAGACAATTTACTGATTATTATTGTTGTTATTTATGGGCTGCCACTTCTCAACGTGAAACTTGTGTCTGCCATTCTTTTTCGAAATGGATCGTTCTATACTTTCTATGTATTTTGGTTTAGCTATAACATTGCACAATTTTGGTTTTGTTTTTATTAAACGGCTCTGATAAATGATCAATTTCCCGACCCGTGGTTTAATAATGACCAATGCATTCTTTTCTCGACAAGACCTAACATTATGTCTTCGTCGTTCAAGATCCGCACAATGATGTTCATGCTATTTAGCCAACGAACAACAGACAACCAGAATTCTTTGCTAAAGTGGCAGTGAAGAAAGAGATGTTCGAGGGATTCTTCCGACTTTTCACAGAAGGTACACATAGGTGTATCGCATAATTTCATCTTGTACATAATTTTATTTGTAAATACTATTCTATTTAGTATTTTATATTGGAAGTTTTTAGTTTTTGTATCTAGCGTAACCTGATGTGGGATTAAATAAATCTGTTTCCAATCAAGATTTCGGTTATTATTTAATGTAGCATATTTCTCTTGAGCAGATGGGCAGAGACGTATTTGCTCAATAATTCCCCAATACAGTTTCTTTGTGGATAGTTCTTTGACCTTGACAGATTCGTTATTTATTTTCAAAATATGATCCAGACTTGTTAGGTCGGGGTTTTGTTGGTCTCGAGGGTTAGCTACGCTTGCGTTAAGAATGTTTTTCCACGAGTTTGGGAATGAGGTTGATATTCCTAATAATAATATGAATTCGTTTAAATTAAGCCCTCTTTCTTTAAAAAAATTCCACGGCTTTAGCTTGCCGTTGGGTAACAGAATATCACCGGCATAAACAAAACCTTTGTCAATTAATTTTCTATTAAATGTAGTTTTGTTATCAATGCGCAGAAATTGGTTGTTCCATAGAATTTGCTCGTGGACGTTTTCGCGTGTGGAAATTTCCTTGTCAATATATTTGGACCATAGTGTGAAACATTCTCGGGAGATCACTTGGGAGGTCCGCAGGGTTGAAATTGCAGCGTAAAAGGAAATTACCACCGTAGTCCCTCAGATAGTTTGAAAGGATAATTTTCCACGGGCTGTAATAGTCCTCTGCATATTTTTTAAGACAAAGAATCCGTTGCGTGTTTATCAATGATTCGATATGAGGCATTCGTAATCCTCCATCCTTATAATCAGATACCAAGGATAGACGTTTGATCTTGTCTTTACCTTTCCAAACGAAATTATAGATAATAGCGCTAATTTGCTTAATGAGGTCTTTATTCAAATGAAGAAGAGATGCGCGATAATCAACTTCGGTATTGCAAAGGTTTTGATAATTTGGATTTTTCCAAACAAGGTGAGATTTCTCCACTGCCAAAAGTTTAAAGTTTTTTTAAGTGATTTCAGGATTGCATCAAAATTTAACTCCTGCTTTATGCGCCAATCGTAAGTGAAATAAATGCCAAGGATTTTAATTGGCTCGTTAACTTTCTCAATGTTTAGGGGCTGATTGATTTTGTGGCTGATACCAAGCCAGTAGGCTTCAGTCTTTTCTTCGTTCAGTTTTAGACCAGAGCAAATACCAAATTGGTGGAGTGTGTTCGAAAGATGTTTGAATGAGACTGTGTTATTAAGAAAAGTGGTTAAGTCGTCGGCAAACGCAGTTAATTTCGTTTCCTTATTGCCAATTTGAATACCTTTTATGTTACTATCTGTTCGGATTTTGATTAACAGCACTTCCAACGCGATGATGAAGAGGTAAGGTGACAACGGGTCACCTTGTCTAACACCTCTTTGAACTTGAAATAATTGAGTCGAAAAACCATTATTAAGGATACAGCTTGAAATATTACAGTATAATACTTTGACCCATTTGATGAAGGACTCACCAAAATTGAAAGAAATTAAGGTGTCAATCAGAAACTTCCAACTTAGGGAATCAAACGCCTTTTCAAAATCTAGGGCAATCATTAAACCAGGTAATTGTTTAACTTTCGTGCATTCCATAATGTCCTCAATAGTGCGGACAGCATCGAAAATAGTTCTGCCTTTAACATAGGCATATTGATCGTCATTTATGATATTTGGCAGTACTTTTTCTAAACGCAGGGCAAGTGCTTTTGAGGCTATTTTAACATCAACATTTAATAGTGAGATCGGTCTCCAATTTTTAATGTAGCTTGTTTTTGTGTATTTGATAATTCCCCGTGAGTGTATGAATGGTTTAATGAGTCTGTTAATTGCTGGCCCACAAGGTTCCAAAATGTTTTGTAAAAATCTGGTGTCAGACCATCGTTTCCAGGTGACTTACCATTAGGCATTTTTTGTAAGGAGGCGAGGCATTCTGCACAAGACAATTCTCCCTCACAGAGTGATTTATCGTCGTCGGTTAATATCGGCATGGGCATGTTGGCTATAAAATCCTTAGAACTTGCCTCACTTTCAGTCGGATCTTGGTTTCGATAAAGGTTTTGATAATAGTTTCTCAATTCGTCAAGAATAGCTTTTGATTTTATGATTGACTTGCCTTCATTATTTAATAGGCGTCGGACTGAAGTTTTAGTAGATCTAGTGTTTTCAAGATTCAGGAAAAATTTTGAGTTTTTTTCACCTTTTTCATACCAGTTAATTCTAGAACGGATGATTTTCCCTTGAACTATGTAATCATAAAGCGATTCATACTCACACTTGGCGCACTCTAGCTGGTCGATATGTGCCTCAGATGGATCAAGGCTACATTTCTCTTCCCAGTATTTCAGTTTTTCTTCCGATTCAGTAAAACGAATATTTCGCTCCTTAGCTTTGTTTTTACTGTATTCTATGGTTGCAAGAGTTATGAAATAATTGAAAATTCGAGTTTGACTTTTTTCAGGGTTATACCCGTACATTTTTCCGATTTCATTAAAGAGATTGATTAAATATGTAATAAACAAGTAACAACATTTAAAATTCCAATATTGTTTGTATTGACTCTGCTTTTAACTCCATATAGCTTATTGAAATCATTGTTGCAGAAATCTCTTAGAATATGACACGGAATTTAGTGGTTTTCTTAGTTTGCTTATTTATGTTACAGCAAAACTAATTCTTAACTTTAGCTTCAGAAGTGCCACAGGTGATTTTTCTTTGTTTTCCCAATACTCAGTTTGTTGGTTTTACGTTGTCCAGAAAATGGATCGGGGTGGTTTTCGCTGGCGAGTTCATGTATTGCTTCTTGCTCTACTATTCTTGGCTACTTAAGTAACCTTGTAGTGTAGGCTTTTATAATCAAAGCGTTAAAATTAGCAGACTGTAAAGAACCGTTTCAGTACTTGCTTGCAGCAATATTTGAATTTAGATCTGCTTGTTTATAAATTGAAAAACGAAAACCTAAATTTGCTTTTCTTAAAGCAAACCTCACTTACCAAACATAATAAAGCTTCATTCCAAATAGCCATTTTTGGAGGCCCAAACTCGGGTGGGGCTCTTCGCAATGGCAAACAGAAACTTTGCAATGGAAGTAGCTCCTAGTTTCACACCTGGTCGTTTTACTGTTTTGTTCTATATTTGGAGGTCGAAGGCTACAGCGTGCAGTAATTCTCAAGTATTTCCGGCGCATTTTAATAATAATCATACGATAATTAACGCTGAAAGTGCAGCTAGACATGTTCCGCTTTCTTTTTCACACCAATATAAGTTCGCTTATGCATGACAACAACGCCCAATAGTGTATGTGCCGGTACCAATATGACATTGTAACTGTCTGCTGCCTTTGGTGAAGAATTAAAGGCCACTTCAGACGTAGTTCTGTGGGGATTTTTTAAGTGTCGGATTCTTCGGATGATTTCTTTCTTTTAGAGGCGGGCACTGGGGCTCATTACAAACCGGAAAACCGCTAAAAATTTCCGTGAAAACCGAAAAACCGCAATAAGAATCGCTCAAAACCGAAAAACCGCAGAACATAATGATCAAAATAGCAAATTCACAAACCCCACCCCTGACCCTTGATACCAAAGCGAAATACATAGCTTCAGTCGAGCCTGTTCACTATACTGACAGCCCTGTATTAGCGGCCACACTCTCATAGCGATTTCTATAAGCTCATCTTTCTTCTTTCATTTAAAGGCTAGAATTAGAATTAGGCAAAACTTGTACTGCCTTTTGAACCAGGAAGCGACTGAAGCCAAAACCGAAAAACCGCTCGTCTTATTCATTAAAACCGAAAACCGGATGTCAAAAAAGTGAAAAACCGAAAACCGCATGCTAAAAAAGTGAAAAACCGAAAACCGCAACGGATACAAAAACCGAAAAACCGGACATTTCATGCATATGAGGGCACAAACCGAAAACCCGATCTCAAAACTTAGCAAAACCGTAAAACCGAAAACCGCAATGCCCCCCTCCTTATAGTTGATGCCCTATACTTGCTGAGCAAATAAAAGGAACACCGACACAAAACAAAGGTAAAACAGTTCCACTGGCCTGTACATTTGGACTTAAAACATGCTTTAGGAGGTTTCGTTGCAAATCGTGCTTTAAATGTCTCAAAACTACACCCGGGAAATAATTCATATCGATATTGTCAGTACGAGTGTGGGAGCGAGGGACATCTTGGCGGTTTGAGTATGGTACTTAAAGAAATGCCCGAGCATAAAAATCTTACCATTGTTTCCGACCTAGATTATACGATTTCATTTTCAATACCACTTTACTGATCTGACCTCTGAAATCCATACTCTTTTTCAAACCCACTCGCGATTCACTTGCATTCGCATATTACATCTTTTAAAAGTGTTTTAATTTAGTACGTGGTGGGTGTTTTGAAATTTCTTCACTTTGTCTCCCCTTTTCCTTTGGAGGTACAATTCGCCTGCAGTTCGCCTAAAGTTGTACGGTTTATAGTTTTCTTAGTGTATATATAGTGGATATATAGTGTATATAGTTTTCTTAGTATATATATAGTATAGAAAAAATATCTACCCTATATTGGATAGCCTTCAATCTTACCACAAAAGAGTCTATTGTCGTTCGTTTTTACATGTAATGGTGGGCGACTTAAAATAGCTAAAAGGGGTTTTATGGCGATTAAAAGTCAGCGTGTCATTCATGTTGTTATTGATACTAGACTGCGTAGAAGCTGGTCTAAAATAGCTTGACCTCCCCTCTTCAACTCAAGAAATGCTCTTGACTTTTAAAAGATTGCAATTTATGTATTGAGGTCGTAAAACCTGCAGGACACGCAGCTACAAGTTGAACAATAGTAACCAAAATATATTTTTTAAAGAGTTTCCATAACTCAGAGCACTACTTCACTTGAAAGGTAAAACACACAAAAATAATCTGCATTGAATGGGTTGTTTTCCACTGGTCTGTTTACTGCTGGTAAAATGGCTCAAAATCAATCAACTGTTTTGTAATTTTTCCATATAGTAAAAAGGCGACATGAGAAGAATGATGCTAACTTTGGAGATTTTATCCTTGCTCCTCGTGGTTGTGATGGTGTGCGACTTCGCTAACGGTTGGTTTTAATTCAATTACTATGCAAAACTTAAGGCCCTGTCACACTATTGCGTATTAAAGAAACGTATGAGTTGCGTATGAAAATTCATAAAATAATTTTCATACGCACAAAATTCCCTTGAAAATACAGCGTATGACCAGCGTACTTGACCTATGAGTAAAGTACCTCTAGCGTAACTCTTGCGTATTCAGCGTATGCCTAGCGTATGCTTAGCATATAAACCATACGTCCGAATACGCACAAACTTTTTAAGCATGCTTAAAAGCATTTCTCTGCCTCGCCGTATGCCAGCGTATGCCACTGTATTCGACCGTGCTTGAAATTAAACGTATACAACCTATGCCTAACGTACCCCTAGCGTATGTCAGCGTATACCAGCGTATGAGTGATATTTTTCATACGCTGGCATACGCTAGAACGATACGCAATAGTGTGACAGGGCCATAACAAGCGAATATCCGTTTATACTTCTTTTTCGGAATTCTAAGCTAAGAGTAGCAAGGTTCAAAATCTTGAACCCAAAGATAAAATATTATAATGAAAATGGCCAGTTACTCCTATACGATATGATAACTGGAAATCTTTCTAATTCATTTTTGTGCGTGATTTTTAAAAGTATTCTGAAAAGAATTTTTCCAATAATGGTTTTCAAGTTTCCGTGAAGAGAACTTCAAATGGTTTAAGGAGCAAAAACTTCTTGGAGCGCCAAATCCGGTTGTATTAAATGGGTTAAAATTGTAAATGAATGAGTTTGGATACATCAGGAATAAGCTGGCGTCCTTTTCTAGCCTTGACGAAAATAGATATCAACTGTAATCTATGCAATTTATCTAAAAATGTTAGGCTTCTAAATCTGTATTGCATATATTGATAACTCGTATTTAAAAAGTGAAGTAAAAAGAAAGAATTTCATGTTATATTGAAAAAGAATAATGGTTTTGATGATGATGGTGAAAGCACCAAACGGAGCCGGTTTGTACAGGTTTGTACAGGTCTGTACACAGCATCATAAACAAACGTCTGTTATTCAAAATTTTTCACGATCCTTTTAATGTTAAAACATTATATAAAGTTGTGTTTGCATGCAAATGTATTCACATCATCATAGATCATCATAGAAAACTAACTTAAAAACGTACTACTCATGAAAAATGTCACGTAACTAAAATAATGACTATCATCAGTTAAACAAACATTCGGTGAAGTATGAATATTTTATTTTAATATAAACATATCTGCAGCCCGAAGGCTGAATTGCGTATCTATACGACTGTTAAAAAATTGAAATGGAAATTAAAATTCTCAAGAGTATTTCCTGTTTAGATTCTTTTTTTTTCTCTGTTGGCATATCATATAAATATATCATGCAGAAGTGAGATTGATACGATTGTTCTAGAGAATTTTTTTTTAAATGATTTCCACTCAAAGATTACATGAATGCACACATACATTCACACACATATTATAAATACAATAACTAAAGAACAAAAATATGCATAATAATGACAGAAACTGTAAAAATATATTGCTTGAAATAGCTTGAACTTGACAAAAACACGCATCCTGTATCGTGTGGCGGGAGAGGGAACCGCAACCCGAGAGAAATGGGTAAGGGACGTCTACATTAGACGGGAAGAGGGTTTCCCAATCTCTCGGGAGGCGGAAATATGATATAAAAATGAAAAAGATTAAATGAATACGTAGGTTACATGTATTGACTTTGTTTGGCGTAGTGTACTGTAGCGTCTGTGACTCCTGCTGCACTGCATAACGAAAGTTCTTGTTTCAACTTTCCAGCTTCACAGTTGGAAATACAAGCTTTCCAGCCAGCAGTTGTACCCATTAGAGAGATAACGACTCTGACGCTAAAAACCAATGGGGAACTGAATGTGACGTCAAACACGAGCCTGCAATGCCGATTCAAAGACATCTCTGTGCCTGCCAGAATGGAAGATGGATTCATTTTTTGCGACACACCGCCAATCAAAAATACAGACAAGGTTTCCCTTTACCTTGATGTTGACGGACAGTTGTTTAAAACCAAAAAGCCACTATACTTTCATGGTTAGTGGAGTCCGAAGTTCAAAGCCTAACTAAGGTTTACGTTTTACGCTGCCGTCAATCATAATTATGACGACAAACATTGAATACCTGAAAACATGCAGAAACAGACAAAATGGATCGAAATCCACCAATCGCAACCCTGACAAACATTGCCCTTTTGACCATTTTGCATAAAGCATCGTTTTTCCTGAGACGTCCGCTATGATATTTGCGGCAGTGAAAAACAAAACTGTTGATTGAGATTTGAACTTCAGAGTTCGCGTTATTGAAAAGTGCACTTACGAATTATCGGAAACTTCTTTAAAGGGGCGTTGTCACGCAGATTTTGCTGTCCTTTGGTCAAAATACACTAAATATATGACAAAGTATCTTTGCTCAAACATAAAATTGCTTTTAGAAGACCAAGAAGATAATATCAAGTGATTTCTTCAAGGAAGAACAAACCATAATAAGTTTTTCTGCGATTTTTCCACGACTCTTGCGAGGAACTTGAAAAAATTGGCCAATTTTTTCAAGTTGCAATCCATTTCCATCCTGGCCATCCGCAGCCAAAAATACCGAATACTAGTCTGGTAGAGTATTTGTTAACAAAACTGGACCATTATTTTAAGGTTTCCATTGAAACAAATATGTTTTTTGGCTTTTCAAAGTGATACTAAAAATAGGTAACAGTGTCCCTTTAAGAAGAATTTAAAGTAGGGAAAGAATTATATGTTCAGATCTTCGTTTGCTATAACCATATACACGTACTTCACGGGTTTTCGAGTAACAACTTTCAATCGGAGAAAAGCACCAGTGTTTTTCGAAAATGTTCACCTAATTTAGTTTTGCTGCCTAGAAGCTTCATTGACGATCGAGCATTTTTGTTTAGGCAAAATAGAATGACAGGGTTTGTTTAGTTTTAATCGTTAATTTTTACGTTTTCTTGTTTCCAGAGCCATTTAAAGTTTCTAAAATCACTCCGACAGTTGTTTCTCCGGCTCAAAACATCCATTTGTCTGTCAATGGCATTTCTTGCAAAGATTGGATGCAGTATTTCGTCAGATTCCAGACACGGAATGGAACAAAAAAGACCCAACAGGGGATCTGTAAGGATTCTGTGGTCTCGTGTTACGTACCCGAGTTTCCACCCAAAACTCCACTCCGAGTTGGCTTGACTTTGAGTAACAGACTGGTGGAGTGGGCTCGTCAAAAGATCCTTGTACAGTGTAAGTGGTGTTTTAATAAGACATCATGACACAGTAGCAATAGGCGCGTCACTTGCAATTGAGTGATAAATAGAAACTTTCAAGTGAAGTGAATTATCAATGTTAACCTCGTAAATCGAGTTACAGAAAACAGAACCAAGGGATTTCTCCTTGTTCAACCTTTTTCCAGTCTACAGAGACCAATTTACCATTCAATATTCATGACTAAATTTATCAATCACCAAGCCCATAACTTGAATAAGGTGACGACCCTTCGTGGAGATGTACAATTCAGACTGATTTTAATAAACCAAAAACAATTTTTACGTTGACAACAATGTCCTTAAATGAAATCCCTTCGGCGCAATTACTTTGGTGAACTGAACAGGAAACCATTTCGACCACAGTCGACCTCATCGCCTTATTAACACAAGTTAAAAAACGAATGCCGGCAGAGCTTCCAGTCGCACTTTAGATTGCCCACAGAGGTTGAAATCCACAGTTTAAGTCCATAATCTGAACGTATTCGAAAGAAGACAACCAGCCGAAGCAAAGCGCCTTCTCAAACTCACTTCGTCGCACGTGTACAACGTAAGCGGATGTTATATAACTCATGTTGCACGTTAGCTGATCATCAATTCTTTGATCACAGCTATCTGCATCTTTTAACACAAGCGGCAAAAAAATGTCATATTAGGGATCTTTCTGCATGTACCGGTATCCATGAACCACTCATTGTCTTCTATTGTTTGTGAGGTATTGTATTTTTGGTCTTGTTTTGCATTTGTATTATGTCGTTCTTTGTTCCTTTTGTTTTACGTAATATGTGACCGGTACATGCAGAATCTACCCATATTAGACTATTTTAATCAACAGCTATAGAAACGTTGACGAATTTTCTTTTATTTTCCTGTCCATTCGCTGATCACCGCATAAGGCTTGCGCATATATTTTTCCCGTTCCGAACAGCGAAACGCGTAGCAGAGGTATAGGGTCCGAACACTGTTTCGTACTCACGAGTTGGCTCTTAAGCCTGGTTTCCATATAATCGCAACGATCGCAGCGATCGTTATGATCGACGATCGCTGCGATTCTTGCGACCCTTGCGATCATATGCAAACCAAAACGTTGCGATCCTTGCGATCCTTGCGATCGTTGCGATTGCAGAGATAAGCCTGGTTTCCATATAATCGCAACGATCGCAGCGATCGTTACGATCTACGATCCTTGCGATCGCTGAGACCTCAGGTTTCCATATGATCGCAGCGATCGCAAGGAAACGTCGAGTAGGCCTGGATCCGATAAACTTTAAGTGCATTATGGGATTCAAGGCTTTGGGGTACAATGCTTTTTGGGACATTTTGGATCGCAAGGATCGCAAGAGTGGTTTCCATATAAAAACCTCTCGATCGCAATGATCGCAAGGATCGCAGAGATAGAAATTTTTCTATCTCTGCGATCGCAATCGCAAGGATCGTAACGATCGCAACGATCGCAACGTTTTGGTTTCCATATGATCGCAAGGGTCGCAAGAATCGCAGCGATCGTTGCGATTATATGGAAACCATGCTTAAGAGCCAACTCGTGAATACGAAACAGTGATCGCAACGTTCGCTTTCCATATGATCGCAAGGGTCACAAGAATCGCAGCGATCGTCGATCGTAAAGCCTGGTTTCCATATAATCGCAACGATCGCAGCGATCGTTACGCGTGGACGATCGCTGCGATTCTTGCAACCCTTGCGATCATATGGAAACCAAAACGTTGCGATCCTTGCGATCGTTGTGATTGCGATCGCAGAGATAGAAATTTTTCTATCTCTGCGATCGCAATCGCAACGATCGCAAGGATCGCAACGTTTTGGTTTCCATATCATCGCAAGGATCGCAAGAATGGCAGCGATCGTCGATCGTAACGATCGCTGCGATCGTTGCGATTATATGGAAACCAGGCTTTACGATCGCTGCGATCGTTGCGATTATATGGAAACCATGCTTAAGAGCCAACTCGTGAATACGAAACAGTGATCGCAACGTTTGCTTTCCATATGATCGCAAGGGTCACAAGAATCGCAGCGATCGTCGATCGTAAAGCCTGGTTTCCATATAATCGCAACGATCGCAGCGATCGTTACGCGTCGACGATCGCTGCGATTCTTGCAACCCTTGCGATCATATGGAAACCAAAACGTTGCGATCCTTGCGATTGTTGCGATCGTTGCGATTGCGATCGCAGAGATAGAAATTTTTCTAGCGATTATATAGAAACCAGGCTTAACGAGAACACAAAGAAAAGTCATTTACGAATTGATATTAACATAAATTCCCATCGAAAAATGTAATTTGTTTTACCTTTAAGTCCCTCGGCTGCTTGAAAATTCTTTAAATCTCTGGTTCTTCGGTGTATTCTTAAAGCTTTCTCTTTCCATTTTAATATTTTAAATGTGTGTTATTACTCCGATAAGACCTGAGAAGACGAAATTACGGTTTTGAAACCAAGCACTTGCGCGACGTCGTATGCGCATGTTGGGCGACGTCGTAAGCGCCCGCGATCTAGCCCTGCGAAACATTTTGCTAGCCGTGACCATGAAAAATGACGGGCATGGTTCTATGAGCATGGAGCTCGGCGAATGCATCTAATTATCTGCAATCCTGGACATATGTGAATTTAATAAGCGTCACAAAGTGTCCTCTTGCTCTTCTACTCAACTTCAACATCACTTGTTTTCAAAAATACAGAAAAAACGTCACGAAGTGTCCCCTAAATTCTGCTCTTTAAGTAAAGATAAACAGATGCGTTTACCCTAACCTAAAAATAACACTAACACTAATGCTTACCTTACATTTCAAAAAAGATGGTAAACATTTAGACTTAACGGGACACGTCGTGTCGGATATCAAAATTTGTCATGCATCTAATTATCTGCAATCCTGTAAAGGCAGCTTTAGTTCTGGGCTATATCTAACCACTGTTTTTGTGTTGGTTAGACCCTATTGACGCAATGCGAAGTCCTGTTAAAGATATTGAGAAGGACATCATGAAAAAGGGTGCGTTTACTTTCTTGGTCGAGCTTAGAGACCGCTTCGACAATTCTCTCAAAGTCAACAAGAAAGACAACAAGTCACACGCAAAGATATCGGTTCAGTATTCCTCGCAAGATGCACCAAAGTCCATGCAGTTTCTTGAATGTTCCAAGAATCTGATGACAAGTGGGGTTGGAGATCAGTACACCCTCAATTGTGCAGGAGCTGACCAGGAGCGCATCTTTTTCTATCCTTCGATAAACAATGTACCAATTGGTGGACTGTCCAAGTATGAAGCTAGAACTACTCTTTGTCCAGGAAAGAGCAGCTGCGAAGGTAAATAACTAAACACACAGGTCTTCCTGTGTTATCACTACTCGTAAGCTCTAGGTGAAATTCCAGCAAATCGTTATCATTAGGACCTGCACGGCATGAAGCCCTTCAACATAACACAATATCTTTTGAGAATATAACCCGTTCAACTCAAAAGTGTGGACCGCTCGCTTACGCATTATCCCCACGGAATCAACAAACGCTTTTCATTCAACAAATTTGTTTTTTTTTTTCACGTTAACATGTTTTCGCTAATAGCGTAGCTTCACCGTATGTATGACATCTAAACCACATACAGCCCACATTCGCTTTGACGAAGGGCTATCGCTCAAAAGTCAGCTTTTGTATCTCTTTAGTATAGGGTCACTTACGTCCAGAAATGCACGTAACTCGGACCTTGGGCACTTCATATTACACACAATTATTTGTAATTTCCATATTGCTTTCTGTAAAATCTGTAATAATTAATAAACAGTTGAAACAGTTGAATTGATTGTGTTTAGGTGAGAATTAGGGCTAGGAGACACTTCATGATGTCTATCATAAAGAGCATGAATCTCATAAGCGTGCATTTCTGGACATACCCACCAGATGTTAGATGTAAATTGCCTTTCAAAAATTTGAATTCTTCCGGGCCGACAAAAATCAATGAAATTATTTTTTCCCAATCCGTTTTAATCCTAGTGTTCATCTTATGTCCTTCTTAACAACAATAACATCCCAACACAGGATACTAGAATTTAGTCCTCAGAGGAAACACTTTGGGTTAACAAAGAGCTAACGTTTATTGGGGTAAAATTATTGTAGTACCGGTGAAGAACGAGAACTGCTTTTGGTTCGAGTTTCCAAAAAGTTCGCGTTAACTACGCGATATCAATATTCTAGTGTATTGAAATTACACAGAGTAATAATTTAGGTCCTTATTTCTCAAACGTGAGCCTTTGGTGAAGTAACTATCTCTATTTGTAGCACGGTGGTAATTTTTTTTTTTTTTTATCTTTTTAGTTATAGAAGAGTCGAAGTCATCCCCACTGGCCATAATTCTTGGCTGTGTAGGAGGCGCCATTGTTGTGTTGCTGATTGCCGTTATTCTTCACATATACATCCAACGACATTACACTGCCAAATATGAGCTCGAAAAAAGAAGGAAACAGGACATGTCGGGATCAACTGAGTTAGAACTGGAGGAGCAGGAACACAAAGGCGTCACCAACGAAAGCGCAGTAAGTATAGCCTGAGAAAAAATCACGGACGAAGGGGAAAGGAGTCCCATATAAAATTGACGAAGGTGATCGTCTGAAATTTTGAAAGGAACCGCCAAAAGGTGCCAGAAACCCGTTTCGTGGGGGTGGCTCACATTAACCCTTTCAATCCCATGGACACATGTAATGAAGTTCTAACTTTTGAGTCTGTCAACTATATCCTATGGTGTGACCATTCAAATGAAACCTCTTAAGCAGTACTTTGGCATGGTATCATTTGTTCTAACTTTTAAGTCTGTGGATGAAATCCTATGGTGTGACCATTCAAATGAAACCTCTTAAGCAGTACTTTTGCATGGTACCATTTATTCTAACTTTTGAGTCTGTGAACGAAATCCTATGGTGTGACCATTCAAATGAAACCTTTTTACTGAGCAGTACTTTTGCATGGTACCATTTGTTCTAACTTTTGAGTCTGTGGACGAAATCCTATAGTGTGACCACTCAAATGAAACCTCTTCAGCAGTACTTTTGCATGGTACCATTTGTTTTTCAATATTATACGAAATGAAATTTGGGATTTTTTTTGAATTTTGATGTTTGGCACTCTTGGGAGTTAAAGGGTTAATTTCTACCTCTAAGACTACTTTCTTACGCATGCGCATGAGTATAGGCTGCTTGAAGCCTCTTGTTATTATTTTTATTATTTTTTGTCACGATTTTGCATGCAAATTTATGCACGCATATTTTCAATTGTACACTTCCGGTTCATAGTCTTGCCATTTACACTTCCTGTTTAGTGACTTCCGGCTACTCTCACTTCCTACAAAACAGCGTCACTGAAATGCCACGACAGCATCTCCTACAACCCTACTTGCATTACTTATGTTCACGTCAGGTATATATAAGATTTAGACGAATCACTGGCTTCATTGTGGTACAGCCTTCATTTACAAAACAATTTAAAATATATCATAAAACTTTCTTACGCCTGCGCAAGAGTATAGGCTGCTGGGAGCCTCTTGTCTTCGATAAAAATGTTCTTCTATGCAATGTCACAGGGGTTTTGTTCTGTTTTCATCAAATTAACACTAAATATTAAGTATCTTTGCTTATACGTGAAATTGATCTTAGAACATGAAGATGAAAATATCGAAAGATTACTCAAAGGAATAGACCTCTTTAGCTTGTATGTTTTGTTTTCCCAATGTAGATCATGTGATGTTCTCAAGGGAATTTGTCCTTTTTCTTTTCATAAATTATGCATACATATGCACGTGAAGAAAACAAAATTTAAAAGAAACAGTTCTCTAGGGTAACATCACATGATCTACATTGACCTACATTGGGAAAACAAAACATGCAAGCTAAAGAGGTCTATTACAAACCATAATCAGTTTTTAACAACTTTACCAAGACACACGGACGGAACTTGAAAAAGTTAACCATTTTTTTCGGGGAGTTGCAATCCATTTCCATCCTGGCAATCCGCAGTTTCTGTGCACTAGTATAGTAATTATTAACAAAACTGAACCGTCATGTTTAGGTTTCTAGAGACACAAACATGCTTTTAGGATTTTCAAAGTCACGATAAAAATGGGTGACATTACCCCTTTAAGGCATGCCATAAGAAGCTTATTGGTGCGATAAACTCGAGGCTGAATTATTAACAAAATTTAAACAGTCAATTTATACAATGAAGTAATGATTACAATCACACCCGATGCATTCCGTGCAAATACAGTGAGGGAAAACCTGGAAAACATTCCTATTTTCACTATGATCAATAAAAATATTGAGGCGTCAGTCTGGATGGGCTAGGGATGAAACATTTAGTCTTACATGACGTTGCATTTACCCTTGACAGACTGGGTAACTGCGAACTAATGAAAAGACAGAGGCGTCAGTTTATACAAAAGAGGATAGGGATGAAATATTTAGTCTTACATGACGTTGCACTTCCCCTTAATAAGCAAGTTCGGAGTTTGAAGAATAGGTTCAGTGGGCATGCGTTTTTATCCCGAGATTATTTTCTTCTCTTGTTATTTAAAATAGTTGAATTTGAATTCTATTGTATGTTTTGATTAATGCTTGTTTTTATCCCGACGCGCGCACATGTTTTTTAGAACTCCGAATTAGCTTATTAACAGACCCGTTAACTGCAAACTTTTAGCCTGTTCCAAGCGTTCAGATAATGGGGAAAGCGTGAATAGTCGCGCCTTCCCCAACTATTCGCGCATTCTCCACTATATCTGAACGCCTGGAACAGGCTAGCAAACTTTATGTATCATAGGCGTTCAAATAACCGGTGTAGGGAAGGCTGGGGCCGGCTGTTATGTCACTCCGACGTTCAGCTCAGTTGTAACTGGCCCCTGTAACAAAACGTGAACAACTCCACCACAAGTGCATTCAATGCTAACAACAATAACAAGTGACATTTTACTTAAATGTCAGGTGGAACAAGACGGCTTCTCAACGCCCCTTGCCAGGCTCCAGACATCAGCAGACAGGCTTTCATCTCTAGTAGAAGCTGGTGTGGATACAAAGTGTGATCAGCAAGAAAAACAGGGCACAGAACTACAGAGCCACCCGCTGATTCTCATTGAGAAGATGGAAGGAGATGTTCAAGAAATAGACGAGCTTCGCAAGGACCAAGGAGATGACACAGCAACCAAGAAAACGAAAGATATCTTACACGCCTTGCGACTTGCATTTGATGAATCCAACCGTACGAGACGCTGCAGTCTTCTGGCTTTGATCGAAGACCTGCACGAGAACGTGGCTGATTTGGGGACAGTTGATGCAAACTGAAGGTTTCACTTCACCTTTAAGAAATGTATTCCATTTGCTAAATGACGTTGTTTTTTCAACATCAATGTGAATGATCTTTCGGTATTTCTGGTATTTTAGATTAAAGGTAGAATATTGATAGGTAACTCGAACCCTGGTTTTCTCGAACAGTTTAGTGTTTTTCCGGATAGTTCGGGTTTAGCGGGATTTACCTGTATCGCTAATATACCATACTTCTCGACAGTTTCCAAGTGGTTCTTTGATATATTTTTTTCTTTTTTTTTTTTTCAGCTATTTCATTTTAAACTATTATTGAGGTTACGTTTGATGCTAACATCAGTTACTAACGGGTGTGACAGAATTGTCTCTGGCCTCTTTTTAAGTACTGCTCGGAATCTCTGAATATTTTTAATGATCATAATCTAGAATTTCGTCCACAGTCTCAAAAGTTAGAGACCCTTTGTCCAGCATAAAAAAATAGCACCACAGGAAAATACTCTCGACAGCTCCATTTTAATGGTCACACTTTAGGATCAGTCCCACAGACTCAAAAGTTAGAACCACCTTGTACAGCATAATAAACATTACCACAGGAAAGAACCACTTAATAGGGTCAACGTTAGCATTTCATCCAAGGAAAGCTAGAAGACCAAGCAGCTCCATGTTGATTTATTTTATTATACAAAAATTCCTTAAATATACATTTATATTTTACAGAAAATAAGCGAAAAACTTCAGCCATAGAACTGTTTGTAACTGCTCCTAAAGTATAGTCATAAGAATAAATATACCGCTCATCATGTGTTGTTATTTTGTTGGTCTTCTATAAACTGCTTTAGAGTTGCTGAGTCCACAGGAATGTACAGGTACTCCACACCATCAGTACCCTAGAAATATGAATACACCAGTTATGCAATGCTTTAGAGTGGTATACCGCGAAATATCTCACGAGTGAATGAACCACTACAAAGCATTGAATACAGTGCAGACAGGACCGAATATTCGGTAACTAATTTATCACTTGCCTTTGCCATGCCTATGCAATGCTTTAGAGTGGTATACCGCAAAGTATCTCACGAGTGAATGAACCACTACAAAGCATTGAATACAGTGCAGACATGACCGAATATTCGGTCACTAATTTATCACTTGCCTTTGCCATGCCTATGCAATGCTTTAGAGTGGTATACCGCAAAATATCTCACGAGTGAATGAACCACTACAAAGCATTGAACACAATGCAGAAATGCAGACAGGACCGAATATTCGGTAACTAATTTATCACGTGCCTTTTCCATGCCTATTCAATTTTCATTCTGACCTCTCCAATCGATTACACCAAGAAATACACCTTTTTCGATGGTTTGAACAGATAATACGCGCGGATATTTTACGCGTACATTTGGAACGACTGAACATAGAACAAAGATTTCCGACATCAGTCCGAAAAAAAAATTATATTGTCCCCAGGTTATTGGAACATTTCTGATCAAGTTTGGAATTTTTCCCGAAGATTGCAAAATACTTTCGACTATTTTATTCCAATAAAAAAATTAATTTTGGGAGGAAACCTCTTAACATTGTTTAGGTTTATGCCGACACTTCTTTTCTGGTCATTTCTAATTTTTTTTGCAAGAATGCAGACTGAGATCGACGGAGATTTCCAAGAACATCTGAATATATTTCGATTTAACGCCAGATACATTTTTAGCTCAGGTCACAAGTTCGATTAACCATACCATGACGAACGCAGAAAACTGCCGTTAAATACAAAGCGAATGACACAGGGTAAAAATCGTTCATCATGTTTGATAAATTGCTTAATGCTTAACATGTTGAACTTTAAAAAGAATGTGATCATTGCAGTTATACGGCAACTTCAGTTGCTGTATCACTCCGATGGTCACATTCTCTTTAATTCTTTCTACCGCAGTTCATATGAATTTATTCTCATATTCACATTTTCATGTTGAACTTTGTTGGATGGACCGCTTCAACCGTGCGCAGAATGCAGAATATGCTGCAAAGGTTTACCTGCCTTCTGCTTTTGGTTGTATTGGTAAACAGTTGAGGCTAGTTGTAGTCTCATAATATGCACTTATTGACTGAGTGGGAGGGCCGGACGGAAAAATATTTGGCTCGAGGTCATAGCGTACGGACCGAGCACAGCGAGGTCCGTGCGCCATGACCGAGAGCCAAATATTTTCCCGTCCGGCCGACCTAACTCAGTCAATAAGTATTTTATAATATGACTAGAAAGTACAAGAATAGTTGTGCAGTGCGAGGTCGCTTGAACTCGAGCGGGGCCGGACGGCTTTTTCCGGACCGGCTCACGTCAATCCGTCCGGCCCCGCTCACGTCACCTTGCGATTCTATTTTCTGTAGGATTACGTCAGCGGGGCCGTACGGTCATATTATAACATTCCATACTGACGCCGTAGCTACTGAACCGCGAGCAGCGGGGACGAGAAAAAGTTAAAATAAGACCATCAATTTACGGGGAAAATATTTGATTGCTACCGTGGCACCCGTGAAAACGCGTCAAAGGTTGGCGGAGAGTTTAATTGATCCACATGTCAAGCGTGTGCTTGTTTCAGTTCAGTAAGGAAACAGTGCAGTCTCTTATTTTCACTTTTTCTCGGGCTTGTGCCCTCGTTTCTCGCGGTTCGCCGCTTCGCCGCTCACCGCTCATAGATCGCGCGCTTGCTCGACTAACTAAAAGAAAAATAACAGACTGCTGGCAGTCTACTGAATGATCAAAATCATCAGTCCAATCAGAAGCATCTATTACTGGGTGCACATCCCTCATTAGCTTCGTTCTTCAAAAGTCATTTAGCAGGAGAACGTACTGTTTTATTCATGTTACCTGACGTTTGAATCACCTTTTTAGAGGTTATAAGCTTGTGATCGCGGAATTCTATCAGCTGAGCCTTTAATGTCGAGTCACTGTTTACCAAGAACTGCTCCCTACATTTGGAGTAACAAGCATTAAATGACAGGCCTGAAGGAAAAGGAAAAACAACAACGAAAACTTTAATTACCAAAAAAATAAGCTTTAAAACATCCTAGTTTTGAACAACACGTAAAACCTGGCAAAAAATAGGAAGGGTTAAAATTTGGAACGACGTACTTTCACATATGGTGAAAAACACAAAAAGGCAATAAGCAAATCAGTTAAAATGCTTTTACCTTAAACAAAGTTTTATAAACCCTTCCCCTCTCCTTCTTGTTTTCCTACGTTTCCTGTCTTTTACGCTGTCGGAGACATGCGTGTAAACTGTACAATGGACTTCTTTATAGGTTGTTTTTTTTAGATATTTTCACGTCACTCGCTTCTCTCGTCTTTTGGTGCCTAGAGAAGCAACTTGTGGCAAGTATAACTGTAGAACAAAGGTGACTGTTTTATTACAAGGAGTCTTCAACGTTCTCTTTTTGTCTTTTTAAGTGTGAAGGGATGTCTTGAAGAAAATGTTTGGATCACTCCTCTGTTGTTGGCTCGCTGCAGTTAGATCAAAACTCCAAATAAGCCGGCGAGTAAAAGTTGCGAGCGATCATTACAATTTATAAACATTTTCCTTATCTCAGTTTATGTAGAGTTTAGTCAGTTTTTGGTAGAGCATAATAACAATTCTTGAGTTAATTTATTTTGATTGTGGTATGCTTGAAGAAATATTCGCGATCTAGCCCACCTATATAACAATTATTATCCTTCTCCTCGAGTTGATGTCCTGCTATCAGGATGAATATCCCGCGAGCATTTGGTGTCAAACTGCGGAACACATGAACTAAGGAGCTGAGCGCCAGTGCACCAGTATGCTGCACCAGTAAAGAGTTCTCATAAGATGTCTCTTCCTTATAAGGCTCAAATGACGTCACATCAAACCATGACCAGTTAAACCGACCCAGTTGAGTGTGATTCCAAACTGAAAAACAACCACAATACACAGCGGTCAAACGCAAAAAGTCACGCCAGGCCACTTGCAGTTTACACTTTTCTAACCAGGTTAATACTCGTTAACATCTCTCAAACGGACCTTTCCTTTTCACTTTAAGTTACATGAAGTAAAACCTATTTCATACTTAGAGTAAAATTAGAAAAAAAGATCAGTAAAGTGTATGCTTCGAACCCGAGTCGTTTGCTTCATAACTAATATCCTTATCCACTATACCAACGTGGATTAGCTGCCGGGAGATGTAATTTTTAATATAGTTACCATAACAATAAATGAAAGCTAACCGTTTTCAAATCAGTGCTTAACCCTAAACACTGTAGATCAATGCTAAACCCCAAAACGCTACTCTAATTGCTTAACCGGATCTCTGTTCTCTCAGTTCTCTGCCCAATAAAATGGGGTTCTGTTCTCGTGTACGTCAGTACTACGGTATAACGATAAAAAATACCACGTTGTGTAAAACCTCATAAGGTGTCCAAGGTCCGTTTGAGAGATGTTAACGAGTGTTAACCCTCTTCTTTGGCTTATGTTGGTTAATGTTGGCTTGGTTTCCGAATTCCGGTCAAGCCTGATGGTCACACTTAAGGTTTCAACCACAGACTCAAACGTTAGAAACACCATTTATTATATGTCAAACTGGTCCACGATGAAATGGAGCATTCTGATTGGTTCCCTGAGTGGTCTGAAGTTTGCAATATGGACCGCTAAGATGGACCGCTCACACACTCATTTCACCGAATTCCTGTTATGAAACAATCAACAAATTAAAACTGTCTTCTATTAAGTAGAAACATCTTTCGTCATGTTTTGCGAACAATTTTGGTTAAACTTTTCGCAAATTGGCTTGGAAAATGCAAGAATATGCTTAGCTTTGGCGCGCGCGCGTAAGCTGAGAATGGTTGCATTAATTTATCGGCAATTTTTTTACATGTAAAACTACTGAACTAGCTTGTTCGGTCCGTATTGGGAAATATTAGTCTCGTTCTTCTTTTGCAAGTTGATGAACTTCGTCTTATTTCGGCTCGGTCATAAACTTGCAAAAAAAAAATTCGGCCAATATTTTCCCAATAGAGGTTTTGCACGGCAGCCATGTTGCATGGCAGGAACAATGAAAATGTTTTGCATTAGAAAGAACATTCTTTCCCATAGGGAAAAGAATCTATTGTTCCTGCCATGCAACATGGCTGCCATGCAAAACCTCTATACGGACCTCGCGCTAGTTCAATAACATCTATGTACAGCATAATAAACAGTACCGCAGGAAAGTATTTGAATGGTCACACTTTAGGGTTTCATGCACAAACACAAAAGTTAAAACCACCTGGTATTTTATCCAGATTCAAACGTACATGTAAGAACCGCCTTGTACAGCGTAATAGACAGTTCAAATCCCAGTTTAAGCCTGATTTTTTTTTTTTTTTTCAGGTTGCTTTTTCAACTACTTAAGTTGATAGCACATTGCGAGGATCACAAATTTCACTCGTAGAGTCATGTAATAGACAGTTCCGCAGGGGAGTACTGCTTAAAAAAGTGGCTTTCATTTGAATGGTCACATTTACGGATTTCATCCAGATTCAAACGTAAGAACCACCTTGTACAGCATAACAGGCAGTACCGCTGGAAATACTGCTCAGTAGCTTTCATGTGAATGGTCACAATTTAGGATTTCATTCACAGACTCAAAACGTTAGAACCTTCTACAGCATAATAAACAGCACCATAGGAAAATACTGCTCAATAGCTTTCATTTGAATGGTCACGCGTTAGGATTTCATTCTCAGACTCAAAACGTTAGAACAGTACTGGCATTTAATGCGTTAATAGGTCACTAAAAACTTGCATTAAGCAGTACTTACTGAGAGGTGCATTGATATGATCAATACTGGCGATAATATGAAGAGTATCTACTTCTGCGAGGAGGCTAAGAATTGTCTGAGTCTGAAACAGAATAAATAACCTGACATACGAATGTCGTACCAGCTGATGAAGAACCTTAGACATACAGAAACTGTGTGTTACACTGTATAATAACGGATTGTGTGGTGATTTGCCTGTGTACACAGAGGATTACAAGACCAGGCACGCTAACCACCACACCTTCACACCCTTGAGTATACATGTATGCAGCTGTAAAAAATAACATTACACAGCCGTAAATGAACATGTGTGGAGGCACGGTGGTCTAGTGGTTAGCGCATCGAACTTTCAACCTGAATGTCGGTGGTTCGAGCCTGCCGTTGTATTGCTTCCTTAGACAAGAAACTTTGCTCCACGTTGTCTCTCTCCACCCAGGTATGTAAATGGGAACCGGCGACAAAATGCTGGGGTAACCTTGCGCTGGACTAGCATCCCATCCCCCCGGGGGGGGGAGAAGTAATACTCTCAGTTGCTTTACACTGTATGCTACAGAAACCTGGGTTAAGCTCCGGAAGTTGTGAGGCATTCAGCTTGTGAAGACTAACCCCTTTACATGTACAGTGTGGGACTCACCTTCTTGGATCTTAACATCGCTCCATCGATATTATGAATAATTACAAAAAGGTCCTCTGAACCTAAATGAAAAAAACAAAACAATAGTTTTGTTGATCTTCATGCAGATTCTTTACAGGATGTTCATGAGAAAATGAGCTGAATAGGCCATTTTTACGGTGCAGAAATTTTACTACAACTACCAGAATTCATAACATATAATTTTCTAGAAGTTTGTAAGAATCAGTTAAGAAGATTCAGAAAGGTTCGCTGGTCATTTCAATTTCTGCGTGAATGAGTTCTCCCAGTGAGGTTTAATTTTCCCTAATTTTAAAGAGAAAACAAAAAAGTGTAGCATTCTTGCAGTTTTAGTCAAATCACACCATCAAGAAAATGGCCTATTGTTCACAGGAAAAGGTATCATAGACTGATGGGGAATTTGTTAACGGTGGGAAAAACACTGAATAATGATGATTTTATAAACCATGACCAATCAACACCCACACACGTACATGCACAGTGTGAAAAGAAATACAAAGAAAATTAAAATTACTTCTTACTTTTATCACTGCTGAAGGCCTGCTTTATATAATCACACTGATCTGTCACACTCTTGAATGATCCATCATGCATTAGAACCTCCTCAGTTATTATATTCAGAACCTTAAAAAATATACAGAGAACAAATCACTTGTGGATCTAGAGGATATAGGGCATATATACAGTATGCTCACTGAAGGTCTCCTACTTTTTCACTCTACATGTACATGTAGGTCTCAAGCGATGCAACTCCATTGAAAAAATTCACAAAACTTACATTTTTAATGGTAAGACTTGGAAAAAAGCCATTAACCACAATTTGGAGATGTGAAGACAGTTTTGAGGTACGAAACTGATCAAGCAGAACTCTTTTAGATCCAAGACCATATAGAAGAATGTTAAAGCCATTTCTGAAACAGAATAAAACATTATGCAATCACAGCAATTCATCACAGAAAACATCTGTGATGTTTTGAATAGGAAAAAGTCACACATTTAATCTCAAATTTTGTCATAAGATGCAATTAATTAGTAAAATTTGAGGTTTGAATTGGACTTTGGCAACCAAATTTACACAAGTCGAGGGAGGAGTTGCAGCAGCGTGATTTAGAAAAACTGAATTACATAAGAAATATGATGGCAGGGCCCTTTATCTGTACATGTATGTTAGTACATTTGTACACTTGAGAAACTAATATGTTCCTCCAAGTTTGGGAAAGGTGTACATAGCACTTTCCTGATTCACAAGAAAGCAACCAACTTTGTTAAACAAATTAGCTGATGCTTTGTAATCTGTGGAACTGTAACAGTTCGCAAAGAAAATCAATATAATTTGTCAAAATACAAGCTTAACAAATTTGTTAAATATTGACCTGTATGCTGGACACTGTGCAATACACGTACATGTACCTTAAATGAAACATCCACTTGTCAAACAGATTTTGTAGTTTATGGTACAAGTCAAATCTCTCTTTTGGATGTGAACTGGAAACTTGATTTAAATGGAGCAGGAGTTTCTGTGAGTAAACCAAAGTTAGAATGTTAAGAAGTGCAAAGTCAAGACAGCTATCTATGGAATGAGCTATGACGCTAAGCATTACTAATGCCAAGTGAGAATCAAACTATTGGTACAGCTGTAAACTGTACATGTGGCTAGCACCTTCATTTGCACTTAACATCATTGCAGGAACTGCCAGCTAATGAAACTATTACAGAAGGCTTTGCTAGTATACACTGTACTAGGCAATGTTTCATTCAACTCATCTTGCAAAGGATAAGAATTTTGTGTAGAGAATGACCAAGAAACAAGTTGGCTAATGCCCCGTCCACACTAATGCGTTTTTTGAAAACCTCTGTTTTTGGTTCCCTGAAAACGGATAAAAAGATTTGCGTCCACACTAGGAGCTGAAAAACAATGATCCAAAGATGCATTTTCATCACCGGGTTCTGCTTGGACGTTTTTCTGTTCAATACACGTGCTCCAATAGCGTCAGAGATACTTCGCGTTACTAGTTGTGACGTAAGAGTTTTTGAAAGCTCCATTTTTGTCGTCCACACTAAAACAATAGACCTGTGCTTTCAAAAGTCTCCACTCTGAAAAGCGTTTTCGAAAACCTCCGTTTTCATAGATAAACATCTCCGTTTTTTATCGTTTTAGTGTGGACGATCTGTAAAAATGGATAAAGTATGAGTTTCCAAACGAAAACGCATTAGTGTGGAAGGGGCCTAAGGGTCCATCACTAAAGGCTTTACTACGCTATGCAATGCATGTTTTGTGCAACTCATCTTGCAAAGGATAAAATTGAGTATAGCAGCACTGTGAAATAAGTTGGGTAAGGGTGTTAGACTATGCATTGATTGCTGCAACTTATTGCACTCTCAATAATGTCTGCAGTGCAAAGGAATAAGTACATGTAGCTTTCGTGAGTTAATCACACTTAAATCATTACAACACAAGGTACAGAAGTATATTACAGTATGCAATGCGGCATTGTCACAATTGTTACAAAAACCAAATCCAAGTTCTACTTCTGGTCATGTGTAGATGATGATGTCATGTAACATCATGTGTGGAGTTGCCATCTTGAATCAACCGTCTAGGATTTTTTCTTTCCAAAAAATCAGAACACTAGGTTGCTATGGCAACATCACATGACATACAAAAAAAAGTAACATCCAAATGTGTCTGAAGAAAAACTGAACAGATACTGAAAGCCCTGGCCTTCCAAAATGGAAGCTGCAAAAGAAACTTCTGAAAAGAGTTAAAGAGTTCAAGTCAATGTAGCTGCAATACAAGTTATTGCAGTCTCACCTGTTGATCCATGCGAGGCATATTTAATTTTGAAAGAGTGTGATCTGATGTAACACACTTGGAACTTTGCTGTTCAAAGTACTCTTCATGTGCATCCTCTATCTGAAACAAAAATAATAAATAAATAATTATAGAGTTGTTATGCCAAATGAGCTGCATATATTAGATAAACCATTTTTAAAAAATTTAATACAATTTACACTGTATCGTTTATTATCACCACAAACTCCAGCAGAAACTTATCCGTCATTGCATAATTAAATTACTAAAAAAATATATGATTTATGACATACAATAAAAATATATAAAAAATATATAAAAAATATGATATATGACATACAATAAAAATATTTTCAGATATATAGACATCACTTGTTGTCATAATTATACTCAGTTATAAGACAGTTTTACCTGGTGTGTATTGCCATTTGTAATTTTCTTGCCAATTCTGCAAAGAAGTCAACAAAACAATCATACATTTATAGCGGAGCCCGCGGGCCGAAGGCCCGGCGGAGCACCATACTCATAGAACCAGAGGATAGAACCTATGCCCATCATTTTTCATGGTCATGGCTAGCGGAATGTTTCGCGGGTGCACGTGTGCCCGCTGCCGGTGCGTATGACGTCGAAAAACATGCATGTACGATGTCATATTGAAACCAAAGCAAGGCTTTGTTTTTCGCGTGGTGACAAGGCCGAATGTCACGTCAGCTGGAAAAACATTTGATGTTTTGCTGTGAATTTACTAACTGAAGAAAACCATTTTAAGGACGTTATTTCCCTGAATATTTCACGGTTTGCTACTCAAGACAACGATTCTAATTAAGGGATACTCAGAAGCCACTTTAGTGGAAAAAGATGAACTTTCACCGATAAAATCTTGCTTCGAGGAACTTCATGTATTACGGTTTTTATCAATGCGGGAGATGTTTGTTTTTCACGGATTTCAGAACCAGAAGCGGAGATTTGAATTTCCAAGCAAGCGAGGGACTTCAAGGTAAAACAGATTACATTTTTTGATGGGAATTTATCTTGATATCAATCGGTGATTGACTTTTTATTTGTGTTCTCGTTAGCTTTGGAGAATTGTTTATAAACGTGTAGCTTAAATTCAGTTGTATTAATTTCTTGAATTTCATCAAAGACACGGCTCAGCCTCGATGCGATATAAATGGTACGCGTTTTACTTTTAAACATAAACTAATGGAGACTTGACTAAATTTTTTCGAAAGACGATTGTGTTGTCCAATTTTATGTGTTTGTTCATTCATTACATAGATTGAAAAGCGATTTTATGTAAACAAAATAAGACTTAGATTTTATACTCGCATCGCCTTATGCAAATATGTTTGTGTATTTTTGCAATTTTGATTTCCAAATCAGTTTCTCGGGCATTTTTTGACAAGCAACAAGTGTATTTTATTCGGAAAATAGTCATAATAGTTATTCTAGATGGAGAAAAAGTTGTTTTTGTGAACTTTTGTACGGTCTAATGTACTGTGCAGACGGTCGGGTAATACTGTTTTTGAGAATTGCTAAAATTGAAAAATAGCCTGGTTGTCAATCTTAATTCTTGTGTTTCCGACCTTTCAGCTAAGTTAAGTTTCATCTTACTTTAGCTTGTTCAGAGGGTCTTCAGAGGGCTTCGCTGTTAGGCTAAGCCTAACTATATATATTAATTGAAGTGCTGAATTCTTTGGTACAGTTGAAATTTAAATTCAAAACTGAACATATGCTGAATTCCACCAGTAAACTGCATCCATATACACTGTACAGTTAGTTTGAACAGTTTGATGATAAATCTTACATGACATATACCTTATTGACCATTAGCAAGAGGGCCGTACTGGGAGAATATTGGCCCGAGGTCTTGACAGTATGGACCTCACTGCTCTTGGTCTGACAAAAAAGACCAAGGGCAGATATTCTCCCAGTAGGGTCCTAATCAAGCTTGGTTAATAAGAGATTTGTTACACGACTCCTGCCGGTGGGAGGATCGTGCAGGATCATTCGGGACAAAGCCCAGTCCGATACTTAGAGGATATTGGACCTGCAACAGAGCATCTGATTGGTTGATTTTAGTTATTGGCCCTCTGACTGTCTTAGTCATGTAATAAAGAGATGTATTGCCTTACAGTGTAGTGATACACTGTACCTTGATGCTGGTTCATCCAGTTCCACTGATCCACTGTCAGAGTCTTCTGAATCAGAGTCTCGTTCAACACCTGAAGACATACCATACAATGTAAAAATAATTTCTAAATGAATATATCATTACTTACTTATGTCTCTAAGGAATGTTCCATACCATCTCATAAAAAATGATTTTTGGGGGGAGGATAGGCATTTCAGCAAATTGAGAGAAATATTTTACAAATATGACTATAATCATAAATGTACATACATGTACAAGTACAATGTACACTGTAATCATGAATTGTTGTTATGCATAATAAACCTGCTGACCTTTATTGATTATTAAAATACAACTTCTGTACATTGTATGTAATAAAAAAATTAGTGAGATTGTGTGTTTACTAGGATGAATTAAAACACTACGTGTACAGTATGTTGCATTGCAGTCTCTCGGTCTGGTTCTATTTCCCTGTAAGAAAATTAATACAGCATCTGTATAGTACTAATGGCTAAAATAGCACTGTGGGGAGGTGGAGTAACAAGTTACAGTAGACTGGACTGCTCTGCTAGCAGTCCCTGGGGGGGAGGGGTACTCCCATACATTAGCTACATGTATATAGGTACATGTATCTGCCGCTGTGACGGGTATGGTTTTCACGCAGTTTAGTCTGGGATAGGGTATAGTAATCAGAGAGTTTTGGTCTAGAATAGGGTATCATTTTCCATGAAACTGATCAGTTGCGTGAAGAATTTAGTCTAGACAAGGTTTACTGGCAAATGGCATATTTAAAAATTGGCACGGCGGGCAGTACAGCATTTTTACTGACCCCTGTTAACTTATAACAAGGAAAGCGAGTCTGGAATAGGTCTAGGATAGGGTACAGTTTTTCGGTGTTTAGTCTAGAATAGGGTTGCAAAATGCAGCGAAAATGTCTAGTATAGGTTAAGGGTCTCAGAGTCCCAGTGGCACACCCCCACCCAAAAATTTGCAGAGTACCCCCCCCCCCCCAAACCGGGTAGCTGAGTCCCTCTTTGGATAGTCAAGTGGGCGAGCAAATAATGGATCAGTGATCAACCAAGTGAGAGAAAGTAATGCGAGCTGAGGAGGGCGTGTGTTCACTTGCACCAGTCTTGCCCAGCTTATTGTTGTGATTAGCTCGCCTGCTAGACTAACTGGAAAGGCTGGAAACCTCTTGGTTAATTTAGTCTCCAGGCTTTAAAGTTAATATATTTTATAAGTATTATATTATCTGTAGTTTTTCTTGTTTAGTGTGTTCTTGTAAAATGTATATATATTGTTATGAGTAAAATAAAATTGTATTGTATTACTGTATTGCTGGACAGCTAGCAGTCTAAAGTTAGACAGACCTTTTAAAAGCACAGCTTTTCTTCTGTGACGTAAAGAATAACCACTGGCATTGAGTTCATCTTGAGATTCTCCTGCTGCCTAAAATATAAAATCAACTCATCATTTTCTGTTTTTTGCAGGGTGTTCATTCGGCATCGGAGATCAGAGAATTCTCCACCTACTACGCAGAATTCTCCGGCTAAATTTTGATGGCAAAATGAGAAATTATATGCAGCTATCTTCGCTCTGAGTGGGCGGCACGGTGGTATAGTGGTTAGCGTGTCGAACTTTCAACCTGAAAGTCGGTGGTTTGAGCCTGGTCTCTGCCGTCGTGTTGTTTCCTTAAACAAGAAACTTTACTCCACACTGTCTCTCTCCACCCAGGTGTATAAATGGGTACCGGCGACAAAATGCTGGGGGTAACCCTGCGATGGACTAGCATCCCATCCAGGGGGGAGTAGCAATATTCCTAGTTGCTTCATGCTACGGAAACCGGGTTAAGCTCCGGCCGTGTGGGCCATTGTGGCCCGAGTGCGACTTTATTATCTTCGCTCTGACAAAATATTCTCCTGTAACTTTACACTATTCTCCTGCTACTACAATTCTTAATGAAAACCCTGTTTTGGGAGGAATGCCAATTACTTTAGGTGCAAAGAACAAACCATTTAAACAATAATTTAAAAAAAAAACATATTGCTTGAAATTACCCTCTTGCATCCTTTTTCCTACAAAATTAAATTACCTCATCACCATCGGAAGTTGAGACAATCCTTCTACCACCTGAAAAACAAATTTATATACATACATGTATGTACTTAGATAACTTTAGCAACCATCGCAAACCTGATAAGACATTTTTCCAAACATAACTTGAAATTGGATATCAAGTGCTATTTATTATTGTTTAAAAATGGGCTTCACTTGTGGATATTAAAGTTCCCATAACCCATTTCTTTTTTATTTTCTCACCTGAATCGAAATGACACCCAAGGACCTTCCGCGAAAAAAATTTACAATTAATTTTGGATAAAATAAGATTGTTTGATAATTGTTTCATTATCTTCAAAATCCAATAATTTTGCAGCCTACTAGCCCCGCTGATTTAGGCCGACAGGCTCACATTGTGACGTAGATTTAGGAATGTGTGTTGTTTGGCAATGTCATCGACAGAAGAAAGCTTTAGTGAATCGGAAAGTGACAATGTTGAAGAACTAAGCAGTCAACATCTTTCAAACATTTTTTAGCTATACCAGCTAATCACAGTGACAAACTTCCAAGTGGGAGCAAGTCTGAAGTCACGTGTTCCTTAATGTACATGTACGTCACAGCTCCTTCGCAGATTGAGAGAGGACTAAAGCGAATGGTGAGCCAAAATGGCGGCAAAATAATATGAAAGTTTTACATGTATAACATTATTTAACAAATTGTGTTTTGTGCAAGTCGCAAAATTTTTTCACAGACATTTTGACAGGTGACATTTTGATTCAGGTGAGAAAATATAAAAATTTGGGTTATGGGCACTTTAAACTAAACTAAATAACACTTGAAGGGCTTCATGTCAAAATCCAAATTGCTCCAAATTAGCTCTACATTTTATTTCAGCATTCATACCAATTATCAGAAAATAATACACTTGGTAATTTACGTTTTGAGCAAGTTGGGCTTAAATTTCAAAGTAAACGCCCATTACTTTTGTACATGTACCTTAAACCAACTACAGTGTACATGTAACTCAGGAAAAGCATGACTGATTCCCCTCTTGCTCTCTGCAACAACATTAATAAGGCAGTACATGTAGCTCCGGTTTCTTTTAGTGCTTTGTTTTTGGCAATGAGTTAAAATTTACAAACCAGTTTAATTGTTATTTTTCTTTGTCTTAGATTCATTGCCACAATCTCAGACAAAAGACCAAAAAAAAATTAATGGTTTGAAATTTTCAAACCACAACATTGTATTATTAAATTTTGTATCTTAAATGTATTTTTTACCTTTTTTGTTGGTTCTTGGGGTTTTCGTCTTCTGGCTTGCTGGTGTAGTATGATTATCATGGGCTGGTGTTTTGTTATGAATTGCCAAGGAGGCTGTCAAGCATAACACACACACAAACAGTTACATGTACAATCACTGTAAAAACTGAGCAAAACAGAACAAGAAGTTTGGGAATAAATTGTATGGTTGCAATGATGTAGCCAGATTGCAGTTTGATGATCAAACGTTTGCTGCAGGCTTTTGTTATTATTTTTGTTACAAGCTGTCCAGAAATCAATTTTGCCATTCTGGTAGAACTGTGAGCTTCTTAGACATTATTTTGTTTCTTTATTATTAATTTTCTTGGCTTTCATCACTTTTGTTCTCCCTATTTCAAGATAATAAAGCAAGTTCCTGGCCACACTCATAAAAAAACAGTATTTTCAGCCAGAACAAAAAATAATTTTATTTTAAAGAGGGTAGCACCAAGCTACAGCAGTACATTGTATTACTCTACTGTAGTTTAATAAGGGGTGGCCCTCTGGAGATTCCTGGTCGAATTGGAATTTAAAATTGTTGTTTTTGAGAAGGGAGAGGAAAAACAGGAGCACCAGGAGAAACACCCTTGCCAAGCACAGCAAGGATGAGCACTAGCAACATACTCAACACACATACATGTATGATGCTGAGTCTCAGAATCAAACCTGTGCCACATTGGTGTGAGGCGAGCACTCTCACCACTGCACCATTACTGCTCCCACTGCACCATTACTGCTCCCACTATCCCCATAACAAGACAGTGGTTAAATGGAGTTATTTGATGTAGGAATTGTTTTGTAAGGGTGCGTTCCATTGAGAAATCCGGATTTCAAAATCTAAATCTAGATTTCGGATTTCCCACTGTTCATGGAAATCCATTGCAGAGAAGGATTTCAGTGCGTCGAAATCCATTTTTGGATATTTTTGCTTCTTATTGGGAAATCCAAAATCCAGATTTCAAAATCTGAAAATTGATTTCCCAATGGAATGCACCCTAAAGTGATCAATATCCACAAAAGGCAACTCACCAGCCTGTGCTAATGCACCACGTCGCTTAGGAGTCTGAAATCCATAAACTGTTGATCCACTAACTTCTTCATTATAATCACCAAGACCTAGAACAAACACAAACATGAAAGGAGAGGTACAGTATGTAAACAAACTAGTGTCAATTATATCATAAAATGATCAGACCCAGCAGTATTCTTTGTAGTCAATGAAATGTATAATGAAACACCCGGCGTAGTCAATCGATAAAAATCGATATCGGAAAATCAATCGATAAATCGATAGCTATCGATAAATTGATGTTAAACGATATCGATTTTATCGATCAATCGATAAAATTCGATACTCACACGCCGACGAAGTGTTAATTTTATCGATTGTATCGATTGTATCGATTTTATCGGATTCATCGATCGCTATAGAATCGATAAAAAATTATCCTGTTTCCGTTGAGGGAGCGTTTGATTGTGACTCTTCAAATGAAGATTTTAAAGGCGGCAATGAAATTATTTGTTGACAAGCACTGTACAAGAGAACAAAGAGACTGCATCATGAATTCTTTCTGATTTTATTGTTCCATAACTAACGTAAATTATTTTTCCTTTTCCGCGGGCTTCTCGGCTTCTCGGCTGTCTAAATTTGCCCTTTTTCCTTTATTCCGGTGGTTTTGAAACCACGTTTTAACCTAAGAAACATAAAGAATACGAAGTGATCAATATAAGGAATGATTCGAAAGTATTTGCATAACTAGCCTCCTACGCAGACACCTCTTTGTGCTCGTTACGCAAACGTCCTTTGGACTCGTCACGCGTGACGAGCCGTAAGAACGTCTGCGTAGAAGGCTATCACGCGATCAGATCATACTGGCCTGCGTAGGAGGTTTAAGTAGTTATCGATAAAATTATCATCAATAATATTCGATGAAATAAAATAAATACACCTTTTTTAATGGATGGGCGATCAAGGTCTTGTCATAGGGAAGGTAGTTCGAATGCACTGCAGTCCTACTACCAAGAGTGCATACCCAATTCTGCAATGGAAGAAGGACGATCCAAAAAGTAATGTTGTAACATGCTGTGTTAACGTCGCCCCGATAGATGTTACATCAGACAGCTGGAGTTTACAACTCAAACACCGTTTCGTATTCTGTCCGATGAAAGCGCTGCTCGCTCAACTCCGCGTCATCGATCGCGAGCAGGGGCTAGAGGTCGATACAAATGATGTGGTAAAGATAACAAGCATGCTACCGCAACTTCGCGAGGCAGAAAAAAAAAGGAAGGAAGATGAGGTAAAAGAGAAGGAAGAAAGTGTGCGAAAAAGAAAAGAGGGACCTCCAGAGGAGATGAGCGTTGTCCTGTTAAAGGAAGTGTTGAAGGAAATGGGCATAAGTGTGAGGAATAGCTCGACAAAGTCTCAGCTTGTAGAAAAGGTTAAACAGGCACGCGCTGGCCAGCTAGAAGAAACGTCGTCTACAGGTACAACCCGAACTGCATCACACGGGGGCTTCAGTGACTTCAGTGACTACGACGACAAAAGATATGTACAGCCTTGCCTTTATTTGCTGTTCCATGACCCAACGGAAAAACGCCGTGTTTTGTTTATTATCTTGATGTGTATCATATACTCGCTTATTCAGATGTTTTCTGAGTTTTCAAATCATCAGTTACTTTCAATAATTTATCAGTTTTTCTTGTCACTTTACTTTTTATTTTACTTTGTTGCTGAGTTCATCATTCACATTGTTTTACTGATTTATAAAGCAATTCTAAGTCTGTTAATTGATATGATTTTTGCAGCTGCAAGAGTTTCGCTTGTGGAAACTGTACGGAACATTGAAACTTAGTTGCTTCAAGTATTTGAAAGTCGGTGAAGCTAAATGTTACAGTTTTGTTAATGTTCAAGTTAATTTACATGTAAAAACACATGTATGGAATGTCAATAAATGTTGTTATCGTTGGTTTTTAGTGCCTATCACAAGCTATATTGCTTTTTATTTAACGTTAAGATCACGAGCCCGAGGGCGTGTAGATCATTTGTTCATATCTTTCAGCAAAAAATGGCTGGGTAAAAAAGGTCAAAAGAGCATGAGCGTGCGATTGTGTTACATCAGCAAATAAAAGAAAAACAGTGGAATAATCAACCAGGGATCTAAAGCGGATTTCATATACAATACACGCTTGGTATTACTAAAAAGTTTGTGGAAAAGATGCAACAATTTTTATCGATTACGAACAGGGAAGTTGTTATAAGTGTTTCAGCGAGCTCTTTAATATCTTTTGGTGTTTCCGCTTCGTAAAAGGGCACGTTAATTCAGTTTCGATAAAATTCGATATAATCGATAAAATCGATAGCCCTAATTGGAAAATCGATAATTATCGAATACTCACAACGAAATCCTTTATCGATTTTTATCGAATTTCGAAAAAATTAATCGATTTTTATCGATTGTTATCGAATGCTATCGATTATCGATTTTATCGATTGACTACGCCGGGTGAAACATTACCATTTCACATTTGTCAGGCCACTTCCCACCCTCTTAGAACTTCTCCTTTCTGCTCTGTCTTCTCCCACCTCCCCGTCCCTTCCCGCCTCCTTTTCTCCCAGTTCCTGCACTGTCCCTACCCCCTCTCCATATTATGTTATGAATAGTCCATTTTACAGTTGTGTGCTTGGTGACCTTGCCTTTGAGTGAAAGCAAGGGTGACTTTGCTTTGATACAAACCTTTCTGCCTTTTATATGTTGATAACGCTTTTCTTATGCTAACTAGCTAAATTTACATCTGAAAAGCTACAAGGTCTGTATCATAACAAGGTCAAATTCAGCCTCGCTTCCACTCAAAGGCCAGGACACTAAGAAGACAACTGTTAAAATAATTAATGGTGTATTCCTCCATAGTATTGGGAATGGGGGGTGGCCATGTTGGGGGGTAAAAAAAATGAAATTTATTGTCATCCTTTGGGCTCAAAACACTATTTTTATGCAAACGATTTCTATTTCTGACCACCAACATGGTCGCCGGTGCAAACAACCTACCTATAGCCCAAACATGAAATACCAGGCTGTAATTTTCAAGATTTTCTTTGCTCAATCGAAACCAGGATGAATCAACAGAAAGCGTGAATAACCTTAGATCCAATAAGAAGTTAAGACATGTAAGTTACTTCCAGATAAAATCAACCACTGTAGTGAAATAAAAAAAATCACTTTGTGCATGAGCTCACGTGTTAGCAAAATATGAAGAAGCATACTTTTCACGCAACTAACAGAATAGAGACCCATGTTCCAAGATTTAAAGGTATTATCAAACAAACCGTACTTGTAAAAATATCTCTGCGTTTGACTCTCTCCAACTTTGGAATGTCTTCCTCGCTCACAAATTCAACCTCGTCCGCCATTTTACTTCCAACATCGTACCCAGGGTTTTTCGGTCACAGAAGGTAGGTCCAGTCTTCCAGTGTTGCTACGGCCGTTTCCGGCCGGTTAGAACTCAGAACTATAGTTCTGCAAAATGTTTGTGTGATGGGTCGGTGCGATGTTTTCGCAAAACTCTTCAAAGTATGGCTTCGTTTCCAATTTCTCGAGGTCCTCTGCTGGTCCTTTCTATATTGACCATTGTTGTGCTCGTCCTCCGTGCTTTTCTAAGCGTTCCTTTTGGTGGTTTGGCGATTGGAAGTCCTGGATCGCGAGATCAAATTAGCATGCTCACATTCAACATTTGGTTTTCTTCTTTTAAGATGCGGGAACGAATGCAAGCGCTTGGAGAAATCGTGCAAAATCTCAAGCCAGATATTTTGACTTTTCAAGAAGTGACGTTGGAAAATCTCGCGCTTTTGCAAAAACAACTCTGGTTCTCTCGATATCACGTAATACCACCTGACACGATCAAACAAGGGAGTTATTTTGTAATTATTCTGACTGTGTATCCAGTGAATAAATGGTTTATTTACCCTTTCCAGAATTCTGGGCTTTACAATCGTAAACTGGTCACAGCTGAAACCAAGGATGCCGTTTCATCGAATGTTCAATTTGTTATTGCAACAACACATTTGCTGCACGCTGGCTACAATACTCTATTGCGTGAGTTGCAATTAAAGGAAGCCCTTAATGTTCTCTCCGTTTATGAAAATGTCTGTGTAATGGGAGATATGAACATAAATGAAGATAAATTTAAAGTTGATGGTGATGTTGTCCTGCCTTCATCTTGGATTGACGCATGGTTGTCAGTCCCAGGAAAGACAGGAAAAAATGGATATACCTGGGACAGGAGCAAGAACCCATTTGCAGTAATGGGCAGTAGTGCCAATGCAACAAGTTATAAAGCACGGCTTGATCGAGTTCTGTGTAAATTGTCGGACTTCAAAGTCAAGGAAATGTGGGTTGTAGGTAACAAGTTGTCAGAGTCTGGCATTGTACCCAGTGATCATTTTGGTCTGTTCACTGTTATTGAATTATCAGCAAAAGCTGGACATAAACATGACAAAAAAGCACAAACTGAAATGGAAGTTTTCTTCAAGAGACTGCCTGACTGGCAGAAATTAATTAAACAGGAAAGAATGGTAAATTGATATGGAAAAATCTGTTGTTAATTTGGTAAGTAGCAAACCTCTGACTCATGGTGGTCTTCTGCAGCAATAAAGTGACTACTGAGTGGAACCTCTACTTTGGGACACCTCCATTAACGGGACACTTCTCCTGGTCCCGGCAATGCTCATATATACTCTTTGTAATTATCACCTCCATTAAGGGGACACTTCTCCTGGTCCCGGCAATTCTCATATAATCTTTGTAATTATTACCTCTATTAAAGGGACACCTCTGTTATAGGGGAACTTCTCCTGGTCCCAAAGGTGTCCCCTTAATGAAGGTCCACTTCCCGACATAAGTTCTAAAACTCTCCACATCAGATGTGCAGTAAGGTATTTTCATTAAGTATTCTTTAGGTAAAGTCACACATGAGTCCAAGGTGGCCCACGAAATGGGAGCTTAACCTTGTTGAAGCAACCAAGAATATTACTACCTGGATGGGATGCTAGTCCATTACAGGGTTAACCCCCAGTATTATGTCCAGTGATTTGACTGACAAAATTGATATATTGACTGAAAGCAATTATTGTAGCCTCGCCCATTCATGATTCTGTAATTGTAATGCTGTAAGTGTTTTATCTCAGAAAGAACTCATGACAAGTGGATTTTTGTTGTGTGTTCAAAAATGGAGGTGTAGAGGTGTGGTAGTGTAGTGTTAGCCCGTTGGTCATTGTAGTGTATGCCGGTAATTCGCTGGCGAAACCCAGGGAGTGTGATATGAAACAAGAACAATAACAATATGACAAAGGAGAGCTCTGTTTGGCACAGGGAGAGGTTTATTTGAAGTTACAAGCACAGGACTAATACAAACAAACAAGTACCAACTGATCCTATACCTCTTCATAATAAACCTCTCCGCCCACCAAACCCCAAAAAGAGCGAAACTGCCAAAATAAAACCTACGTCATGTGAATACTCTATGTCATGAGAGTAGCCCGCATGCGAGAAGCGACGAGAGGTTTAGCGGAAGTAGACAACTCTAAATAGGCTTGGTAAGCATTGGAGGACCAATCCCCGAAGATCTGAATAAGCTTGCCTGGAACCCCGGCGTTAAAAGCCCATGACGCCCCACCCCTGCGAAATGAGTGCCCACGAAAGGAGGTGGAATCCGGAATTCCCGCCCGATGTAGACGCTCGCGAAAGCCCCGCACAAACTGTGTTTTAGTAATAGGAACTAACGCACCATCAGCCGACCTCAAAACAAATGCCGGAGTGGTAGATGAAGCAGGGATAAGAGTACACATAATATTGTACATGTGAACCGGGCACAAGGGGGACCCAGGAATTCTGACTAACGGAATGGTAAGCTTACGTTCCCCAAATTGAATGGTTTTAGTCCATTTGAATGTGACCAACAAGCCATCCGACGTGAAGACGATGTCCTCCCGACATAGATGGCGATTAGAATCAAACGCCTTACTCGACTGGGGAACGATATTAGAGATTCGCGCGAAAAGAAAAAAGGCGAACAAAAACGCTGTATTGTAAACCACATCTGCGATGTTTGAAAAATCACTAACTGCAATAACTGCCCTTAAAATAGAAGGAGTCACTGGGGGTGCCCTTTGTGGGCAATGCTGAGCTAACCGTGAAATCCCCCCAAGAGTAACTTTCAAACTCAAACGACTGCGTATAAGGAAATGAAAATCCAGCGATAACTTGTAAAAGCTTTACCCCACTTAGATAATTCTGGACCGACTGTGGTGTTAAAGATCTACTTAAAAACTGACAATATAGGCAGACAGTATCAAGACTAACAGGGAAAGATTCTAGATTAAAATAAATACAAAATGATAAGAATGTTCTCCATTGCGTGAGGTGATTCCGGTGTGTGCCTTCAGCATATGCCGCTCTGCGAGTGCGCTTCAACTCTGCACGTAGCTGAGTTAGTTCACAATCTGTTGGGAAAATTACGCAAAATCAGTGACTCTGAAATAATCCTCAGGAACTGTGACTTCAGCCAACGCATTAAAATTAGGCAGCGCACGGAACTGGAATGCGTAACGACTGTCCAAGTGCCAGCGGGATAACAAATCCGCCGCACGATTCTCGGAACTGCTAAGATGAACCGCCCGTAATTCAAACTCGTAACATGCAGCGTAAAACCAGAGGTCTCGTAAACCTGCTGCCAAGAAAGGGTCGCGAACTTTCCCGGAGTTGAGAGCCTGTACCACAGCAAGGTTGTCGCAATGGACCAGGATCCGAAGTCCGGGCCACTGGGTCCCCCACAGCCGCACCGTTACCAAGATGGCTAATAACTCCAAATTGTGGATGGCCAAGGACTGCTGAAGTACCACTTGAGGGAAACCAGTGTGAAAATAGTGAGTACTGGACAAACCACCACAACCAGTAAGACACGCGTCGGTCGAGAAAATGAAATCAGGCTCAGTCCAGATGTTGGTAGGAATGACCGAAATTCCATTATAAACACGTAAAAACCGCAACCACCACAGGATGTCTTGACGAAATTCGGAAGTAAGCTTGATGTGATGATGACCGCATTGCACCGTGCGCAGCAAAGCCAACATCCGAGATAAAAACAACCGACTTTGCCGCACACATTTGCAAACAAAGGCCAACTTGCCGATCAGTGATTGCAACTGTTTTTTGGAAGCCGATTTCTTGTCTGACCAGAACCGTAACAGTGCTTCCAGCTCTAGCAGCCGTTCTGGGGTGACAGACATTGTCATGTCCTGCGTGTCGAACTGCACGCCCAAGCAGGTGACCCGAGTTGAAGGAGATATCGCTTTATTGCAAGACTCTTCAAGCCCCAGCTCACGTAAAAGGTTCCCACAAAAGTTAAAGGCGGCTAGCGCCTCAGAAGGCCGAGACACGCCCTTGAAGTCGTCTAGATAACTGACTATGTCATGACCAGACTGTTCACAAATAAAACAAACAGCATTTGTTACTCGTTGACAAGCCATAGCCGCCATGCGAAGTCCCATAGGCAATACAGTGTCAAAATATAAATTGTCCTGCCAACAATAACCAAGCAAATTGTAATCACCGGGATCCACCGGAAATTGCCGATACGCTCGCTTAAGATCACGCTTAAATATGAGACAACCGCGTCCATAAGAATGTACTTTAGCGGCGATCAGATCAACAGTCGGGTAGGATAATTCATAATCTTGTCCGAGATACGTTTGTGATGAAATGCCATCATTAACTGAGGTACCAGGTGGCCAGCTCAAATCCAGAATGATACGCCGCTCCGAAGAATCACTCTTTGGCACCGTGTTTAATGGAGAGAGTGCAATGTCACTTGAAAAAGGATTGGTCACAAAAGGACCGATAACAACCCTCCGGAGAATTTCCGTTGACAAATATGCATCAACCGCAATGGGATGTTGCTTAGCGCCCTGATGAGTTCGATAATCGCTCGTAGGAAAAGAAGATTTATGATAATCAATGGGCCATCCAAACTCGAGGAATTCACAAATAATGTTATCAAAATAATTCTGCAAGTACTCTCGCCATGAGGAAATGCATAAACGCGAGAATACAGTTGCCCGACAGGATTGATAATTTGGGAGACCTGAAGCACGAACAAGGTCATGGAGCTCTACACAATGTTGAGGATAATAAACATCAAATTCGCTAGGACCACTAGTTGAGAAGTTGTCGAATGACAAGTTTTGAACCATAACTTGCGAAGAAATATGTTCATGCGCACCCATCTTGTTTTGTACGGGAATAATGTCATGAACCAAAGACTGCGATACTGAAGACCGCGAACAACTACGCTCACGCACACCCGCCAAGTGATCAACGGGAATATTGTCATGAACCGACGAAGATACATCCTCAACATGTACGGGAAGAGAGTCACCAAAATTAACAAAATGCTCATCGCAAAGTTTAAAAGGATCCTGTTCATGCTCAAGTTCACAGAGTCAATCCTCTGAGGACCGTGATTTAACGGATGTATCGGATGCCTGCAGTGGACACGAGGAAGATGATTCAGCATGTCGCGCGATGTTTTGCTCCGTGCGAAAGCATCTGCCACAAATGTGTTTTACCCATTTACGCTCGTTTCGAATGAGCCCATAGTGATCATTTTTGTGCGGGCATTTTCCGCTCTGCCAATCCTTACAATAAAAGGTTCCTCGCGTTGAGGTCTGTTTATCCGAAGCGGAGGCCGATGTTCCAGCGATCTTTCCCGCGTAAGAGCTGTGTAGAAAGCGATTTTCAAGATGATGAAAGGAATCCCCCCCATTTCGCCCTTCCACGCTCGATCTCGAACAAAACAGCCGCGTGAAATTCCCGGACAGTGGGCCAAGGGAACTGGGCAGCCAAGTACATTAGAGCCGTTAAATGTTCTAGGCGCGCCTGTCTTTCTTGACCGGAGATAGTAGACAAATTCACAATCGACGAGTAGCCAGCAACAAACTCAGGCAAAGTAAGCTCATCATACTTAATTTCCTTACTGATATACGAAAGACTCAGTTCGCTCTGTGGCCATAACTGTGGTTGCACGATGGGATTAGTAACTTTGGCTAGCTTGCCGGACTTCTTACCTTCCTTCCGTTTTGCCTTTTTTCGTTCGACTAAATCCCCCTCATCCTCTGAACTGCTGTCATCTGAAGATTGTAGTCCAAGATTAGCTAGTTGTTCGGATACCCGGGCCTGGACGCCTTGATGCGAGCGAAGCTTGTCGACATCGGCATCGGCAACGCCCGCTTTTCGTGCGGGCTTTAACGGCGCCTTCGAATGAGTCTTCAGCCGCTCGTTTTCGGCTTGAATCGCAGCCAGTTCTTCCCGCATTGCGTGTAAGTCGGCTTCTGCCTTGAGCATTTCCTGCTCCGCTTTGGCTTCGGCTTTGGCTTTGGCTTTTGTTTCTCCAATAATTTGCGCGCGTCCGCCGAATGAGTCGCGGACCGCACTGGGGAAGACGCTTGCACTTCTGAAAAGCTATCGTGGAAAGTCTCCCCGTCTTGGTCGCCGAGATCCAACGGATTGCCTTCGTTTAGAGCAGCATAATTGATCCGATCCCGCTGTCGTAGATTGTGTTGACTAGAAGCCATTATAAATTCAAGAAAACAGAAGAAGAAAAGAAAAAACTATAGAGTATAAGCTCTAGAACGAAGATCAATGTTGAATAATCTGAAGAACACGAGTCACATGCTAATCACGAGTTGTAGCTAATAACTAACTTATAAATACAGTACACCTTATGATTGGCTTATTCTATATAATACTAATACTAACTGATTTGCCGGTGATCGAGCGAATTAAACATTTTAATTTGCCATCAAAATACCCCAATGAATGTAGTTGTTGTAGAATGTAGTTGTTGTTCGAGCACTTGGGGGAAGCCATGATGCTCATTTGATGTTCTTCTTTGATAATCCTGTAATCGTTGCATTGATACAATAAATAGACACGACTTCACAGTCATCAGATCTTAAGGTCGGTGGTTCAATGCTTACTGATCCTTGCCAATTTTGTGTTGTTTCCTTTAATAGACAAGAAACTTTTCTCCATACTGTCTCTCTCAGCTCAGGAGTATGACATTTTAATAGGTACCAGCGACATAATGCTGGGGGGTAATCCTGTGATGGACAAGCATCCCATCCAGGTGGGAATCGCTGAGTTAAGATCCAACGGTGTTGGCCACCTGTGGCTCATATACAATTTTATCTTCAGGAACAAACTTCAAAATTTTTCGTTTGTTTATTTATTTTATTTATCTTTATTTACTCATTCTAATCTGTAAATTTATTTTAAACTGCAAAGTTTTTCCTGCCACAAATGTGCTGTTGAAGCGAGAGACTTTATGTGAGATCACAGCTGCAAAATTTTATGTAGCAATTAAGTCAAACCAGAAACCCATACATGGGTTGAAACGTGCAACTGTCTGTTGCACGCTTCAAAACAAGCTTCCGATTATTCAATTTGCTAAGAAGTTGTTACAGCCATATTTGGAAAATCAAGATAAAAATATCAATTTGCTAGAACAAGTTGCTTCCAATCTCGAGGGACCGAGGGGTTTCCAAATATGGTACTAAGCAAAAAATGAATATTCGGAAGCTGTGAATGCGCGTTACACGTTTCAACCCACTTATGGGTTTTTGGTTAAACTTTAGCTCTTTACATAAAATTAATAGTCATATAAAGTGGCCTTGAAACCATTAACCCATTTGGTTCAATAATGGGCAAAGTGTTTTACACCTTGATGGCAGTAAGTATTATTAGAACTACAACCTGTATCGGAAAACTGGTCATTTAGTCCCCAAATAATAGTGATTTGCGGGAAATGAAACTCGAGTACATATGTAAAAACGTTGTGGGTGGAAGGGACTAGTACAGAAACTTCATAGTACTGATGGAAAAGAAAAAATTTCTTTACAAAGCCTTCTTATATTAAACTTGTTTTAAATAAAAGCCTGTATAAAAACATGTTAGTCTTTCCGTCTGCCTGTAATATTTCATGTATTATGTGTCTATAAATCCCACAGCCGTTGTTCTGAAAAGTTAACCAGAGTATATATGAATGTTTCCTAAGGGGAGGGGGAAAGAGGAAATGGTTACCGAAAATGGTTTCAGGTTACTGAAAAGTAATTTTGTGGTGTCATCAAATAACTGCTCTGTGGCCGGCCTTTTAGCTTTCTGATCAATCTTCGATCCCCAACTTGTTCCCTATAAAGCGGTCAACCGTGAAGCGCGTTCACAGTTTCCGCCAAAATTTTGCAAACAAAATACAGGGAAATATTAAATCTTTCACTTTGAACGCAAAACTGAAGGTCGTTTCTTAAAACGTAAGTTTTTCATAAATTATAAAGGGATTAGTTTCTAAACAAACAATGGCACTGCGTTGATCTAGTTGGTTAAGAAGTGAAACGCGATTTCACCTGCACCACGTTAAGACATCAGACAATTCACACACCTGTCAACTTTGAACGACTTTAAGTTAGTATGCGAAAAATTCGTCTTGACAGTTATACCAAAAGGACTTGGATTTTAATCTAGGTGTGTGCGCTCGCCATGTGCGAAGTGAGTCTTTGTATTCGTTATTCGTATTCGTTGATCTCACAGTCACTCCTTGCTTTAAATTCCCTGAATAAGCAACCTCTTGACTACACTAAATATCTCGTCATGTACTGAGAATAGGCCATAAGAAGTGAAAGTATACAGACCCTAAAAACCTGTTGGCAAACTTCTCCCTCGTATTATCTTCATTGAATTGTGAGGCCGTGTTTCTCAGTAATTTCGCTTCCGCCAACAGAACCGGTTTGTAGCGGAAATTTCTCTTCAAAGTTATATCCGAACTGAGAAGCCTCAGTTTTCGTCTTAAAAACTGAGCGTTTTGTGGTATATGGTGGTACATTTCCTATTAGGAGCATGCATTATTACAACCATTTTGCTCAGTTTGCCAATTGTTTCGAGTCAGTTTACACAATACAGGGCCAAGCTTCTGTGATATTATATTCTCTATCAGCAGATCCTTCCCCCTATTTCCTTTCTATTCCGCCCTGGACAACCTGTAACCATAACTTGAAGGGATTCAAACCTTTTTGAGCTTCACAATTGTCAATTATATTCTGTAAATTCATGTCTAACTTCCCCTCCTCTATGCATTTATTATTTTTTCTCTAATACGCGGAGTCCTTGTTTTTTTTTTTATTTTAGATGTGAATACGTTCTAATCAACAGTGCTAGTTTCCAGTTTCTAGTTTATTTTGCCTTTGATAATATGCAATCGCCGAATTTGTAGTGTATTTGTATCGCTGTACTGTAGTTGTATTGCTGTGTAGATAACAAAAAAAAAATTAAAAGAACCTTGTTATAGACTAGCATCTCGTCCCATTGTCAGACGCCTGGTCGTAACCTGCAACGGAAACTGAAGAAAACTTTGTCGCATTATGAGCCAGGAGGTTCCCCTATTTTCGAAACCGTACAGATTCATCACCAATCGTCCTATCTCCATTAGAACTATGGTGGTGATTTCTGAAACTGATACTGGTATTTTTCGACAAACATTACGAGGATATATCATAAGTAATTGCACCACTAATTCTTCCTTAAAGTCAACAAACCTTACTATTTTACCTGCAGACACGTTAAGCCATCAGACAATTCACAGACCTGTCAAATGTCTGAAAGGAACTTTGACGGTTGTAAGGAAAAGACTTGAATTTTAAGCTAGGCTAAAGAGATGCAATTTTTGTGCGGTTTCGGCCACAATATTAAATTCCCTTTATCAGTCGTCAGTTACCATAATCTCAGAGTTTCCATAACGAGAACTTCCTTATTATCTATTTTCAGTTTTCCCTTTATACAAAAGATGAAATGTATTTAACAAATAATTCACGCTCGGTTGAACAAAAAATAGAAACAGTAGCTACAATATCGGTCACATTTGTTGGAACAGTGTGAAGTCCGCTTTCTTTACTTCTTTCCCCTTCAATGTTGATGTTCAAAATGCTAGAGTCAAAAAAAAAAAATTATGCGGATGCAACATTGGTGGGAGAGGAGAGGTCCCGCATGTGCACTACATTTCTGAACTGACAAATCTGGACTTTTCGTGAAGTGTTCCAAGTAATTATGTCTTGTATTGTAGAAACAGTAGCTAGAAAAATGGCATAATTAAGTGCCCAGGGATTGTACTTCTCCAACCACTGGAATACATTTTGGATTTCGGAAACTAAGAATAATACCAGGCTAAACAAGTTCGCGCTCGCAAACCAGTCATGAATAATTAATCGTGATGGAATTTCGTTCGGACGTCAAGTAGCTGATCCCGATCCGGCCTAGCGACACAAATATATTGTTATATAGGTCACTTGACGCTTGTCTAAAGCAACGGTTTCAATTCTATAGACAAACCAACCAATCAACAGTAGCCATGTTATAAGCCCATATGCCACGCAACAGATTCAAGTTCCTATAAATTCAAAAGCTGATAACCGACCTAACATTCGGTTCTTAGGATCACTTCAAATTGGCTGGTGAGTTTTTTTATTTTATTTTATTTTATTTTATTTTATCGCTTAAATTCCAATAACAACTTCGAACCTTCCTCCTGAAGAATATGACTTGATCATAACCAATCTATCCAACCTTTTACCGTGCGCTCCTAAATTAGGCGACCTTTTTAATAGGTTTAAAATGTTCTATTGAAATATGTTGTAATATTGAGGTATGTTGTAAATATTGGACATATTTTCAATAAAAAAATCAAAGAGGAAGATCCGTTTGTTCTTTGCTTAGATCACAGGCCGCACCACCTGTGGTATGTTGTGAGCTGTTTGAGTGGTTTGAGTCAGGCCGTTATTTCGCGAGCCTAAATTTACCAAAATAAACACAGAAAAACAAAAGAAAACAAAATGGTAGTAATTTTGAGGGTTTTAATTTCATTTTATTGGTTTTAAAAGGCCTAATTTGCGCCCTTAAGGCTTATTGGATACCAATTTGTAAGCTAGTGTTTAGTTTTGTCCAGTAAAAAGAGATTTGTTAATTTTGATAAGGCAGAGAAAACTTTGCGAATACGGCTTTATTTACATATGCTCATTAATAAAATATCTTCCAAAACCCAAGCTTTGGGCCAACCAAACTTGAAACTTTTGACTTGACGAGATAATTTAAACCTAAAAAATTCATGCCATATGGAACTGAACTAACTACCAAGCTGCAAGAGCCACCAAGGCTAAAACAGTTTAACCATGAAATTAAAGTTTCTTATTTACGGAGGATCTTCCCTAATTTTACACCGTTCTGAAAAAATAACATTTCTTTTTCCTACGTCTAACTATAAGGGAGAATGGTTGGGGTATTTGAATCTGCCAACCATAAACTTGGCAGGTACTTGGCGGCTCCAATAAGAAGAATGACTGGAAATTACAAGTGGAATTTAATGATTAAAATGTTGTGTCTGATAATGGGCAACAAAGCAGCAACAACGAAAGCGGGCAACATTTTTGACGTCAGAGGGTGACGGTGCACTTTTGCCCGATAGCGCACGTGATCAGACCGTGACAAAAGGTGGCATTATTATGATGTAATTGATGTTTACCTCAAGTGCTCAGCGCGTTTTTTCAAACTGTGTTGTGTTGGGGTTTTTGTGTTGCTTTATAACAAAACAACTTAATGAATGGTCCGGAGAAAAACAGTGAATTTTGTTTCCCGAGAATCATCGACTATTTTGCGGTCAGGCCATTTATTACCAGCTCTACCTTATTTTGCTTTGTTGCCCATTATCAGACACTATCACTAAGCTGTAACAAGATACAGTATCATTTTTTTTAATTTATTGAATTGCATTCGACGTTTACGAGAGCGCCTGTCTCATGATCTCGTTTTGATGTCCTCGTGTTCTTCCAAGCAGAAAGTTTCCCCTTTTCCAATTATATAAGGGTGGAGTAGGAGCGGCAAAGAAGTGTTTTACATGGCGTTCCTTTTTTTGGTGGGCGGGGGAGCGGTTTAAAATTCTACGACTCATATGGCCTTTATTATTATTTTAAAAGGATGAAGATGATCGTTGTTGTACTTGTGTTGGGAGTTTTGTTGGCCGATGCTTCAACAGCTCAACAAGCAAATTCTGGCGAGACTGTGATCAGTTTTGAAAAATTCTGCAGGCACTTCGACAAGCTGCGCAAAAGCGAGACTCCATCAGGGGCCTCCACTATGAATGACGTCAGTGAGGGTTTGAATGATATTCGACTTCAGCTGGTGACAAACGGCATTCTACCTGACAGATACCCTCTGGATGTCGCCGAAGAAAGGTGTGTTGACCCCTCCAAGTATTTCGACCCGGAATGTGTCTACGCATTCTACTATCATTTTACAATGGACAATTCGTTTTTCGTTCGGATAAAACAAGACAACATCCGTGCGATTTATGTTGATATTTTGCTTTTACATCCCTTGCTGCGACGATGCCTTCCCTACCTGAACAAAGACCTGAGAAACAACGATGCAAAGGCTAGGCTTGCTATCGCATTATCGACAGCAAACCAAGACAGTCAATTTCATGAGGTTTTTTATGGAAAAAATGGTCGATTTTTAAAAGAAGAGGTTGAAAATTCTTGTGAAAAAAAACCTGGTGACCGCACCTTTTGTTCCTCTCTACCTGAACTTGTCAAGTTGGCTTACACCTTTGAAAAAGTCAAGTGGGTGAGTAAAAGTAGCATCGAATGGAATGCCTTTAGTTTGCATTTTGTAATGTTAAAGCATAACAACCCAGATGAATTTGTGAACTTAAACCCCAAAGAGGCCAAAAAGGTCACCGATATCATTGTCAAGAATTTGGATAAAATGTTCGATTACATTAACAGTGGACAGATTGGTGAAGTAACAGGCATGATGTCTTTGGTACCAGACTTAAAGACTATTAAATCGGGTTGTGAAACGTCATGGAACCTCCCTGAAAACGTTAAGAAGAATGAGTGCATGTTCTGGACGGCTGTTATCCAGATAAAGATTTATCTGCAATCGGCAGTTCCTCCAGCGACTGGAAAAGTAAAGAAAATCCTTAATACTAATATCGATTATCCAACCTTCTTAAGCCTGACTGAGATGGACAGAATACTTCAAGTTGTTCAAAATCAAGAAACTGCACTCCAAGAGCTTACCCAGTGGCTAAACAGCGAGTTAACCAAAACAATCAACGAAAGGTTCGAAGGTCTCCAGACATATTTTCGAAAAGTGGAGACATTCAACAGAGAGAAAGCCAACGCTGACATTGGTTATGTGAATGGACGCTTAGAGAAGTACGGCAAACATATTGCCTCCCTCGGCACTCAGCTGGGAGGGAATCTGGATGATATTTTGAAACATGCATTTGCAGCGGTTGCTTTGGAAATTGCCGAAGATACCGTTCAGGTGGGACTTTCGGCGGCTGTAGTCATGAATCCTCTTGAGACGCTCTTTGGTGGTTCAAGTATTGGGGATTTCATGGACCGTACAGCAAAATTGGCACATTCGCTGACAGATGTTGGAGCATTGCTGCAAATGAAAAATTCTTTTGATGATCTCGTTGTCAAGACAACTAGTATTGCCACCAGGTTCGGTAACAACACCAAATTTCTTGAAAATGTACGAGTCTTGGTTGATAGTATCGAACAAGGGACTTCCATAGCTGATTTTGAAACTCGAAAACAAGAATTTCTAACTCAATACACGGCTTATGATCCACAAGTTGAGAAGCCTGAGTTGACTGCCATGGTAACAACGTGGGAAAATTTGATCGAAGACTCGTGTGAAATCATATTGGGAACAGAGACAGCCATGGCAGCAACTGTTGTCGCATTGGTTAAATCCTCTGGTTTGTGTCCAAAAACAAAAGTACTGGCACAGGAAATGATTGCAACATATGAGGAGGTCTATGACTTTCAGTTTGAGCTCATTGAAACTATGGCAACCTACATGAGAGCGGCCACCGCACTAGATGCTGCGTCAAGCATAACAGCTGATTACGAAGAACTTTCTAGTAAGGCAGATGATAATGAAGATGTCGTAAACGATCTGAAGATTCTCAGTGAGGTTTCTCTTATTTCCTACAAAACCAATATCTGGCAAATTACGGAAGAGTATTGTGACATATTGGAATACAAAGAAGGTGGAGTTCGACCCACAGTCTGCCAGGGGATTAACAGTGTCATTGCCAACCTTGTTTCTCACGTCAGTCCAGTTTGCAGAAACGTCGAAGCAAATAAAGATGTTCCAATCACATCTAATGGCAACCAAGCTTTTATGGATCTTTCTGACCTGTACTCTGGAAAGCGGGTTATATTCAAAATACCCAACAGCCAATGGTTGGTTGATAACCAATGGATTAACGCACCAGATCAAGACTCAGCTATCGTGGTCAAGAAGTTTGAAGTTTTCCTGCCCACAGTTAGCACCACTGAACGTATGGCACGAGTTGAAGCCAAAGTTATTGGATGGAACCAGTATTCCCCGCCAGGTGAAGACAGAAAAAGCTATATCATCATTCCACAAAAAAATTTCATTTTTGAGTGTCTGGAAGGCAATGGGGCTCAGTGCAGAAAAGAAAGCGACGCTTTGACCAATCCATATGGATCCACTTTACCCAAGATCTGTCCTTTGAATGTCGACGAAAACAACTGCCAAGAACTATTACAGAAGACGTCGTTGTTTCCTTCAGTTTACTCCCAATGGCAAGTTTCTATATCTGGTTATGAATCCGTCACAGTTCCACAACCCGCTAGTGGCTTCAAATTGAAAGTTGGGGTGAAGCTTTGTATTTTGGATCGCCCTAACGCCGACAAGGCAATGAAAGTCAATAAACGAAAGCACATGAAAATGCTGTTGAAGAAGAACCAGATGAAGCTCCGAGAGCCCACCAGTTGCCCTGACGGTCAGTACTGGTCCGGGTACTCGGCTGCTTGTGCCAGTTGTCCTAAAGGATTCATATCAGCTCTGCATGGCTATTACTGTAACAAGATTCCTAAGAAGAACGTTTAAAACTAAGATAGTTCCTGAATGGCAGTAAAAATGTTCAACTGAGTGATTTATCTTGGCTCTGAAGTTAACATTAAAAACAAAAGATTTGAAGTTAATTTCAGGTGAACCCAAATAAACTACTTATGTGTAACTAAAAGTTTTGGTTGGTCTTTTGTTTAAATTTATATGAATACATAAACTGCATTGGTGTTGGCCATGATTTATCACAAGCCAGATGGACGTATGAATTCAATTCGTGATGCCCATTTGAGATTAGACATCAGAGTCTAAGGCTTTTGAGTCATAATTCTATGTAAAAGTCCAGTTTCAAGTTAACCACGCCCACTGACTAAAAAACTAAGGACGCACACAGGTTTAATTAATCACGATCTGAAGAAAGATGAACTTTTAAAAACGTTGTGTGTTTAATTTTAAGCTTCAACACCTGTCCGCTGGTATTTGCGAATATTTTACTCCATATTAGGACTAACCAAGTAAAAATACGTCGTTGGTGTCTGTGTTCAGCGGCAGTTTTTATATTTCAAAAAAGATTACTCCTTTTATTCGTCAGTAACCAAGAAAACGTAACAAAATAAGTGCACAAAATAAGTGCACAAATAATAAAAGAAAATGAAAAAAAATCAACATTGTAGAGCTCTTGGTTTGAAATAACTTGATGAAGCACCAAACGGGGGTGCCCATGTTGGTTAAGGAGCTGTCAGGCATCGAATATGCCCTATTTTGGCATTTTAGCAGTGTTGTTATAGAAGTGCATAACAACATGCTAAAGAAGACATCACATACATTGCGTTTTTACATTCGTTTTAGACAGAGAAGTCGGCGCTAGGCCAATATGAGACAAAATCCGTTTTCCTGATTACTAAAATGCAAAACAGAGAAACTGCAGTTCAGCTCTCATTTATTAAATTTTCAACAATAGAAATTGAATAAGTCTTTTCTCATACAAAAGTTTTGGGTTCTTGATTAGAAAGGACGAAAACAAGGTGGGGTGCCCGTGCTCGTTTACGAGAAAACAGCCACTTATTTTTAAGCGAGCTAAGTCTCAAAGGAAACGTCTATGTTCTAAATATGCGTGCGCTCGCACTGATGACACAAGAAATTATACGAAGTAAGTGATGCGCAATGCAAAACCGTGGAATCGCTTTTTAAAATAGTAACTTTCGTAAGCAAATGCCGTGATGCTAAGTTATTCATTTCATTTCTGTTTGTTGATGTATGTGCATGTAGATATACAGAAACTCTTTGCATTCATTTTACTGCTATTAAAGCGATTTTTGTTTTGTTAAACTTTATAAAGCGTCAAAAAGTCGAATGAATTCGTTTAGACATTTTTACAATAATCAATATTTTTAACAATAATCATGCTTTTTTAAAAAAAAAGCAAGATGATTGCACTAACTGTCTAGAATACTTTGAAATGTCTGCCAAAAATATCGAAATTTCGCTTTCCTAATTTCCATGTTATATTGTCAAATGCCACCGAATATATACAATTTAATTGGATAAAACGACTCTACGAAGCAAACATAACAAACAGATTGGGTGAAAGCTGCAGGACATTGGCTGATCTACGGGGCCCACCCCCCACCCCACCCCTTTTATCGTGCAAAAAATGAGGCCCGAAAGGTCGAAAATGTTTTTCAATCGTCTCACATCTTCCACCCCCCATTCACTCAGAGCCCCTCCCTTACGATGAATCCTGGATCCGTCACTGCAGGATAACAAGGATAAGTTATAGTACTGTTCATCAAATTTGATTTCGTGACATGTCAAGAAATTAAAATTGCCATTCTGTTGAAACTTCGAGATTTTAGCCGTTAATTTGTCCCTGCTTTAAACACTTTTCCTCGTTTTTTTATTCCCTGTGATTTCAAGCAACCTTAAAGCAAGATCATGCCACACTCACTGTGCTTAAAAACTTTCAACCTCCCGTATGAGCCGTTCACGGAAGGTTGACATTTTCTTGTTGTTTCATTTCCCAACCTCGAGAGGAGCAGGGAATCACCTTTCCCTTAAAATGATTTAATGGTTTGTCTGTTTTTTTTTGTTTGTTTGTTTGTTTGTTTGTTTGTTTGCGTTTTCTTTTTCTTCTCTCTTCATTCGTTCAGTCCATCCGGGCAGCAAAGTAATGATGTTTTGACTTGGTGCGTGCCTTTGATGTTATGAGAGGGTGGCATTGGGGCCTATAAGAAACCGGAAAACCGCTCAAAATTTCCGTGAAAACCGAAAAACCGCCGAACAGAATGATCAAAATAGCAATTTCGCAAACCTTAAACCTTTGACCCTTGATACCAAAGCGAAATATAACTACAGTCGAACCTGTACATAACGGCCATCGCCCTCTGTAAGCATTCCAAAATATTGATCCCTCAGACGAGACATTTGCTCCGGGAGTGCGCGTTACCAAAATGAACTGTTGCTCATAATTATGTATGTTTGCGCTATTGTTTTGCTTTTGGATTTCTATTGTTTCGGCTTTTGTTTTAGATGCATAACTAATGTATGTAGTTAAACGGAAATCTTTCCGGCTGAAAAGTGCAAAATGACGGAGGCTTTTTCTCTCGAACCAAAGCAAATTTCCCAACGAAATGTTTACTAGATTCCAATTTTTCCAAAACCGAGCGTGGATGTTGACATTGCGCCTGTTAAAATGAGTTAGAACGCTTAAAGCGGTGACCGCGCGGTCGAACTCCATACAAGCCTTTATACGAAATCGCTCACTTCAAGGTAAAAATGACGGTACTTTTTTTAAAAGTTATTAAAATATTTTAACGTTTCTAGATAGAATAATAACCATACTACTGGAATCCGAGTGTGGATTTCCGAAAAGTAATTCATAAATTGCCAGGCCATGCATGGACAGAAGAGCATGCGAATAGATACAGACTAATGGAAGCCAAATAAGCCAAAATTGGCTCAGTCGAAGCATAGTACACTGAAAAAATGGCAAAATGACGGTTTTTCTCGCTCCAACTAAATCATATTTCACACCAAAATGTTCACAAGATCCCAGTCTCTTCAAAACCGAGCGATGACCGCGCGGTTGAACTTCATATAAGCCTTTACTTGACATTGGTCACTTCAAAGTCAAAATGACGGGACTTTTTTCTAAGTTATTAAAACATTTTAACGTTTCCAGATAGAATAATAACCAAATTACTGGAACCCGAGTGTGGATTTCCGAAAAGTAATTCATTAATGGGCGAAATTTTGATTTTCCCTTAAAAAAATGGCGTTTTCACAGTGATTTTAAGGGTCAAATTGGGGGTCTGGGGACGAGTTAAATAAATCAGAGGCAAATGTCACCCAATTTTTTGCCATGCGATTTTATATGAGCTCATCTTTCTTCTTTCATTTTATAAAAGCTAGCGGGCAAAACTTCTATTGCCTTTTTTAGGCCACTTTCACCGGTAAAGTCACTTGGATGGCGCATCAAGTGAACTTTCACGGGTTGATCGAAAAAACTGGGAAGTGAAAATTCAAAACCAAAAAACTGCCTTTCTTTTTCATAAAAACCGAAAACCGGATGTTTAAGAAGGAAAAACCGAAAACCACAACGGATACAAAACCCGAAAAACCGGAAATTTCGAGTGCAAAAACCGAAAAACCGATCTAGAAAATGACCAAAACCGAAAAACCGAAAACCCCAATGCCCCCCTCTTTTAAGGATTTGGACTTCCAACTAATTTCACAATTTCCCTTTACTTTAATGTTTTAACTTCGATCTTGTTTAGTTATTCTTGGACAGCTAATTCTTCTGGTTTTAGTACTCGGGTAATGCGCGTATCATATACGAAATTGTGTATTGGCGCGGTGGTCTAAACTGAGAGACTGTCAGTTTCTCCAGTCCAGCTCTGATTGGTCGTTTTCCAACACATAAAACTTTGCTTCACGTCCTCTAACATGCTTAGCTAGTATCTATAGCTAAAACAACTGTTTCATCTTTGTTGTTGGTGGTGTTTTCTTGTTGTTTTGTTTTTTTCTTTTTCTAATAAACTTCGGCTTATCTGACGCTGACTTAAATTGGCGACCCCGGCCCCCATTGGCTGCCTGTGCTGACAACTGGCTCGTTATTGGGTTAAACAATAGCTAACGCGAGTCAACGTTTAGCAAATCCACCTGGATAAAGTGGTTTTCTTCGTGGAACCAACTTTACCAGGTAAAATTACCTCGGTGAATTTTCATGGTCGCGCCATGGAAACAATATCTATTTTCCAAGTAAAAGTGTATAGATAGTAGGGTGGATTAAACCAACGAATGAATTGACAGCGAGTTGCCAACTTCGCACTTGATGTCATTTTTATTGGGGAAAACACGATGCAAAATACAGGGGAATCTGATGTCCAATAATTTCCGTAAAAAATTATCTCTGAAACATTCATACTGTATAAACGTAAGATATCTGGTAAAAGATTTTCCGCTCATATTTGATAACTACACACACGGGAAACTGAATCGAAAATTGACCGTTCTAAAAGCATTGGTATACGTGTAAATAATCAACTTTACCTGGGTAAATAAAAAGCGTGGGTAAAGCCTACTTTACCAAGGTAAAAGTATTTGGTATGTAACCGGGGCTCGTGTGTATTTGTTTTCTTAACTAACGTCTCCGCAGTCCGTTGACGTTTCTGTGCGTAACCTGTTAACTCAGTAATTTGTCCAGAATATCTAATCAGTTTTTTTAACACTTTATTTACCAATGTTTAATACTTTCTAGTTACAGCTTATACGTAATACAGTCAACTCTCTCTTAACGACCACTCTCTTAAGCGACCACTTCCACCGACCACTTTGCAAATAACCGTTTTGTTTCTCAGTCAAATACTGTTTGTCTTGATTTTTCTCTAAGCGACCACCTCCCTTAAGCGACCACTTTTTCCTGCACCAAGGGTGGTCGCTTAAGAGAGAGTTGACTGTACCAATTAAACACTACAAAAGGAAAACCAAAAGACATTTTCCCGATACAATACAGTAATTGTAATAACTGGCTTCCAGAACATGGAAATGGGAAAGCCAGTTTGCAAAACATATCGCAAGAAAACAGACCGGCAGTGATCTGCAGTGGTGTCATTTCTGTTCTTAACATCATTTCTTTGGGCAAACTATGCAAGGCACATGTGCATGATGAAGAACATAGTCGCTGACACTTCCCATAATGGTGCGTCGAACAGTACCCAACCCACGGCTTCCCATGACCACAAGGTCAGCTTCACATTCCTTTACAGCATTACAAATGGCCTCACCAGGTTTACCACCACACATGTCCAACTCATATTCTATCTGCAAAACAAAAATGAGATTGTCGGCAGTGAGTGAGAAGCATCTGAGCGGATACCTAAAGGCTTCAATTTTCAACAATTGTTTGTATTATAAAAACAGATGATATGGGGGTCCCGACTAAAATAGTAAATAAGTACATAAAAATATTGATTTTACAATTTGCCAGTACCTGCCGGGCCCTTAAAAAATCGTACAGCCGGCTGTATACGAGGGCAGTATCATTTCTCATAACACGGATAAGTTAAAAAGACAAGTATTACCTAGATGTGAAGAAAGTTTGTGTTTACGCGAACTTTAATCTCCGGGTTATAATTGGCCAAGAATAAACTCCCTGATGTACATCAATTGACCAAGTTTTCTCCTCAAGCAGTTCCTTCCTGTGGTACAGTTTATTATGTTGTACAAGGTGGTTATAACGTTTGAGCCTGTGGATGAAATCTAAAGTGTGGCCATTCAATTGAAGCTATTGAGCAGAACGTCCCTGTGGCGTTATAGTATTTATGCTAACTTTTCAGCATGTGGCAAAATCCTAAAGTGTGACCATTCAAATTTTATTAAAGCTCTTGAGCAGTACGTTCCTGTAGCATATATTTTTCTAGCCAAACGAAATTTGGATATTTTTTAATTCTACTTCAAGCTTGTCACTCTGGGCTCTAATGGAAGAGTTAAACATACCGCTGCATCCGTCATCTTTTTCTTGTACATCTCTTCAAGCTTCTTATCTTTCTCTGCGTGATCTTTGACATGTTGTTCCCAGTTCTCTGGCGTGAGGGTTTCTGTTCAGACATCGGTACAAAAAAAGTACATCAAAATTGGTCTTTGGATCAACATGCAAGTCGAACTACAAAATTAGAGAATGAATGTTGAGCTATGCAGGCCAAATAATGCAACCAAATATAAATCTAATCATGAACTGTGTATTAATTTTAAGCGCTAACATTAACCATAAATTTGCTATTGAGAAATTGGCAGCACACGAGGCCGTGGGTTCGAGTCTCGCAGAAACATTTTTATGGCGCGCCTCGTGTGGTCTCCGATTGCAGGGCTCAATAGAACATTTTATTGGTTTATTTCAGCACTGAAAAACTACTACTAAGTGAATTTTCTATTAGATTTCTTGAAGCACGGATATTTCTATAACAACTCAAAACCTGCCAACTAAAAGGGTTTTATGCAAGATATCGCAAGGGCAGATTTTGTTGAATTTTTAACGATTATCATTTTTTCTCACAATAGTCTCGTTCTTTTTGGCATAGGGACAGTCTAACGCCCTATTGCAGAAATCTACCACATGAATAGGAGGCCTTGCAGTTTCAACAAGCATAGAGTGAAACCACTCAGTTTAATTAATACTTGCGACCAACCCGGCAGTATGTATTGAATTGATTGAAGAGACGGTAATTGTTAGAGATAAAATTATCAACGGATTACGCGTTGTACACTTGAACTTCTCTAATACGGATACCGAAGGGACAGAGCAAAGTGTGCGCATTAAAGAGGTCACCACGATGACGTCACTTTTAAGACTCCCCTGACAGTTTTAAGTGTTCAGTAACTAAAAACAGGCCCACACTCGTCGTTTAACTACATCTAAATTGATTAATATACAGCATTGAGACACTGTCTATCAGTGGCGTACGACATTGTACATCTTAGCTACATAAAGGTCTACATACTGTATATGAATCACTGTTTTGAAACGAAACGAACTACAACGCAATGCTGGATGTAAAAAAGTAATATTTGTACATATTCTAAAAACAGCTGAAAACGTCTTTCGATATTTGTTTGTAACCTCAAACGGGAAATTGTATTACATACACAAACCGATTAACGGAGTGTCCGTAATAAAGAGGTTAAGTTTATATGAATTTGCTGTCTAGGGCCGAGATTTAGTGTCCATTGTCCGTATTACAGAGGGTCCGTATTATAGAGGTTGTTTGTTGTTTGTTTTTGTTTTTAAGAAAATATGCGAGAATTTTGTCGGGACATAGGAAACTGTCCGTAATGATTTCTAAGGATGATTTCGCTTAAATGTCATAAAAAAGATTGAAATTCAGTTAACTTACCAATGGTTCCTGCATGAGCCACTTCACTCACATGTATCAGAAAGACCTTGTCTTCTGGTCTTCGTACATTTGCCAAATACCCTACAAAGAAAATTGGAGAAAGGCAATGAGGACTTTTTTTCCAGTGACATGGAAATGACTGGATTTTGGTCTAAAGAAATCAGTCATCCTAAAATGATAGCTAGATAGATAGATAGACACCTTTATTTAAACAAGGTCATCCATTCAGTATATATACTGCTATCAATGGGAGCCATAATATAAAAATTTTACAAGCAAAAAAACGTATATGTAGTGAAAATATAGTAATATATAGTAGTAATACATTAAAACAGTAATATTAAACTATTTGCTGAGTCTATTAAAAATAGAGCAGCCGTTATAATAAAATGATCGCTTGGCTACCTCAGTTCATGCACGCCAAACAGTACAAATGTATTAAAACACGATTGAAAACCGCTATATCTCACATGCTAAGGGTCAAAGTTTGATCCTTATTTTCTTGCTCTGTCCGTGATAAAATGCACGATCATGTTTGACATGTGTAAACAAACTAGAAAATTTGATGACTTTGATCAAAGAAACTTTGACAGTTTAAACCGACCGTAAATAAGAGGCTATCATTAGACTCAAGTGTGTATTTTTTATTTGCTCTTAAAGAGACAAAGTGCCCCGTCGAAAGAACTGTGTGTACTTAATTTCCATGTTATATAATCTAAATTAGACGAAAAGATTCAAAACAGAAGCAGTAGTTAGGTATAATAGTGCAGGATAAATACAATGATAGAAGCGGATTACATGTACAGTTCATCAATTTTGATCCGTGATCGTGACAGGCGGTCAAGAAATTAAAGTTTCCATTTTGGTGGAACTTTGAGTGTTTTAGTCGTTATTTTGTCTTTTTTAGTTCGTATTTCTTTGCGTTCATTACTTTTGGCGTTTTTTCTTCCTATTTTAACTGTAACAAAGCGATGCACGAGCTTAAAGCGAATGTCCGGCCCCGCTTAAAGCAAGCTCCTGGCCATAATCATGAAAACTCGATATTTCAGCCGGGATACTATCCCTTAAAATTGCTTTTAGATTCCTGATTCAAGAAGGGACCAGTACACATACGCGGTCTTCAACTGAGAGTCAAAAGCAAAAATTGGAAATAAGTACGGTAATTTTCTGGCAGCCGAAAAGGAGTTTCAAGTCGGCTTTATATAACAGAGAAAAATTGTGTTGGAGCCCGTGTTACCCTTAGAGTAAGGAAAATGAAAGGCTTATATTTGGAAGGCATAGTAAACTGAAAATAAAAATTCATTTGTTTCATTTTCCTGTATAACTGGCGTTTGTATATACAACAGAAGTACAATCACATTGCTGTCAGTTCTTTGCAGGTAAGCTCTTACAGTCCTTTGATGTCTAAAATCATTGTGCACGTATTCTAAACAACGCAATTGCATTTACATATTGTAAGAAACGACAAGAAGAGCATGAAAATTAATTGCACTATTATCAGATATTATTTCCATCTTTTATCTTATTTAAATTTTGCCAGAGTTTTTATGTGCTTTAAATTAAATAAATAAATAAATTACATTTACTGTACAGTATAGGTCTATTTGGGAACAAAGTCAAATAAATAAGGGTACTGTGCATTCCAGCGTATGAAACATGAGACGCCAAAGCCCTAACATGTAATTTAAATTGCAAATTTTCTAAAAATACATTTACGTGACGCCGAGCACGAAAATTATATATAAGCAAAAGTAACTCAATGAAAAACAACAACGGTGATCAAATCGAATTCGATACCTGTTTAACTCGTTTGCTATGTATTTTCATTTTACAAATCGTAGCCATTCGCAATGGAACGAACGTGAAACCCCAGGGAACAAACCTACCCCACAAAAATACAGTGTACATTTAAACTTTGCAGAATGTATCTTTGAGAATTAAATAACATTATGCAAATTTGGTCAGTGAGTTTTATACTTTGAGTCAGAGTATGAAAACGTACACACAGCCAAAATAATCGCAGTTTAAGAACTCTTTAGGTAGCAGCGCATAGGTAGTAGGTAGATGCTCCTCCAAAAAGTTCTAAGATCACAAATTCAAAACGCAAAAAAAGTCCTTCCACCTTCCTCATCACTATTATACCTGAGTACCCCCCCCCCCACCCCCAATTATCATTAGACATTTATATCTACCTGCATCTATATGACATGAATGTTTACAACATTTTTATGCCGTGAAAAGCTGTAATGCACCTTCCTTTGCAACTGCTATTTTGCAAGATTACAAGTGGAAAGATCGCAGTAGTCAGCAGTGTCGCTGAATTGTCATAAGCATGTCAATGTAAAAAGAAGTAAACAGACTTATATGCCAATACAAATGTATAATAGATGACTTTGCCTTCAAAACAGAAGCTCGATATTTTTTAATGTTTGTACGAACCAAAAACATCTAAAACGGAGAAATCGTAGCTTTGGTGTAAATAAAATCCATTTATATAAAATCTACCAAACAACCTGATCTTGTCTCCAGGTGCTGCAGCTCTACTCGACCGTGATCTCTAGCGAGACAATGCGCGAACAAATAAACGATAATAAATCGAGACTGTAGGTAGAAGTAATTTGCTTAACGGAACACATTTACAAGAATATAATACTTACAGTCACATGCATCTTCGCTGTGTTTACTTCCATCGACGGGAATAGCGACCTTCCTGACTGGCGTAGCCATTGCGCTAGTAAAACCAGTACCAATGGGTTTGAGGCAATGAACTGGCGCTACAACGCAGAGGTTTGGCTCACACTAACTGCGACCGCATTGCATGATTATCGCATCACGCACGCAACAAAGCCCATCCGGAGCGCGCGGTGACGACACATGGTACTGCGACGTGATTTTATTCACGATTTTCTTTATTTACATCTGAATGCTATTCGTTTGCTATTTGAATTAAATTTACAACTCTTGAAAGGCAAGTTTTCCTTTGCTTTATTATTTCTTTTTCACTAACGAAGGTCAAACTAAATAAAACCGGAACTTGACGAGGATGTCATAATTAACATATCCCGAAGGAAGCCCCCCTAGGCTTTTACACAAGTTGCTCGGCAACTTTTTGGCAACTTTTGGCCAAATACTTTAATCAGTAGTAGAAACTGATTTTTTTGAGTTGATAAAAAGCAACTTTTGAGCAACTTTTTCGTGAAATGAGCAACTTTTGGGCAACTTTTGAAAAATTTTGGGGCAACTTTTGAGAGATATCCGAGCAACTTGTGTAAAAGCCTAGCCCCCACACCCTCCCCCTACCTCAAGTCCACGCCATAAACATGATAATCCCTAATGTAGCGATCTCCAATAGCGTACCCAAGAGCGGTCCAAATCAAAATTAAAGTTTATTTTGTAAAATCCTGACAGGCAAGCATTGTCGTTGGAAAGTACCGCTGAAGAACTTTCATTTGATTGTATAATTTCAAATTTAACATGAAATGCAACCATCTACGTAAGCTAATCTACATGATTCAATGTAACCACATGTTAACCGCTGCTATTTACAATAGAGTAGATAGGAGAGACTAACGCATGGACTCCAATACTTTGACTTCCTGCAATTTCACCCACTCGTTTTTATAGTCGCAGAGAAGGGACTTTCGCGTGTAAACAAACAACGCAGTTTCATGGCCGACTTCACAAAAACGTTTGCTGGCCCTTTCTTTGGATTTAAGGGTTTGACACCTTTGGATAATAAGGCACATACGCTTCTCGAGCTTTGCGTATAGCAAACCCATGAACCCAAAGGTCCGGTAGAATGTTAAGGCTGCTATGCCTCACGAAAGGCAAAGAGGGTTAAGCCAAGTAAATCAAGTCGGGCTTTTGCACTTACAGGATATGTTTTCCCAGCAAGTTGGCTTCCAGGATATTTTTTTCAAAATCACCCAGCACCCTCCCATGTGTGAGAGAGCCTCGTTTAGAAAGTGACATGCCCTCACGCGCCCCGAGTCATCTGCTGACGTCACTGTTTACATTTTGTCTCATTAGCATATACATTTGCTCTCGCAGGTCGAAGGCCCGCTCGCAGAGCTCCATACTCATAGAACCTAAGCCCGTCATTTTTCATGGTCATGGCTAGCGGAATGTTTCGCGGACGCGTCCGTGCGTGTGTCCGTGGTAGGTACTTCACATATGATATATTATTATGTACCGTTATGTATTCTGCACTCTCTTACTTCGCTTGTCCGAGCGTTGAGCAGGGCTAGCTCGCGGGCGCGTATGACGTCGCAAAACATGCGCGTATGACGTCACGTAACACCCGAGATCTTAGCAATTTTGAAACCAAAGCGAGGCTGCACAGCCGATGTCACGTAAGCTGTAGTAAACACTTTTGTTGGCTCTTTTGCTGTGTTTAGCGGAGAGAACCACAGTTGCAAATTAAAGTCGCTTTTCTCTGCATCGTTTCGCGGTTTGCTACTCAAGACAGGGATACTAATTAAGGGATACTCAGAAACCGCTATAGTTGAAAAAGAAGAGCTTTCAGGGATAAAATCTTGCTTCGAGGAACTTCATTTTTTTATTAAACAACTTTATTTTAAACAATACATTATTTACATCGCTACAATTACAATATTTACAATATGATACTACACGAACTACGCAGATGTACAATTACATTTACAAATTTACTAATACTAATTATAGAAGTTATAGAACTATCCACTTTCCGCGAAAAGCAGGCAAGCATTACTTTGCAATTGCAGTTTCTTTAATTATTTCAATTTTTTCTTGGATTCACAGCAGGAAGTTACAGAAGTATAGTTCAACTTGGCGCCTGTTTGACGTGTATTTTAGTATTTTGCTATTAGAATTGAGTAGTTTAATGCCTGCCAGTATTTTGTATTGTCAAAGTAGCCGTATAATATGCTACCATGTTTTAAAGAAAGTCTTTCACGTGCTTTTTGAAACCACCATTTTTGAAACGTATTCCAGAAGGAGAGCGATTTACTGCATTGGATTAACATATGGTTTAAAGTTTGCTTCTCACATCCACATAACGGACAAAAATCACTTTCAGAGATACCGTCACGGTAAAGGCTCATTTGAGTAGGGAGTATGTTGTGTATAATTTTGTATTGAAACATTATATTTAATTATGAGTTTAACTTCTTTTGTAACTATGAAAGGCATTTGGTAAACTTTATGAACATTATTTTCTAAAACGCCGTGTCGTAAAATTTTGGTTTGAGAGGTTGGTGGTACGAAAGTGTTTTTTAAGATTGCAGAATAAATAGAACTTGTGATTAGAGGTGTGGTAGAAGAATCGTTGAGGTTGTTTTGACCATGCTGTTTTAAAGCATTTTTCCACGCGCGAGGAATGGCATTGATAAGACCATAAAACTTCGTAAAGGGTACATCTAAATTGAACTTTGTTTGAATTCTAAAAAGTTACACAAGTTGCCTTGTTCATTCAGTAAATCTTGCACATGGATAACATTTTTTGCGAACCATTTTCTATAAAAAAAACTTGTTTCTTATCATTTAAAATATTACAGTTGTTCCATATAATTTCATTTTTGATATTGGTAGTAATACGCTCGGGTAAGTTTTTGAAGTCGTGCCAATAATCGAGAATCATGCGATAAAAAATAGGGAGGCTCTCTAGCTTAAGTAATTCGGTATTATAGTTACATTTTGTTAGGAAAGAGAAATTTCCGAGATGATTCACACACTGGTTAGGAATCATTTTCCAAGAAGCAGAAGATTGACTTTGAATTCTACTAATCCAAGCAATTTTCAAAGCTTTTTCCATAATTTCAAAATCGCACATTTTGAGGCCACCTTTTTTTTTCTGCGATAACAGTACTTTTTTTTTAATTTTTGCGGGTTTGCCGTTCCAATGAAACTGAAAATAATTTTATTTATTTGTTGTGTATAATGTTTTGGCACATTTAAAACGGAAGCGTTAAAAGTCAGTTTAGAGAGCCCTAATGTTTTAACAATATTAATTTTTCCGTACAACGTAATAAGTTTTTAACGTCAACCGAAGACAAAAGTAAGCAACCTGGGGGACTGCTGTGCATTTCTAGCAGGCTACTGCTAGAGCACAATCCATTAAATATCGGTATAGACAATTATTAATATATATATAGATAGCCCAAGCCTAACAGCGTCGCACTTTGAACAAACTTAACTTAGGTGAAACTTAACTAAGGTGAAAGGTTGGAAACACAAGAATTAAGATTGACGAACGGGCTATTTTCAATTTTAGCAATTCTCAAAAACAGTATTACGCGACCGTCTGCACAGTACATTTTTATAGACCGCACAAAAGTTCACAAAAACAACTTTTCTCTGTCTAGAATAACTAGTACCACTAGTTTCCGAATAAAATACAGTTTTTGTTTGTCAAAAATTGCCCGAGAAACTGATTTGAAAATCAAAAATTGCAAAAATACACAAACATATTTGCATAAGGCGATGCGAGTGAAGATAGAACTGTACTATAAAATTAAAGTCCTGTTTTGTTTACATAAAATCGCTTTTCAAACTATCTAATGAATGAACAAACACATAAAAATGGACAACACAATCTTCTTTCGAAAAAATTTATTCAAATCTCCATTAGTTTACGTTTAAAAGCAAAACGCGTACCATTTAGTTATAGCTCATCGAGTTCAAGCTTTCTTCGATGAAATTCAAGAGATCGATACAACCGAATTTAAGCACGCTTTAAAATCAATTCTCCAAAAGTAACAATAACATCAATAAAAAGCCACTCACAGATTGATATCAACATAAATTCTCATCGAAAACTGTAATCTGTTTTACCTTTAAGTCCCTCGCTTGCTTGGAAATTAATATCTCCGCTTCTGGTTCTGAAATCCGTAGAATACAAACATCTCCCGCATTGATAAAAACGTAATACATGAAGTTCCTCGAAGCAAGATTTTATCCCTGAAAGCTCGTCTTTTTCTACTAAAGCGGATTCTGAGTATCCCTTAATTAGTATCTTTGTCTTGAGTAGCAAACCGCGAAATATTCAGGGTAATAACGCCTTTAATTTAAACGGTTTTCTCCGCTTAGTAAATTCACAGCAAAACATCGAAGTGTTTTTCCAGCTGACGTGACATTCGGCCGTGTAACCGCGCGAAAAACAAAGCATCGCTTTGGTTTCAACATGACGTCGTACGCGCATGTTTTGCGACGTCATACGCGCCCGCGAGCTAGCTGGCCTTGCGCGACACACATGTTGCAGACACGCGCCCGCGAAACATTCCGCTAGTCATGACCATGAAAAATGCGGGCATAGGTTCTATGAGTATGGGGCTGCGCAGCCTGGCCTACGGCCCGGCCAGTGCTCCGCTATTAATCTTAGGAATCAACAAAGAAATATATTTAACAGACTGGTTAAATCATTGATGCATTTTGTCTATACAAGTTACTTTATAATTTTATTTATATAATAACACCATATTGATAATTATCTGCCAAAATATGAAACAAACTGGCGATATGGGGGCATTTACTCAATAATTCACAGTTCTCGACCCAATTGTGGGTCTCAAGAGCTTTGGATTTTAAGCATTCTGCTGCTGAGAGCAGGACTTGGAGACATAATAATGACAGAACCAAACCCTCACTGCCTCAAGCCCCAATATATTTTGGGTCAAGCTATAAAAATGTAATTCTTGGTTTTCAGGACAAAGAGCAAAATGAAGGGCTCCACATTTTGCTGTTAAACCTAAAAGAACATTAGGAAGCCATTCCATGAAAAGAAAACAATAACAAGCTCATATACGGTATTTGCAATGTTCAAATCTCATGATCAGTGTGTAGATTGCACAAGAATATGAGTCAAATATCATGTTTTTCCTCAACTGAGACAGAAACTTTGATCTCAAAAGGTCGAAGCGACCTTAGAAATTACAGTTGCCTGAAGTCCCAGAATACTCAATACTCAAGTCTGACTCGTGTTTACTTCCAAAAATCGCCAAAGTTTGATGGCTAATAACAGAAAAACGGTAGGAGGTACGATGGGGTTCGACGACCTAAAACTTCAAGAATGACTATTTCTGCAATAGATGGTGAAGATTTCTTGGCTAAAACCGACAAGATATCGGATCAGGAAGCGAACGCGTTGGTTGACTACATAACACGGACAAAAGCCGCCATATTGGAAAGGCCCGCGAGGAAGTCAAATAATGACAAAATCAATGAAGATAGTTATATTAAAATGTAATAAACAGTAACTTTAACAACCCACCTTTTGTTTCAACTCTTTGATTTGAACAAAAATACACCAGATCTTGAAATATCCGCACACAAACCCTTGATATCTTGCGTGTTGCGATTCCTTCCGAAAACACTCGTGAATAGATTCAGTGATGTGATTGGTTGATTACTCCTACCAAAATGCCTTTCGGACCGTGTCCAACCACCACTGCAAAGACGCCTCGTTTTAAGCTACCAATATTCTGTACTCGCTTTACATGTTTAATTTATCGATTCCCGATCAAATCCACTCGTCTGTTACTTCCCAAACCGTGAATTATTTCTGGTACATTTGAAGACTACTTTTAAAAGCAATGAAATCAGTAACAATCAACATTAATATGACACGCATTCCACAGTCCATAATCCACAGAAGTCCAGTCCCGAAATCCAAATTTTTTTTAAATACATACATACATACATACTTTATTACCTTTCCCCAAAGGGGCTTTTCAAAGATAATTAAAACTAACTAACAAGAATAATCGAAAAATAACTAATTACATTATGATCATAAATATAAATCGTATTTACAAATATAAATGTGATCTGTGATATGTGATCTGTGCGATGCAGATTATGTCGGTTACACAGCCCGGCACCTTTTTCAACGTGTTGCTGAGCACAAAAATTCGGCAATTGGCAAACATTTACATGAAGCGCACGGTGGGAGCGATCTTTTGAATGAGAGCCATTTTAAGATTCTGAGAAGGTGTCAAGGCAAATTTGATTGTTTAGTGTTTGAAATGCTTTACATCAAGAAATTCAAACCTAATTTGAACGTCCAAACGGACTCCATACGTGCGAAACTTTTTGTTTAAGTTGTGATTTTCGCAATTATTTTCATCATTTATTGTTCGTTTTAGTATTTATAGAACCTAGTTTTTATACATTTTTGACTTGATAATGACGTTACGGTAACGTCGAAACGTCGTCAGCTTTTTAGCTTTTTAACATTTTACAATGTTTTTAAGAAATGTTTTGTCGCAATTTTTTATAGTTAAATGTTTTTCTAAGTCACTTCTTTTTCGTATAAATTGAATTAATTAAGTTAAGATTCTAAAAATTCCTTAAGAAGCTTGCGCTTTAAAACTTTCGATAAATCCGATAGGTTGCAGTAACGACGCCGTTTTGCCGTGTGTTTATATCGTTCTTTCTTTAAAAAAGTCCTGAAATACTGACCATAGGCAGCGAGGACTGCTCCGACACAGGCATTGTAAAGAATCGGCAGTAAAAAGGGGAATAAATTGACGATAAGCTTACCAGCGCGAGAGATCGATGTTTGGCATTTCTCTGATTAAAAATAGCTCTTAGTTTTTCAGAATCGTGACAAATTTGACCTCAAGTTGTATGCTGTGTATGGGAGAAATACAGGACTGACTCAGACACCAATAAAACCAAATGACGGAAAATGTTTGTAATGCGCATGCGTAAGAAAATTTGTCTTATATTCAATGTACCATAAGAAAAGAAGCAATTTTTCTAAAGCAACAAGATTATTACTCATGCGCGTCGCGGCATGAGTTATAAAATGGGCTCTGTTTTTCTTTTTTATTATTATTGTTATTTTTTTGGGGGGGTCACGATTTTGCATGCAAATTTATGCACGCATATTTTAAATTGGCACTTCCGGATCATAGACTTCCTGTTTTGTGACTTCCAGCTACTCCCACATCCGGTAAAACAGCGTTACTGAAGTGTCACGACAGCATCTCCTACAACCCTACTTACATTACTAATGTTCACGTTAGCTATATATAAGACGTAGAACAATCACTGGCTTCATTGTGGTACAGACTTTATTTAGAAAACATTCAATAGTAAAGAACGCAGTTTGCAGGAACGATGACTGAATGAAAGGAGTAACTCTTCTTCATATCGGACATCTTATCATGTTTAAAATATATCATAAAACTTTCGTACGCATGCGCATGAGTATAGGCTGCTTGCAGCCTCTTGTTATTATTAAAAAACAAGACGATAAGGACCCGTATGTTCCCAGGAATGATCTCTCACGCTTTATACCTATCTGTGTAAAGCGAGTTTCTATTTTTAATTGCTTTTATGAAGAAGGCTACCACAAGGAAGTCGGCGATTCGTCGGAACCTAATATATAGGTAATGTGAATACCAATATTAATGTAGGGTGGGTTGGGGTTTGGCGGCATGGTATGACGCTTCCATGATGTTGTTTTGGTGGCGTTACTGTTTACGTCATTCTTGAAAACCGGAAGTCAAATATGTCCTGTGTTGAAAACCGGAAATCAAATATGTACTGTGTTGACCAAGAGAAAAGCGGAAGCCTGGGAATAATAGTTTAAAATATGCGCGCATAAATTTGCATGCAAAATCGTGACACAAAAAATAACAAGAAAAACGGAGCCGAAACCTTACCTCATGCCGCTACGCGCATGAGTAAAAAGAATATTTCTCTTGGTAGAAATTTCCTTCAAATTAGGAAGGAAGAGTTAAACATCAAATACGTTCGAAAGTTCGGAAGATTTTAACCTGCTAGCAACAAAACATCGATAACAACAACAAACAAAAATTTATTAGACATATAAACTTAAATACAGTTGCCCTGCAAATTAGCAAAAACGCTATTCGAGGCAGGGAAAAGTAATATAATTGAAAATAATAAAGGTAACACAATATAACAATACAGAAGCTAATCTGTAAAGTTACAGATTACTTTAAAGCTTTAGATAAAATCATGATATTGGTGGCCCACACGGGAAATAAACGAAATATACAAATTATAACAATTTCACTTGTTTAATATCACAAAGTATTTGGGGAACATCAATATAGTCATCTATTTTCTGAAGAATCTCCAGAAGAATTTGTTTGATTTTCGATTTGAATTGAGTTTTCCTCAACGATTTAAGAGATTTAGGTAGTCCGTTCCATATTATAGCACCAGTTCTTGCAAATGATTTTTTCATTTTTTCCGTTCGGGAGTACTCAACATAATAATTTTGGTTTGATGCAGACCTGGTTCTATAGTTATGTACATCGGTCGTTAGTCTGAACAGTACTTCTCAGATTACTTGGAACAGTTTGGTGATAAACGTCATGCATCAACAGCGAAAGACGTTTAAAAAGCTTAATGGTAGAGTCCTCGTTTGCTGGAAGAAGGGAATGGCATGGTCCATAGGTTTAGCGAAAAATATCAATCGAAGAGCTCTTTTTTGAAGAATCAATAATTTTTTTGTATGAACTTTAGCACCTTGGCCCCAAGCACATATACCATAGGTTAAATAAGGAGAAATTAGGGACTGAAAGATAGTCAAGAGCGTTTGACAAGGAACAAAATGCCTTAACTTTGCTATAACACCAACGCATTTACTGATTTTTCCAGATATGTGCTCATTAATATTCATTAATATTATATTAATATACATTAATATTAATATTTCCAGATATGTGCTCATTAATATGGTGTTTCCAGGAGAGATCAGCATACTCCTAGGTATTTAACATACTCCTAGGTATTTAACATATTCCTTCATCTCAAGAAGTTTGTGTAAATTTGTTTCATTATCAAGAACAGTAATGCGTGGAATAAATGGTTAGGATTTTTGACGCGGACGAGAAATTACAAAGTTAGATTTAAGTGATTTAAGTGATAGCTTATTCGCCTACAGCCAATCACAAAGATTGCCAAGTTCAGTGTTAATTTTGATTTCAAGTTCGCGTATGTTTTTATTAGCACACAACATGCTAGTGTCATCGGCAAACAAATAAAATTTAAGCACACAGCTGATTTGTGAATATCATTAATATACAGGATCGATCCGGAAGATGTGTTGAGTCAGTTGTAAAACAACAAAGTAAACAAATACTCTTATCTGAAAATTTCCTTCCCGCAGGCAGCAGATTTTATCGAACATTTAAATGAAGACCGGTGTGTGGTCGAAGTGAATCAAGCGACCGACTGTCTGAATTGGTATTCAAACAGTTCGAAAATGTCATCAACATGTGCTGTTTTGTTTGCTTCCTTGTTTCCAGCCCAGAGCCTGCGAAGACTCGGTACGGATGCTACTTTTAATTTCGTATTTATATTTGGATCTATAATTCCCAAGACAACCATGGAGTATACCTGTACACAATATTAAATAAATGTAACAAAGTAAGAACTACCAGGTTTTCTGCCTCACAAATTCAAAAATGAGATAACATGGGTGTCCTTAACATCGTGTTTTTGTGAGCACATATTATTGATGCCCATGCATGTGCTACTGTTTCACTCAAAACTATATCATTTTAATAGTCATCTTGTTTTGCAAAATCTCTGGTGAGAACCAGAGATTTTAAGAAAGCGCTATTTTATTTTCTGTAATTTCACAACTGGGAACCAGGTATTCTGTCGCACCCTTTGCTATCCTGCATAGCAAGTTCAAGAGTTAAAAAATGGAGTGCAAGAATTCAAAGATGCATCTGGGAGATACAATGTGTATTGTGGGAGTGCAGGTACTCCTATACATTAACATACACAACTTTATTTCAACTCGAGTTACAGAGTTGAAATGAAGTTATGTATGTATGCATGTATTGGAGTATCTGCACACTGAAGATGCAGTCATCTTGTCTCTCAAAATTGGCACCTTCCAGTGTTCTTTCAATCTGCTGTTCTAATAATAATGTAAGACAAGTAAGACATCATGTTTATTCACCTCTATGCATGAGTCTTACAAATTTTGTTGGTAAAGTTTGTAGCTGTTGTTGTGAGTGTCACAAGAACACTTTTAAAATGAGAATTTGTTTTAATAATATTTTATTGGCAGAGAATATTTGCAGACAGTTGCTTTCCTTTTTTGGTTAAATGCCTCCAAAAACATAAACCAACCAAAAACCTGAGGTGAGCACTGGTCTGTTTAGTAAAAAATTGAGCAGCTCTTGTATTTTAAAATATTCATTATAAAAATCTACTATACTTGAAAACTAACTGGTGACAAAAACCTGTTTAAGCAAATTGGCAAATCCTTATCATGTTACTTTCCAGTGCTGTAAAAATAATTCAAAGTGGTTATGAAATTAGAAACACAAAAGGGAGTTCCTGATACAAATTTGGAACCCAAAATAGTCTTAATTGCTCCACATATTTATATCAGGAAAGCAGTATACCTCGTTCTACAAAGAGTTGTGACACATGCAAATGAGATGGACCAAAGTGGCCCTGCATAATTTTCTGTAATCACTCCGAAATCTACATAATGTTTACATCTCAAACACTCACTATAATTAAGCTTATTATAGCCAAAGAAAACAATAAGAAAACAAGAAAAAATAATTTTCAATGTAACCACGTTAAATTCCTTGAGCTTCATCAATAACAAGTCATGCAGCCTATTAATCACGACCTAAATTAAATATTTATTATTATTATTATTATTATTATTATTATTATTATTATTATTAAATTTGCCACTCGTAAATCCACGACATGGACAACCCAATTGCAAAACGGACTCACTTGATGGAAAGTTCTATACTTTTTATTTACGTCATCTTCGCTTCATTCGTCACCGATAAATTCTGCTCCATTTCCCACTGATGTAGAGAATGAGGCCTGATCTTGCATCAAGGAAGTAAGAAGAGAAATAGCCAAATCACAAATTGAGAAAGCAGTTGGTTTACAAACAACGATATAAAACAGTCGGATAACAACACCAGAAAATATGGACTTTCCTGGTCGCGTTGGCGGTGTTAATAACACATATTTTTCATTGAACAAGTTAACTATTGCTTCTTGATGTGTTTCCCAAATTTGCTAATCTTGAACAGCTCAGAAACGGATTTCTCAAGCAGGTTCGAAATAAATAAATCCACGGAGATTGCCGCCATCTTTGTTGCTGACTGAATTGACCAATCAGAGATCTGCCTGCCCGATTCGGGCAGGCAAGTTTCTGATTGGTCGAAAAATACAAAAGAGCAGACCAGTGATCCAGCCGTGGTGTGCGCCAAGGAACGCGGGCGAACAAAACGGCTGGTAATCGAGCCTAGAGCAATGCGGGAGATGTTTGTTTTGGGGATTTCAGAACCGAAGAAGCGGAGATTTAAGGAATTTCCAAGCAGTCGAGGGACTTAAAGGTAAAACAAATTACATTTTTCGATGGGAGTTTATGTTGATATCAATGTGTGATTGACTTTTTCTTTGTTTTCTTGTTAGTTTTGGAGAATTGTTTATAAAACGTGCTTAAATTCAGTCATGAGATTTTCATCGAAGACAGCTCGACCTCGATGCGTTATAAATGGTACGCATTTTGCTTTTAAACATAAACTTATGGAGATTTGAATAAAATTTTTCGAAAGAAGATTGTGTTGTCCATTTTTATGTGTTTGTTTATTCATTACATAGGTTGAAAAGCGATTTTATGTAAACAAAACAAGACTTGGATTTTCTAGTTCTATCTACACTCGCGTTGCCTTATGCAAATGTTTGTGTATTTTTTGCAATTTTGATTCCAGTTCCAAATCAGTCTCTCGGTCAATTTTTGATACGCAATAGGTGGATTTTATTTAGAAATTAGTCAAACAAGTTATTCTAGACCGAGAAAAAGTTGTTTTTGTGAACTTTTGTACGGTCTAAATGTACTGTGCAGACAGTCGCGTAACACTGTTTTAGAGAATTGCTAAAAATGAATAATAGCCCTGTCGTCAATCTTAATTCTTGTGCTTCCGACCTTTCACCTTAGTTAAGCTTGTCATCGGCTTTCTGTTCAGAGAGCTAGGCTGTTAGGCACATCCTATCTATCTATCTATCTATCTATCTATGTATATATATATATTATATATATATATATATATATATATATAAATTTGTGTTTCGACTTTTCCGTAGTAGAGTGCTCAATACATAAAGTAGAGCGTGATAAATATTTAAAACAGGAAAAAGACTACGCTTGTATCCCTACAAGCCTGTTTCGTGAAGCTCACTCTTCAGGGGATTTTTATATATTTTTATATATTTTTATATATTTTATATATATATATATATATATATATATATATATATATATATATATATATATATATATATATAATCCATTTATCCAGTCTTTCATAAAAATAATATAAATTTGTCACAAATGAAGACGAACCAATACTTTTTTGTCTGACACCTATATTTCGACCAAATTTAGTGGTCTTCTTCTGCCTGGATTTTTGAAAACCGGTCTGCTGGGCCAAAACTGTACAGGCATTGAAATGACCAGGAAAATGCCAGGTTTGGCTGGAAAATACCTTCCGTCAGACTCCGCTTGCCCAAACAAACACTGAGAGTTGATTCCCGTTCCTGGGCTAAGACAACTGAGCACTCTCCAGGGGTGGTCTGCGAATTGTAAGCAAAAAGGCCTATAAAGTAACCAAGTTTTAAACTGGAGACACAAGTTTTGACCCACCCTACCCCCCTGGATTTAACTAGAGGGACCCCAAATGAGTGTTGGCTGTTAGCCCCACTACAGTAGACTTCACCACAAACATGGTTGACGGAGCCCCCCCTCAAAACTAATCAGCCAGTCCCCCGGTGGAACCGCGGCCGAGGGCCGCGGTTCCACCACGGTTCTGTAGAATCCAAAAAGTAGCGATCACATTTTGAAAAATTCAGGTATATATATATATATATATATATATATATATATATATATATATATATATATATATATATATATATATATATATATATATATATATTATCTCTATAAAATCGGAGATGAAGGGAAATCTTTCAAGTCAAAAGATGGACGGCTTCATTTGACTGATGTACGTCGCAAGAAAACAAAGAGCAAATTTTATTCGCTTTCAAAAATAGTGTGATTGGTCCTCGATTCGGCGTAAACTTGCGTGGCTCTTGAATGAAAACTATATAAACGAATTACAGCCATGCTCTGTCACGCGTGACCAGTAATCCACAAGACTGAATGGAACATTTGAATATTTCTTTGTAACGTCCAAGATTTGAATGAAACCTTGAAGATCTCTCTGGTAAACACTTTGAAAGTCACGAGTTAACTGCAAAATAACTTCGCCTACACGCATAAAAAACCTAATATTGTTATATAACATTTCAAATAAAATGACATTTTGTTGCTCTTTGTTTCCGAAAATGCGGTAAAATTCTCACGGGAATTCTAAATCTCGGCGTGAATTTACAAAACCGACGCGTAAACTTGAAAACTCATTCAAATTTTCAAAAATACTGCATGGTCACGCGTGACGGAGCATGGCTGTAATTTTTTCTTCCATGTGTTGACGGAAACCTGACACAAAGTAGTTTTCTTTGAAAAGAATTCTTAGATACTGGCGAAGACAAATGAGGAAAAGAAGAATGAAAAGGATGTGTCTAAAACAAGGAGCGGGGAACCGGAGGAGGAAGAACGGGGAACGGGGAACGGGGAATCTCTAAAATAGGGAATCTCTAAAATAGGGAATCTCTAAAACGGGGAATCTCTAAAATAGGGAATCTCTAAAATGAGGAATCTCTAAAATGGGGAATCTTTTAAAATGAGGAATCTCTAAAATGAGGAATCTCTAAAATGGGGAATCTCTAAAATAGGGTCTAGTTTCCTTTTAATCGCCAGTAAGTCTCCCTCACATCTTCATTTGATTATTATATCAGTTGCTTTTCAAATGATCGATATTCATTTATTGGACATGCCGGACTTTATAGCCAAGTTCAACGTGGAGACAGTAGAGAGCTTAAGCAACGACGACGGCAATGCCATGGAAAATGTCACTTAAAAAAAGGATTCGCGCTTTTTTAAATTACTTTGTAGTTGTTCCAATTTGTACGGTGGCCCGGAAGGGTCACACATGCAAATTAGAAATGTTGCTGCAAACTAAAAATTTGGCCTGCAAATTAAAATATTGCTGCAAATTAAAAATAGTACATGCAAATGAAAAGTAGTACATGCAAATTAAAAATAGTACATGCAAATTAAAAATGAAAAGTAGTACATGCAAATTAAAAATAGTACATGCAAATTACTGCGCCTTTCAATAACATACGGAATTTGAAATTCAAATCTCCACCAACGGTTGCGTTATTCCCTGCCGTCAATCATAATTAATACGAAAGCCAACGGACCATGTAAAAAAGAAACAAACAAAATGGATCGAAATCTACCAATCATAATGCACGGACGTGACCCTTTGACCTCATTGAAGTGTAGATCTGTTTCCTGAGAGGTAAGCTAAGATGACTGACGGCAGCGTAAAACGCAACTGTTGATGGAAATTTGAATTTAAAATTCCGCATGTTATTGAAAGGCGCAGTAAAAATGAAAAGTAGTACATGCAAATTAAAAATGAAAAGTCGTGCGCGCGCATTATGAGTGATGAGGACCTGGTTGGAACCGTGCGACCTCGCCAAGTTCCCCTAAAATGGCGGACGAACGAGCGCTTATACTTAACTACTTTTATCTTGGATATGAAAATGACGTTATTTTGCAATTCTTGGTCGACTACCATGGTATTAAAATGAGTTTAAGTACTCTAAAACGCAGGTTGCGAGATTATGGCTTGAAAAGAAGAGGAAACGAAGTCGATGTTGACCAGTTGCGAGATATAATCAGAAATGAAATCGGTGGTTCTGGTCAAGCACTTGGATACAGAGCAGTGTGGCATTCTTTGAGGCTAATACATCAAATTCATGTCCCTCGCCACTTAGTAGCAACTATTTTACAGGAAGTTGACCCAGTGGGAGTTCAACAGAGAAGAAGGCGCAGACTCTCACGGAGGAAATATACCAGTTACGGTCCAAACTTCTGCTGGCACGTAGATGGTAATTTAATAAACTAATGTTTGTAAATCTTTTCTGCTATGTAGGTAAAATAATGGTTATAAGTATATGCACTATGATTTGAGCTAACATTCCTCGATCTAAGAGGGCCTCTAACGGGGGGAGTGGGGGAGCAATTTCAGAATACCCGCCTGGTCCTTTAGGGCCCGTTTGACCCTGTTTATATGAGGTGAGCCAGCCTGCTTTACCGCGCTGGCTTATGCCTTATTTTCTCTTAAAAATGTTGATGTGTGTATATGGAAAGGTGGTGCTGGCCCAGCTGGCCGAGATCCCAGTTGCTCGGTTATTACATGTGTATGGTGTGCTTGTTTTGCTTCACTGCTTACAGTTATGTCCAGGATTGCAGATAATTAGATGCATGGCAAATTTAATAAGCGTCACAAAGTGTCCTCTTGCTCTTCTACTCAACTTCAACATCACTTGTTTTTAAAAATACAGAGAAAAAACGTCACGAAGTGTCCCCTTAATTCTGCTCTTTAAGTAAATATAAACACGTGCGTTTACCCTAACCTAAAAATAACACTAACACTACACGCTCACCTTACATTTCAAAAAAGATAGTTAACACTTAGACTTAACGGGACACTTCGTGTTGGATATCAAAATTTGCCATGCATTTAATTATCTGCAATCCTGGACATAAGTGACTGCTTAAAGAACTAAGGTGAATGTTAATTAAATGATGTAAATATTATCATAGACTACTGTGGGACTGAGGTGGCAGCTTTTTTAGGTTAAATGTAAGTGGACGGGTATTCCAACAAAAGTCCACAAAACAAAAAAGACAAATTATATTACACATGGCCATTCACTGTAGTGCTACGTGATAATGGCTTTCAAGGTAATACCATTTATTAGACTCGAACGCAGACAGGAAAACTTGGCAACACTGAGAATGTTGGAGAATATGTTTCATTATATTTCAGACGAAGAAGGGTCGGAGGAAAACTGAAAATATTATTATATCGTAGGGACAATGGAGGGGGAGAAACTGAAAATATTATTGTAGGGACAATAAAGCAAATTTGCAACCAATCAGAAGCACTACCCAGATCTGGGTAGTGACAAGTCATCAGTATGGTATTTCTTAGCTTGTTTCTCAGATGTCATTTCGCGGGGAAACCAGAGGTAGCGTCGTGAAATGTCCGCTGTTTTCTCAGGCTAGTGTCGATGCTAATTCAAGGTTTTAACCAACAGTGGGAAAAGTTATTCTCCACAAAAAAATATTAATTGGTTGACATTTGGCTCTTAATAGGAATGGTCAATCATTTGAACTTTGAACTACTGTGAAAAAAAAAACTAGCTAGTGGTAAGGTTGGGAATGGATTCAGATTAACTGCTCGGCTATGCTTCCTCTAAAGGAGATCTTTGTAAGCTTTTGACATCTTTGTGAATTATGTTTATGTTGTTAGGTTACGATAAACTCAAGCCCTATGGCTTTCCCATCCATGGTGCTATAGACGGATACAGCCAAAAACTTCTCTGGTTGGAGGTCACAAGATCAAACAACAAACCAGACTACATTTGAAATGTAGCTAGATTCTATTTAGATTGCGTAAAAGGGAATGGAGGGTGTCCAATTCTGCTAAGAACGGATTGTGGAACAGAAAACGGTGTAATGGCTGGAATGCAATGCTACTTTCGCCAGAATGGACAAGATGCATTTGCTGGAGAGAAAGCACATAAGTATGGTTCTTCGCCTGCAAACCAGCGAATCGAGGCTTGGTGGTCTCATTTCAGGAGAGGTAGAGCAGGTTGGTGGATAGATTTTTTGAAGGACATGGTAAATGCTGGAGTATTGGACATGGGTAATGTAATGCAAATGGAAGCATTATGGTTTTGTTTCGAGGCAGTCATTCAAAATGAACTAGACAATGTTAAGCAGCACTGGAATACGCATCGTATTAGGCTCTCAGGACATGGCACAGTGCCAGGAGTGCCTGATGTATTGTTCTACTTACCAAACAGGTCAAATGCTTTTGACTGTAAGTGGGTTGTTCAAAACCCCCAAATCAACGAAATGGAGCAGCAGTTACTGCACACACAACCCAACGATGATGAAGTTGATTTGTACCAAGAGTATTTCCACTATGTTGTGGACCATGAAGGTCTACAACTTCCCTCCTCAATTGAAAATGCTTTTAATCTATTTCAACAATTAAAATCTTTATGTTTAATGTGAACCGAACTTTAACAAGTATTTTAAATATGAAGTTGCACATGAAGTCTGTGTGAATATGCCTGTTAAGTCTACTGCAAAACGACATTGCCCACAAAGTGCTGTAGCCTCCCAAGCACACGTTCTTAAGCAGCGCTCCAAGCTGCGACCGTTTTGGTCGCCATGGCGAGTAGAAAAAAATAATGGCGACTAAAATTATCGCAAAGGTCGCCAATTTGGCGAGTCAGAACATCGTTTGATAGCGCAGCATTATGGAGCGGCCGCCATCTTGATTATTTGGCACAAAATGGTCAGCCGTTTTTAAAACCTTCATGTAATGCTACACAGTGTGTCACCAAATATTTTTTTTTAAACATTGGCAACCAACATTTTATATTTGGCGATGTTTTTATATCAAATGGTCGCCAGAAGGCGACTTAATAAAAACGGAGCTTGGAGCCCTGTTAAGGCTTAGTTTGTCATGTGTTCCAGGGGAAGAACATGTCACAAAGCCTTAACAATGTCTGCCGGCTGCGTTGGGAGGCTACAGCACCGTTGAGATTACAAATAAATTTCAACTTAAAGCGATTGTACATTGACTTCAATAATTCACCATGGAAACATTTTGATAATAGATAAAATCGAAATACATATCTTCCAGCAACACTTTGAAAAGTAAAAAAATCTGTAAAATTGACAGGAAACGTGATGTCACATGTAGATGCTGTGGGCCTACAGCAGCAGCCCTGCAGGCACCCGTGAACAAACTCGAGAGTAAACTTCTTGGAAAATCCCAAGGGTGGAATTTGCGATGAACCCGTCATCCACTTTACAAAGTCCATCAAGGTTACACCTTCAATACCTGTAATGAAAAAGGGGGCTTTGATCTTGAAAAAGAAAATAATAATGTGGTCTTATATGTTTGTGCAACATGGTAAGAGAAGGGTTTCATGTATCACCAAAGCATTTATGTCTGAATGATGGCACAACAATCTGCCTACTTGTTACACTGTAGCTGACAAAATTAATGGACACTGATGCCATCACCACTCTATTTTGAATTTGTTGCAAAGGCTTGTTTTACCATACTATCTGTGAAATGATATATATGAAATAAATCATATATGAACTGCGGAAGTGAAATCAAATGAAGAATGATCCTCGCAGTTGTGAACGCAATTTAAGCAATTGCGAAAAGAAGCCTGAAAAATGTGCAAACAACATTGCTTAAATTGCGTTCACAACTGCGAGGATCATTCTTCATTTCATACTATCTGTCTAAAATAAAAAAAGGTACCTCCATTCTCGATGAATTCAATAAAATCACTGAAGAACTTGTAAGTGTTAAACTCTGAATCTTTACGAAGCTGTGAGTCACTGAAGTTAACTACTATCTGATCAAGAAATTCATCTGAAGAAATAGTAAAACAATTTCCATTTGCAAACACAGGCTTCCATAGTTCTTTATCTCTTCTCGTGTGGCCAAGAATTCCACATTCATGCAGACCACTTTCAAGTTGGACCAGCTGGGGTAGATGTTGGGAAAGCTGATCTTTGATGCCAATTGACCTGTGAAGTCAACGATGCATTGAACGAGTATTATGCAATTGAATTCCTTGTGTGTGCTTTTGAAATAAGCTTAGTGAAAAGATACCGTCGAGTTCCGATAGTAGGGAACTTAAGATACAGGCGTTTTCGCGGCGACGGCGACGTGATAACCGGGGTAGACTGGGTCAGAGGCCGCCGTTCTCGCGCCAAAATTTAAGTTGTTAAGATTTTGACGACGTCCTTCGCGACTTCGTCGAGTCATTGAGGTTGCTTTGTGAATTTAAGTTGTTTTGCTGCCTTAGTATGGTTAGTTCCGAAGAGTTTCGTTTACTTCTTATTCTTTACTACGACGCTAAACCTATTAATGATAAAGATTTCATAGTTCTGTATGAAATGTTGCAGCCGAAAAATCCTAGTTTTCCTTCCGGTGAATATCCTCGCTTCGACCTTGAGAACATGAACGAAGCTGAGTGCAAGGCAGAATTAAGATTTGAAATGAAAGACATTCCTGTTCTTGCTGAAGTTTTGCAGATCCCACCGGTGTTCAAGCTAGATCAGGAAAGCCGGGTGGATGGAATAAAGTGCCTCTGTATGCTGCTGAGACGGCTTGCTGACCCTTGTTTATCCTTGACTTGGCACCGTCGGTCATATCGATTTGTGTTCGGTCTGTACAGGAAAGAGCAAAATCGCTGTAATTATCTGTCATATCATCAAATGAAGTTTCCAAAAGCACAAAAAGGGACTTGTTAAAAAAAAGACAGCGTTTAAACTGTGCATAAGTTAACAATAAAGGGAAAATCATGGCAAACTTACCCACGTTTTCGGTACGACGGCAAAATCACTGTTGTCACGTCGCCGACGTGTGGGCGACGGCAGGAAAACATGCGCAGTCGACCTCGCCCCATTCCTAATCGGTCTTCACGTCGCCGTCGCCGCGAAAACGCCTGTATCTTAAGTTCCCTAGTAACGACCCCCAGAAAGTAGCGACTCCCCGAGGCTGCTAATTCTGAAAGTGACGAGGGTCGCTACTATCGGAACTCTACGGTAGTGCTTTTATGCAATAGGCAGGTAAATAAAACACATGTCATAATAATTAGTGAAGTACTGTATAACTGAAAAGATCAAGTTTAAGATTATTACTGTATGACAGGTTGCATTCCAGCAAGAGTCTCCTTTTGTGGAATGCCTGAATATCCTACTGATTCCAACACATCGAGCACCTCATCACATGTCAGTGCAGCTCTCAATTGCTCATCTGTCGTGGCCTTTGATAGCTAAAAAAAAAAAAGATTACAGAGGTGTTGTTTTTCTTTTTGTTCTCTTAATGTCTGCAAAGGGTACTGAATTTTATAAATAACTGAAGATCATGCATGGGGCTTTGAATGACACTCTTCTTTCTATTGCCAGTTCTTTGCAGGGCTTTAAGGTTTTTTTTTTTAAAGAAGTTCAATTAGGTAGTAAAACAAATTTTTCCTTGCAACGTTCTGGCTAAAGTTACAAAGCGTTGTGTACTTCTGAGGCCTTAGTAATTGCAATTTGGTGTTACATGAACTTGTATGTACGGTTTGAAAAAGCTTATTTCCTGCGGAAAAGGGATATGTTAAATTTTGTGGCTTTTAGCTTGATCATGAAGCGGTTTCATTTGCATGGTTCAGGTGTGAATGTGTTAAAAGTACAATGTTAATAATAAAATTATTATCCTTAAGATATAAAGGGATGTTTATTTACCCTTTCAGAAATTGTCCTGAGCAAGGGGTCCTGGTTATTTGATGGAGAAAGAGGCCCACCAACCAGATAGGATGCTACCTCTGGTGACATGAAGTTGGGTGCTGGGCCACCTTGCAATATTGACATGCCCATTGCTTTTCCACATGTTTTAAAGTCGCCTGCATTGAGAGCCACTGCCGAGTTAACAGGTTTCCCATCCTTAAAAAATCTTTCCTTTATAATGATTAGCAACTCTGTAAAAAAAAATTAAAATGCATTAACCAAAAGAAACTGATTTATCAATGCTTATGCAAAATTTTGGTGGGATAAAAAGATTATCGCGTTAATTTTGAGAGTGGGGTATTCCAAGCTACCTATCCGCCTGGGGATGTGCATGCTTGGAACCTGACAGAGCCATGACACTTTTTAGTTTGATAAAAAATTAACAAACAACATCTCTAACTTTAAACATAATGCTGACTTACGTGTATCCTACCTGAAAATAGTTCTCTCTTTGGTCCACCATCATCTATAGCAGGCTCCCCTGAGAAAACAACTTTAAGTGATGATTTGGGATCTATTTTATTCTCCATGGCTGACTTGAAATCTACCCAGATAAACTTTCGTCTGACCGTAATACGCTTTGTATGTCGTGACAGCAACTGTCCTGATAATTCAGATATTTTACTTATTAAAGCCGCCTTGTGTTGCTGGCCAGTCAACTCATGCACTGTTGTTCTTTGCTCAACATCACTGGATATACCACCATCACTTTGAATGTCACACGGCTGTTCCTCGTCATCTAGTAACCACATGGAACTTTGATCAGCATGCTCTTCAATAGCTGAGAGAGGGAATAACGAGTGGCATATGGGGCAACTTATCAACCTTTCATTTCCACTATCCACTTCTTGTGACTCTGATGATGTCAACTGGGCCTCTGCTGCCAATGATGGGCTTCCTTCGTTGTCACTGTTTTCGTTGTCATGTGAAGGCATATGCTGGATTTGGGTGACAAACACAGCTTCTTCTAAACTTTCATCATCTTCATTTTCGTACAAAAGGTTGTCCAGATAGTCATCCGCAGAACATAAATAAAACGTTATCCTTCCATAAGATTTATCGATTTCTTCTCTGTATCGTTGTAATACAAATTCTTCATTACTTCCTGGAAGTGTTTTCACCTGAGATTTGTCATGGTACAACAGTCTATACGATGATGGAAGCGGGGAAGAAATTAACTTGTTGTTAAAGCGGTTATGTTTGTCCACAGCCTTCTTTAGTAAATCCTCAGAATTGCTTTTGGGTGATACAGTCACTGGCAGTGTGACGCCACGCTTCACGGAAAGACAACCGTCATTCATCGTCACAATTCCAACGTTGATTTTAACTTCCTTTTCAGCCTTTTCCTGTTTCAGCTTTTTTGCAAAAGGTGGCTTAAAATACTTGGCACGATCTTCTTCCTTCCTCGATCGGAACGCTGCGAAAGTTACGAGCGGCTTTGATGCTGTCGCCGACGTCTTCTGTACGCCACTCGTACACGGAGAACCATTCTCCTTACCCATACTTATCTTCTTTCCACATTTATGGCAAAATATTGCAGCAATCGCGCATTTTTCGCCACAAAATGAGCAGAACATCATTGCAAAAAGCGAAACCAGCTTGTTTTCCTTGTCCTGGCAAACATGGGCCCCGGATATAGGCCAGGTCGCACGGCTCGAACCAGGTCCTCGTCACTCATAATGCGCGCGCACGACTTTTCATTTTTAATTTGCATGTACTATTTTTAATTTGCATGTACTACTTTTCATTTTTAATTTGCATGTACTATTTTTAATTTGCATGCACTACTTTTCATTTTTAATTTGCATGTACTATTTTTAATTTGCATGTACTACTTTTCATTTTTAATTTGCATGTACTACTTTTCATTTGCATGTACTATTTTTAATTTGCAGCAATATTTTAATTTGCAGGCCAAATTTTTAGTTTGCAGCAACATTTCTAATTTGCATGTGTGACCCTTCTGGGCCACCGTAAATTTGTTTAGTTTGTCTCATGTGTCTGGATTGTCCAGGAGCTAAATTTGAAGGAATGGCTTACCAGTTGAAACGGAGAAAGGAAAATTAACCGTCGCGTGTTCACGTTCTCCACAAAATCTATAATTTGATCATTTGACGTTGTTGTTTTGCAGGGAACGGCAAAGAAATGTACCAAAATGTAAAATGCACATGCAGAGGCATTGTTTTCGCTCATTAAACCTATTGTTTTGCGCCGTTCTCGCTGCTGTCGCCGTCGTGGTTGCTTAAGCTTCCTAGTGGTTAAACAGGGACGGCATCTTCTCAACTTGAAGATATCGTGGTTGACGAAAAGGGGAGGGGGGGATGCCCACCCCGCACAACTACGTGAAATTACCAAATTCAAGGTTTTGATGGGAACGCGAACACACGACGGTAAATTTTTCTTTCTCTATCTAAACTTTAAAGCCTTCCCTACAAGTCCAACACGCGGGTAGTTCGGCTTATATAATCGCGAAGTAGTTTTAGATTTTTATTTTTAATTAGTGACGTTTTCGTTGGTGGTTTCGTAAGGTCTCTATTTGAACGGTACATATTAATTTAGCCTTGTATTGCCTTTGAAGATTCCTTGAAATCAATGCACAAATGCCTGGTACTTTCTTTTTATTTTTTTGATGATTTGTGTTACCCGCGACTTTTATACGCACCCGCACCTAGTACTCGCACCCACACTTATCACCGGACTTTCAGTCGCAACTCGCGACCCGTGACCGGAATAAAGTGCTTCTCGTTTTGGGCCAACCGCGGGCATGACGCCGGCACGAAAAAACGCAAAGTGGTCACGTTCGCGAGCTTACGCGATCGTGCAGATACGCTGTATATCGAGCTGTTCTCTCTGGGTGTTCAAAAATGTAACGAGAAGTTGTTAATTTTAATTTTTCTTTCAAACTTACCAGAATGCAGAGTGATTTTTTTTGGGAGTTTTTTTGTTTTACTTGTGTGACGGTTTCGCAAGCGAGACCGGATATTTACACATTGTCAAACTTACGATGAACCAGACACTAATTGTCACAGCATGATTTGTCACACAATAACAAACAAAACACGGTTTGTAGCCATCTTGAATTCCAGTCATAGTTTTCTGAGCGAAATGTTTATCGTAAGCGGAAAGCTTTACTTACGGCCGCCTTCACAAAACTCTTGTGACATCATTTCTCGTAACAGCTGCTTTTAAGATTCCCTATTTTAGAGATTCCCCATTTTAGAGATTCCCCATTTTAGAGATTCCCCATTTTAGACATTCCTCATTTTAGAGATTCCCGATGAAATCGCCAAAACAAACGTGTTTGTCAAACTGGAAAATGTGTCAGCATTTCGGTCTACAGCGGTAAATGAAGAAACTCTCAAACTTCAAAGAGGACACTGAAAATATCTCCTCATCAAATACTGCAATTTGTTTTGCCTTTTAGTTGGGCTTTTGTGGCTTCATGCCGAACTTTGTGCATGGATGAGTTTGAATTTCAATCGTACCCGACAAATTTTCAGCGTGAGCTGCAGCAAGAGTGTATTTGCGAATACGCAAAAATTGTTTTTATGGAATCCACTGCAAGGACAAAAATTTCGCTGAGGTTTAGAGTAATTCGGTAGCTTCAAGTTTGTTCTTAGTAGAGCCACTGCCACAAACGATAACTCTAAACTTAAGTTTCATATAACTTGGCAAGAACTTGATCAAACTAAGCTAGCTTATATTATACAGTTTACCGATGGAAGCCATTTCAAGTTGTTTTGCAACTTTATGTTTTTCATAGAGAAGTTTTCTTACGAAGAAAGGTACTCTTTTGTCAATGCTGAATTAAATTGTTTAATGGAATTAAACGAATTTGCCGAGTTACTCGAGCTTTTGCAACTTACAGCCTGAAAGCTAAATACCAAAACTCATAATCGAGAAAACTGTCAATGCTTTTTGATTCGCGGCTAATCAGTTTTTGCTAAAGTTATAGCTTAATTTCATCAAAGAGAGTTTTTGTAACCTGACATGTTAACCCATTTAGCTCCAAACGTTTCCTCTGGATAATTTTTAACGTAGAAAACAACTTTTGTAAGCGGATCCTAGGCCGATGCTGGGACAAATTTTGCGGGCCGTACCGTAAAACACGGACCGGAAAATTGACCAATCATAGCGCGCGTACTAACTGAGAAATATAATAAAGTGTATTATGCCATGTCCTTTTAATATTCAGAATTATTTTTTTGTAGCTCGATTAGAAAATTAGGCGTATATGCTAATGAGGCAAAAATTGTAAACAAATATTCTCCATTAAAGCTGTGTGTAATACGCAGTCAACTTGTTGAACTCGCGTTGACGACAAAGAAATTGACTCGAGAATGTGCCAACCTGTTTAAGGCGGGGGTCCACCTGAACGCCATTTTTCTTCCACTTGACGTAGCTTTAATCGAAATATCTCGTTCACGTTTCAAGCAATCCAAAAACTCTATGCTCATCTCATGAATCTATGTTATGAGGGGTGTTTTGTAAATTTCTGGGTATGTTTGGAAGGAAATAGTTTTTCTCAAAGGATTTGTAAAATTTAGACAAATAAGAAATATTGAAGATTTAGTGAAGTTTTAAAATTATAATTTGTAGTGAATAATTAATAGACGGACACCAAGTTAGTCCACTAGCAGCCTGGGGTGCTCTTGTGTGGGTATCAACTATCTGTTGGTGTTCCAAAAATCATTTTCTTTCTTCTATCCCTTCTTTAAACCTCTTAAAATTTCATTCAAATTCACGTGTACCCACGCCTTAATAAATACAGTAATATGTATTCTTTTGATAAATAGCCTCGCAAGCGATAAATATCCGTTGGTTGGTATATTTCATATAAAAATTAATCATGTGTAAATTCACTAGACAGAACTTGAAAAATCTTACATTTAAATCATTCTCAATCACTTTGCTCGTCAGTTTTCAAAAAGCCCAGAAAGCTATTGAACAATACTGACTCCCATCCCCACTCAACAATTTGAACTCTACATTCAACTTACACGCTATAGTTTCCCTAGGTATTACCAATTATATCTATAACATTTCCCCTCATTTTCAGTGTTGTTTTGACTGAGTGGATTTTTCTTACATGCGAAGAGTTTTTGCACACCTATGTCCGTAGTTCAGATCTGACTTTAACCACCTTTTTAATTTAAATGAAACCGAATGCATTTCATCCCATCAAAAAATATTCCTCATCCCAAACCCATCACTTCTGGATTTCAAGAGTTCTTACTTTCTTATACTCCGAGTTCTCTGTTGTGTATAGCGTTTATATATTCCAGCGCAATCTCAGCACCTCGTACTGACGTCTCTAAAAAATGAACCACTCTGATAACAAGACAAAAATATCTGAAGACCACTCACATCTTCAAGACAGAAATTCTACAACAAACGTGAATTTTTTTCATTTTTTATTAACCTATTACATTGGCTAATTCTTGCATGACTTTTAACCACAGTAAAGAAATCACAGAAGCCTCCAATTATTTTCCCATTTTGATTCCCCGTAATCTTGAGCCCACCTGTAAAGCCTCTGGTCAAAAACCGCTGTGGAGATGAAAAAGCCAAGAGATGAGATATGTAACAAAAAATGTCAGCGCAGAAACCGATACACACGAGTGTGCTACCTCTGCTTTGTCACAACAACAAACAAAACACTGCATACATGTTTGTTTAAAGCAAATACTTGATATCGATCTAGACCCAGTTGTCAAAAAGGTGGATAGCGCCATCCACCGGATAAATCACTATCCAGTGGATAATACAAAGGATTTTGTTAATACTTATCCACTGGATACTGATTTAAAATAATAATAATAATAATAATAATAATAATAATAGCACCTATACAGCGCTTATCCATATCCGTTCTAAGCGCTTTACACTGCTATTGTTAAAAAGGTAAAAACTAATTAAAAATTATGATTTATCCGGTGGATAGCGCTATCCACCTCTTGAACAACCGGGGCCTGAAGAACAATTTACTATAAGGTTTTACCTTTTCATTTATTCAAGGCATTATCGGCATTTTCGGACCTGCTTCTGGCGTCTCCTACCAACACAGTCCCTGCCGCCATTATTGGTGTCTGGGGCTGGACTATTACATTTACGTCTACGAAAGCGACGCTGTCTACGGCGGTTCTTTCTGCATCGAGACCACTTCGACCATGCACCCCATTCACTCCAGCCTCCATCAACTGGATTTCGATCAAACAAACAAACAAACGAACACACGAACAAACAAATGAGAAAAAGGGAACAAAAACATAAGTATATTTACTAAACAAATTAAATAATGGTCAAATTTGGTTATCCAGAAAATATACAATTCAAAAAAGGAACTTTTCAAAGCTCATTCAGTTCATATTAAATTTTTGTTCTCACATGTGCAAAATAATATCCATCTCTGGTTCTTCAACTTATTTCTTAAGGTATGTTTGTATAACAGGGCAAAGTTAAGGCATTGTATTTGTTATTATGTTCTGTCATTCCAGTATATTTTATTGCAGAAAACCAAGAAAAAAACTGGTTCCGGAATTCATGAATTTTAAACTAACTTGCGTGAAAAATAATACCAATTACGTCACATTAACAAAAATGCATATATTGTGGTCAATTTTTCACTCGAAGGTCGTCTTTACATGTCTTTACTGGGGAGGTACAGTTTTCATTACTAGCGAGGAGTAGTGAGAGACAGAGAACTGAATGTCGTTCACTTGGCCTTTACACAAGAAGTATATAATGCTTACCGCAGCGTCCTTTAAAGGCATGAAAAATATCAAGGGATGCATCCAGATTACGGAATGGGTTTGTAGAGCACCAGTAGTAGTCTTCTGGCGAGTTTTCCAGGGTACACGAATTATACACCTTGCCTTTGTACTGGAAGGGAAACTTGCAACAAACTGGCTGATTGGTAAAGAGGATCTTCTTATCCGTCAGAGCGCCAATTTCGCAGTCTTTTCGTGAAAAAGAGAAAAAGCCAATTGCTTAATAGTAGTAGTATAAGTATGTTTTACACCTTGTTATGGATTAGGTGGATTAGGTGCCTATGGATTAGGTGGATTAGGTGCCTAGTCAATGACGTAAATTTGGAATAGGTAACTTATTAATGAATATTAATAAACGGAATGCCTTTTCTTTTCAAAAGGGACAAACGGGACATATCAAGTCTTAATGCCTCTCTAGTCGAGGTCTTCAAACATGCCTAGACTTGTATATATATTCGCGCAAACGTTTTCACCTAAAAAGATTACACAGATTAAAAAGATTTCAAACAAATCGTTCATCCGCAAAATTAAACTTTCCCAAAATGATTTTGGTTGCAGTCACTTGGACAAGTCTAGGTATATCTGGAGACCTCGACCAGAGAGGCATGAAGACTTGCTATGTCCCGTTTGTACCTTTTGTCCTGATAGTCCTCGTTTTGCCCTTATTGACCTTAAATTGCCCCTAATGTCCTAGTTTCGTCTCTTTTGTCCTTGTCTTTATAAGGTAAACATTTCGTTAAAGGTCTTCATATGGTGGTGAAAGCAATAGAGTTGTGGTGGTGGTGGTGGTGGTGAAAACAAGAGAATTGTGGTGGTGGTGGTGGTGAAAATAATAGAATTGTGGTGGCGGTGGCGGTGGCGGTGGTGGTGGTGGTGGTGAAAACAAGAGAATTGTGGTGGTGGTGGTGGTGAAAACAATAGAATTGTGGTGGTGGTGGCGGTGGCGGTGGTGGTGGTGGTGGTGAAAACAATAGAATTGTGGTGGTGGTGGTGGTGGTGGTGGTGAAATTAATAGAATTGTGGTGGTGGTGGTGGTGAAAATAATAGAATTGTGGTGGTGGTGGTGGTGGTGAAAACTCCTGTACCCTTTCTGTACCCTTCCTGTGCCCCTCCTGTACCCCTCCTGTGCCCCTCCTGTACCCTTCCTGTACACCTCCTGTACCCTTTCTGTACCCTTCCTGTACCCCTCCTGTGCCCCTATCATTTGATCACAACAGTAAACACGGTTATCTAGTTACTTTTTATATATGATCAAGGATTTGCAAAAACAGCCTCGAATAATAAATTTCTTGGATGTTAAACGCGGCGTTATAGAAATATACCAGTTCCCGAAATCTTTACAATCCCCGTCCGAGTTCTGAAGTTTATTAGTGCGGAGGAAATAATTGGTCAGTTAAATAAAGACATTATTCAAACGATGAAACAAAGTGTATTTACTTACACAGAGATGAAGCAAACGTAAAATCGTTTTCAGAGGAAACCTTTGCGTTCGAAAAAAGCCAACAAAGCTGTAGGCCTGCAATAGGGCCTTATGGTGAATTCGCGCTACGGCGGTCTGTAAAGCTATTTCATTCTAACATTTTGTTCTTGATTTCCTTATCATTTGTGTAGTATATGGTTTTGATTTATTCTAAATAAAACAGCTTTTGTTGACATAATGATTTGATGAAACCTTAATGCATTTTGTTATTATTAAATTTATTTGAACTTAAACAGAGTGCGGGTTTATTGTTTTAGTAAGGCATGTAATTGGTTGCTTTGTTTATTTTTCCGAGGTGCTAATTTTTCATGCAAATTTAGTTCAGTGTGAGTTCGTATAATTAAAAGTTTGAACTTTGACGCTACCGGTAAAGTTATAAAACTTAAAGTTGGTGAGAGAGTCTAGAGTCTAGCAATGAAACGGAAAAGTAAATGTTGCGCTAAATACAAATAAGAAGCGGTTTTTTATCCTGTGCAATTGTATTACTTCTAAACTTGAATGTCTCGGAACCCTCCAATTAGTTTTATTCGGTTATACTATCCACAGCTTTGATGGTCTAATGGTTAAGACACTGTGTTGTGGCCGCAGTAAGCCAGGTTCGAGTCCTGGTCAAGGCATGTTGTTTTGCTCTATGTCTGTAAAGGATATCTGTGTCAGTTTTATTTCGCTTTGAAGTGATTTGGAAGAATAGAGCAGGCAAGTTTGGGCCGGCCTATTGTTCCTATTGTGTTGGTATAGGTATATAGGTAAATACTTACTTACCTATCCAAATGACTATGCAGGAACGCAGTTATAAGTATACAACAAGACAAAAGGAATTGGTATTGACGTCATGAAAAGGCATTCCGTTTATTAATATTCATTAATAGGTTACCTATTCCAAATTACGTCATTGACTAGGCATCTAATCCATAGGCACCTAATCCACCAAATCCATAACAAGGCGTAAAACATACTTATACTATTGCTCTTAATCAATGCCGTCGCTTGTTCGTCTTCGACCAAGAGCGTTATCTCCCCCACCCCCGAATGGGCTACTGGTCCATTGCAGCATTACTCTTATTATTTTGTCAAATGACTGGCGACATCGTAGATTAAAGATTTTGGTCTAAAAAACGTTCCTTACTTTTCGATATATGGTGCTTTGTATTATGCTATACAAGGTGGTTCTAACTTTTGAATCTGTGGATGAAATCCTAAAGTGTGACCATTCAAATGAAAGCTACTGAGTAGTACTTTCGTGTGGCTCTGTTTATTACGCTGTACAAGGTAGTTCTAACTTTTGAGTCTGTGGATAAAATCCCACGATGTAACCATTCAAATGAAAGCTATTGAGTAGTACTTTCCATTGTCACTGTTTGTTGTGGTCTACGAGGTGGTCCTAACTTTTAAGTCTGTGGATAAAATCCTAAAGTGTGACCATTCAAATGAATTTGGTGCTGTTTATTATGCTGTACAAGGTGGCTCTACTTCCCCTTGTGCTGTTACGTTGACGTGGTGGGGAGGCTTGCGTGTCTCAGAGACCCCTGTGAGCTATACCAAGCAGGTCCAACCAAGTCGGGCAGGTTACGGAGGTAGAGACCAGACAGAAATCAGCACCTGGTCCTCCAGGTTGGGGGTAGGGCGTGGTGCCAACAACTCCATCCGGTAACAAACACTTTGTTACGGAAACGACAACGAATGCTACAACAACTATGGACCCTGTAGCGGACTTGAGCCAACCAACTGGCCACATGACTACTTCTGATGAAAGCTCTCGGGAAGTCAGGACTACGACAGATAGTCTGCTCGGCCCTAAAACCAACCGTCCGCCTAGCTGCATGAAATGTCCGCACCATGTTCGAGACATCAAGAACAGCACAGGTTATCAGTGAGATGAGGAGGTATAGACTGGACATTCTGGGGATTAGTGAATACCATAGCCCCAAGATTGCTCTTAGATGGACACCACCTGGAAAAAGGAGGAAACGGCGGCCCAAGACAACCTGGAGACGAACTGTGATGGCCGAGCTGATGGAGATGGGCTTGACATGGGGCGAGGCACAGCATGCGGCTAAGGACCGGACCGATGGAAACAGATATGTTCCGCCCGGGACGAAGAGGACTAAGTAAGTAATTTGGCTCTAACTATTGAGTCTGTGAATAAATTACCAATTTCAGTTCTTTCCTGTGTTACTTTTAATTTTTCAGTATTTCTCAAAATGAAATTTGTGATTTTTTTTCATTTTGATTTTGGCCGTTATCGTAATTGAATATATTAAATATATCAGCTTAGATCATACACAACTTACTCGCAGAAGTGGACATCACGAAACCCAGCAAAAAACAAATCTTCAAAACACCATCCATCTCTCCTGTGTATTCTGTCTGAAATAGCAACAAAACGGTTACTTTAAATTCAAGTGTGAGAAAGTTGTGCTCTTGCTACATTTATTAACTTTATACATAGAAATAACCACAATATAAAAAAAATCCACACTAAACTTTAGACATAGTGGGCATCGCAAACGAATTTGGTTGATTTGCGATGCAACTGGAAAATGATGTTTGAACATTTAGAACCACCTACTGCTAAAACTCATGACATGACATCGAATGATCGTCAGTAAACCTGGAAGCAGAGCGTCAGAGGAAGACCAAAACAAGAGCGACTGGGAAGAAGATGTTACCAACAGTTGACTCCTCAAAATTACGCTCTTTCGTAAAGATCGTTGTAGAAAACTGACATCATAGGGGTGCAGTGCTCAACAATATTACGTTCTCCAGTACATGGGAAATGTTAGCAACAACCTTCGTATACACTGTAGAGAAAATTGAAGTTACCACAATATAATCCTTACCTCAAGAACCGAGACTTCTTAACTTGTCAAACCCCCCTCAAAACTGACACAGATGTGAAGTAAATGTGGATATTTATGGTTAGTAGGTGCTAAGTAACGAATCACGCCACGTTTCCATCTCACAAATATCCATAATTCGCATAACTTGTATATTTAACCCCCGCAATACAACGAAAAGATGTTCAACACCGATAAAAGTGCTCTTTCTTTACTTCCCATATCTCCTCGGGCAAATAAGCCAACGGGGTAAGTTGTGGGTGGATTATTCCTGGCCTGCCAACGCGTTTTCTCTTTTTTTAAATAATAATAATAATAATAACTTTACTTCTATAGCGCACAAATACCAATTGAAAGTTCTAAGGCGATCCATTAGGCTTGTGAAGGCTTACCTTACATGAAATAAATGCGTTTTAAGTTTAGATTTAAATTTCAGTGTCCGACGACCAAATGTCAAATGGTAGATCATTCCACACCTTGGGCCTGCAAACAGAGAAAGCGCGATTTCCATATGTTACAGTGTCTATTTAGGTACTTTCAACAAGTTCTGACTCGAAGATCTTACACGTCGATTGGGGAGATATTTTGTGCCCGTTGCTATTTGAATCAATACTGCTATATCATCGAGGTTTTGTTAACGATGTGTGGGAGTCTGGTCAGAAACTACGAATTTTCACAGGCATTGCTAAACTGCTACTGACCATGCAGAAAAGCTTTAACACAACTTACACAAAATGGTAGATCATATTAGGATAGCAATTACAATGAAGAGATGCTCAACACAGATAGATGTGCTCTTTGTTACTTTCCCCGCTTGTTTTGCAAATAACCTAATGGGGTAAGTTGCGGAGGGGGGATCATTTTTGGCCTGCCAATGCGTTTTTTTCTTATTTTTATACCCGTTGCTACTTCAATCAACACAACTGCGATATAGTGGGTTTGTTAAAAATGTGTGGGAGACGGGCCAGAAACTACGAATTTTGTTGACAGGCATTGGCAAACCGTTCCTGACCAGTAAAACGTTTAAAGAACAATTTACACAAAATCGTAGATCAGATTAGAGTAGCAATGGCAACAAAAATATGTTCAACGCAGATAAATGTGCTCTTTGTTGCTTCCCCCCTAAAGCAAAAAAGCCATCGGGGTAAGTTGTGGGTGTATAATTCTTGGCCTGCCAACGTGATTTCTGAATCTCTAGCTTTTTATGCCTGTTGCTACTTGAAACAACACTCCTACGTCATCGTGAGTTTGTTAACAATGTGAGGGAGACACTGGCCAGAAACTACGAATTTTGACAAGCATTCCCTAATTGTTACTGGGCAGTAAAGCTTAAGAGCATTTTACGCAAAACCGTAGATCAGTGCCTTCAGTGTGTTTAAATGAACAAACATCGTTCGAATTTTTAATCGCTGATTTCTACAAATATTAACGGTATTTCGCAAATAAGTGCTAACTTGAGATAGTGTAATTAGAAGAATGAAATATTAACGAACTGAACACGAACATTCTAAAAATCCCAACTTGTAAGAGGCGGACTAGTTGGCCTAGAATCCGCACAGCCGCGTTCAAATGAAACAATTTAGACTCCGCTTAACCGTGGTCTTTAGAATCCATGTCTAAACGGTGATTTATCCCTAAATTAGGCCTAGGCCTTCGTTTTAGAAATCACCCATAGATTATACATATACTTCAGAGAGGTTGAAAAAAACGAAACCAACACCGTTTAAGACCTCAAATTGAAAAAATTGGTTTTTAAAGCAATTTATAAACGGACAAACACAGCAAAATGTACATATGTTGAGCTTGACGTAAATTTATAACCCTTTAATTTTTCTATTTTCCACTTTAAGGTTTTCTATTTTGCCTTTTTAAGTAATCTTTAGGACGTTTTCTTTCCATTTTGAGGTCTTTATTCGCGTATTTTTATTCCAGCAATGGGAAATTAACGTTTTCGGACCATGACGACCATAATCTTAGACCGCAGGCGTGCAGTGCATTCTGAGACCCTAGCATCCAAAGATTTTGGATCTTCACCTCTCAAAGCACTATAAAGTAGGAATTTCATAATGAAAGTGATTGTTGGCGACACGAACATTTAAGTTTTCACTAGTTTTAAATACAGGTACGCAAATGTGTCAAGTTTGTCTGGAATAAAATTGAGGCATTGAAGTAAATAGGTGAAGACACACACCATATACCTAATTGCATGGTATAGATCCTTCAGGATAATCAGGAGCTGTAACCCAACAAAACCTTTTTTGCCCCTCAATATCCGCACATGCGTCTATAATTAGATAAATATTATCCAGTTTTTAGTCGCAGACTGAGAGCTATTTTCTACTTAAAGCTACGACTGGTGTCTTGTTTAACCTATTTCAATTCAATTGCCAGCCAAATGTTTTCATTTCAATCCAATTATAAGTCAAAATTAAGTAAAGAAAACTTACGAACTTCCGTTTGGTATATAATCCAGCAAAAATAGACAGTACTATTCTCACTGGGGCCATCTCGTACAAACGCCCCAAATCTCTTCGGAATTCAACGATAAAAATTCCCGCGCGCTCGTAGTCCCCCGGGTGTTCTGTTTCACACAGGTTTTGTATAAATAGGCCTGTTTTGGCCTGTTTAATTCCCCTTTCGTTAAACGTTCGCCAGTCGTTAGCTTGGCGTTTTTTCTCTTGCCCGGTCATCGTTGCGCCATCTTCGAAGGTTTTCTTCGTTCTTCGTTCTTCGTTCTCCACGCCGGACCAAGTCCCTGCAGCGGCCGTCGAGCCTCCAGCTGTCGTTCCTCCAGCTCCAGCCAACGCTGCCGGTGACAACAACGCACAGAACGCTAACGACAACGTGGTTCCTGTGCCCCAACCTGCGGCTCAGGTGGTTAGTGTTCAGTCAGTTGTCCTTGTATCCGTCCCCTTCGCGCGTTTTTCGGGCTAGGCGTTGTTGGTCTTTTAGCTTGGTTCTCGCTTCTGTATTAGTTTAGTTCTCGCTTTTGTACTACTAGTTTGGTTTTCGCATCTGTGTACAAGTTTACGGTTTTCGCGTCGGTGTTACAATTTTATTTTCGCGTCTGTGTTACAACTTTAGTTTTGGCGTCTGTGTACAAATTTGGTTTTCGCGTCCTGTGTACAATTTTAGTTTCTCGTCTGTGTGGCAAGTTTAGTTTTCGCGTCTATGCTACCAATTTAGTTTTCGCATCTTTGTTACAACTTAGTTTTCCGTCTGTGCGGCAAGTCTGTGCGACATATTTAATTTTCGCGTCTGTGTGAAAAAATTTTGTTTTCCGTCCGTGTGACAAGTCTGTGTGACAAATTTAGTTTTCGCGTCTGCGTGACAAATTTAACTTTCGCGTCTGTGTGCCAACTGTAGTTTTCTGTCTGTGTTACAAGTCTGTGTGGCAAACTTAGTTTTCGCGTCTGCGTGACAAATTTAGTTCGCCGTCTGTGTGACAAGTTTGGGTTTCGCGTCTGTGTGACAAATTTAGTTTTCGTGTCTGTGTGTCAACTTCAGTTCTCCGTCTGTGTGACAAGTCTGTGTGACGTATTTTATTTTCGCGTCTGTGTGACAAATTTAGTTCTTCGTCTGTGTGACAAGTCTGTGTGACCAATTTAGTTTTTGCGTCTGTGTGACAAATTTAGCTTTCGCGTCTGTGTGACAACTTTAGTTTTCCGTCTGTGTGGCGACTCTGTGTGACAAATTTAGTTTTCGCGTCTGTGTGACAGATTTAGCTTTTCGTCTGTGCTACAAGTCTGTGTGGCAAACTTAGTTCTCGCGTCTGCGTGACAAATTTGGTTTTCCGTCTGTGTGACAAGTTTGGGTTTCGCGTCTTTGTGACAAATTTAGTTTTCGCGTCTGTGTGTCAACTTAAGTTTTCCGTCTGTGTGACATTTTATTTTCGCGTCTGTGTGACAAATTTAGTTCTTCGTCTGTGTGACAAGTCTGTGTGACCAATTTAGTTTTCACGTCAGTGTGACAAATTTAGCTTTCGCGTCTGTGTGACAACTTTAGTTTTCCGTCTGTGTGGCGAGTCTGTGTGACAAATTTAGTTTTCGCGTCCGTGTGACAGATTTAGTTTTCCGTATGTGTTACAAGTTTGTGTGCAAACTCAGTTTTCGCGTCTGTGTGACAAATTTAGTTTTCGCGTCTGTGTGTCAACTTAAGTTCTCCGTCTGTGTGACAAGTCTGTGTGACATATTTTAGTTTTGCGTCTGTGTGACAAATTTAGTTCTTCGTCTGTGTGACAAGTCTGTGTGACAAATTTAGCTTTCGCGTCTGTGTGACAACTTTAGTTTTCCGTCTGTGTGGCGAGTCTGTGTGACAAATTTAGTTTTCGCGTCTGTGTGACAGATTAAGCCTTCCGTCTGTGTTACAAGTTTGGGTTTCCCGTCTGTGTGTCAGCTTAGTTTTCGCGTGTGTGTGACAACTTTAGTTTTCCGTCTGTGTGACAAGTTTAGTTTTTGAGTCTGTGTGACAAATTTAGTTCCCGCGTCTGCTTGTCAACTTTGGTTCCCCGTTCGTGTGACAAGTCTGTGTGACAAGTTTAGTTTACCCGTCAGTGTGACAAGTTTTAGTTATTGCGTCTGTGTTTTAGTCTTCCCGTTCCTGTTTGTGTGTCGGTTTTTGGGCCTCCCCGTTAGTTTTTACGGGGATCGACAATACCGTCGTCCCGCGTCCAGGCCCCTATCCTGGAGGTCCATTTGGTCGCGATGGACGTTTCAGGCCACAGCACTACCGGCCGGGAACCTTTCCCCGACGCTGTTTTAATTGTAGAAGAGTTGGTCATTTTGCTAGGGATTGCCCATTAGTCTCCAAGGCTGTTTAAAAGTTACGTTTCTTTGCCATATATTGGAGTCTCAGTGCCTTTGATCGTTTGCCTTGTTAGATATTTCTGTGTTCTTCTGTATGAAGCCCACGCCTCATTTAAGTTTGCTTCGTCTATTATTTTGTGTTTGTTTCGCTTGCCTTAAGCTAACCGCTGGTATGCCTTCGATGGGGTCTTCTTATACCCTTAATTGCTCTGTCCCTGGACGGGGTATTTCGGGGCTGCTTCGCGGTTGGCTTTTCCCCTTTTCTATATCATGTTTTATTGGCGCCTTTTTCGTTGTCCTTTTGTTTTAGGCGCCCCCGTGCAAAACCTCGTTATGATTTTCGCCCGGACGAAGTCTCGTCAAATTTTGTTCAGTGGTGCAATTGAAAAGGGGAAGAGCCTCGCGTTGCAGGCCCTAACCCCTCGCTCTACATGGTTTCCAAGGGAATCGCTCATGCCACTCCTCAAGGTGTTATTTTCCGAGATCCCAGTAGTTTTGTGGCTGGGAAACTGACTCGATAGGCACCAGTCTTACTGGAAGTTCATTCTGTCAGAACACCCAAAGAAAGATGAGATTTTATCCTACATCGTCCGGGGGGTCGACATTTCATTCCGGTTTTTCCATAGTTGGTATTAGTTTTGCCTTTCACTGTTTTGTGGCTTCATATCTTTAAGGTCGTAAAGTTTGCAATAGAGCTTTTTGAGTTATGGGGAGAGTTACGGTCATCTGTGTATTTTGTTGGGACTTTACCACCCTGCCTAGCTTTCGGGAGTAGCAGCCGTAGGGCTCGCTTCTTCCCATATCTTATCCTTGCCTGGGGCGTTTGGGAGTGAGGGCTCCCAGTGTGAATCTATTACTATATAAACATTCTGCTGAGGGGTTTTCAATTGAATGGCCACACCGTTAAAGTGCCCATAACGATTTTTGTTATTATTTTTTTATCTAGATCTATACATCACGTAATGAACGTCTGCGAAACATTTTTTTGATTTCACCAAAACGTGGATTTTTTATGATTTTTTAAAGTCTTCGAAATTTGCCGCCTTTTTGGACCGCCATTCGCATTAGTCTCCTCTCGGTCGGACGGGAGCTGTGACGTAGATTAAGGACTTATTCCCATCTCACTTGTAAATTAACGGACTTTTTTAATTCTCGCCAAAAATGTCTGAAAGATGTGTCGCAGCGCGCTGTAACAACATATCTGACCCCGAAAAGAATATTTCGGTATATACTTCATGGTGGGTTTTAATTTATGCACATAAAAGAATCCGGCACTTACTTAGGGTTAAAAACTCATTTTAAACTGAACCTAGGTCACAGACTGATCTCGTGGGCTTATTATGAGCCCGTTGCCATTCTTATCAGCGCAGCGGGTCGACCGCAAAAAATAGGATTTCGAAGACTTTAAAAAATCATAAAAAATTCACGTTATGCTGAAATCAAAAATTTTTTTGCAAACGTTCATTACGTGACGTGTAGATTTAGATAAGAAAATAAAAAAATGTCGTTATGGGAACTTTAAGGATTTCATCCATGGACTTGACAGTTGGAAACACCTTGCACAGCACCACTGCTATGAGTATTGCTCAATAGCTTTCATTTAAACAAGAGGCTCCCAGCAGCCTATACTCATGCGCATGCGTAAGTAAGTTAAGAAGATGATAAGAAGATAAGAAGATGAGAAGAAGATGATAAGAAGATAAGAAGATGATAAGAAGATAAGAAGATGATAAGATGTCCGACATGGCGAAGAGTACTCCTTTTATTCAGTCATCGTTCCTGCAAACCACGTTGTTTACTATTGATTGTTTTGGAAATGAAGGCTGTACCACAATGAAGGGAATGATTCTTCTATGTCTTATATATACCAAACATGAACATTGCTAATGTAAGTAGGGTTGTAGGAGACGCTGTCGTGACACTTGAGTAACGCTCTTTTATCGGAAGTGAGAGTAGCCGGAAGTCACTAAACAGGAAGTGTAGTGGCAAAGCTATGAACCGGAAGTGTACAATAAAAATATGCGTGCATAAATTTGCATGCAAAATCGTGACACAAAAAATAAAAATAATAAAAATAACAAGAAAAACGGAGCCAAACCTTACCTCATGCCGCTTCGCGCATGAGTAATGATCACATTTAAGGATTTCATCCACGACTTGAAAGTTAGAGCCACCTTATATATACACCTACTAACATATCTAACTTATTTGCTTCCCAATCTAATATTCATTCATATAATACAAGATCATCTTCAAGAGGTGACTATTATGTTAAACACTCAAGGTTAGATAAACAAATTAAGTCTTTTTCAAGATATGGTGTAAAAGTCTGGAATAGCTTACCGTGTGAAATGCGTCAAATGTCCAAAAATAACTTTAAAATCAATGTCCACGACACTTTACTCCGAATACTTTCAGAAGAAAATGATTATATTGATTTACCCGACTTAATAACAAAAATTTCCTGAAAACTTGGCCTTCTTATATTTGCAATGTTCATGATTGTAAACTTAATTAAATTGAATTTATTTATATTTATTTGTTTATTTATTTAACTACTGTTTTTCTCTAGTCTTTCTTGTGTTCTGTCTGTATATGTATTACATACGTGTAACCACTGCCCGCCTCGACTAGCTAATCTGCTAACTGCGGGCAGTGGATATTGCTTTATGTAAAATTTGTGATTATTAATAAACAGTTAATAAACAGTTAAACAGTTAATAAACAGTTAATAAACAGTACACCTTATTCGATGGTTTAACAGCTAATATGCGCAGATATTTTAGGACGTGAGTAGTATTTTGCCGAGCCCCGCCGGGGCGAGAAAAAATGCGAGCAATGAGCAAAATGTTTTCACGTATTATCTGTTAAGCCACCGTATAAGGGATTTATTATTGGACTAAAATGCTTGTATTTATAATAGCTAGTGTCTTGAAACCGGGATGTTAAGGTGTACAAAGTGCGCCAATCTATGTAATACACTCGAATATTTTGCGTGTTCTCTTTCCCTTATAAGGTAAAATGACGTCATAGTCGAATTATAATTTGGAATATTTCTGAGGGCTTCATTAAGCTAAGAGCACTGATGATTATCAAATCACGCACATAGATTGTTCTTTATTTGTAGAGTTTCGAATATTAAAGGAAACTTTGTGAGTGCTTTCGCGGTATAAATCATGAAACAAGGCAATGCGCACAAGATTTACAGCGAACACGCCCTTCAAATATCAACTTCTATTTAGTGTAGAATAATTCGTTTCCCTAAATTTCGAGATAAAACACCACGAAAATTAAAATAAAAGTCTAGAGAAAGTAGAAAATATCCATAATTCGTATAACTTGTATATTTAGCCCCCGCAATACGACGAAAAGATGTTCAACGCCGATAAAAGTGCTCTTTCTTTTACCTCCCATATCTCCTCGGGCAAATAAGCCAAAGTGGTAAGTTGTGGGTGGATTATTTCCGGCCTGCCAACGCGTTTTCTCTTTCTTTAAATAATAATAATAATGATAACGACACTCTTCATTTCTATAGCGCACAAATACCAATTGAAAGTTCTAAGGCGAGCCATTAGGCTTGCGAAGGCTTACCTTACATGAAATAAATGCGTTTTTTAAGTTTAGATGTAATATATCAAATACGAGGAACAGTGTTTCATCAGATTTCCAAACACCGCGAAGTGGGTTGGAAAAACGAGGCGCAGCCGAGTTTTTTTAACCCACTTCAAGGTGTTTGGAAATCTGATGAAACACTGTTTCGAGTGTTTGATATAGCTTCTCAAACTGATCGTTAAATGCGGAGAAAACGAAGGAATAAAATCGCCAAAATCTATGCAAATTAAGAAACGATTTCAAAACCTCCTTCACGGTAGTGATTTCCTTTGTGTTCTCGTCATGAATTATTAATGAGTTTGAGAATTAAATTTCAGTGTCCGACGACCTAATATCAAATGATAGATCATTTCACACCTTGGGCCTGCGCACAGAAAAAGCGCGATCTCCATATGTTACAGTGTTTGATTTAGGTACTTTCAACAAGTTCTGACTCGAAGATCTTACACGTCGGTTGGGGAGATATTTTATGCCCGTTGCTATTTGAATCAATACTGCTATGTCATCGAGGCTTTGTTACCGATGTGTGGGAGTCTGGTCAGAAACTACGAATTTTCACAGGCATTGCTAAACTGTTACTGACCAGCAACAACTTTAACACAATATACGCAAAATGGTAGATCATATTAGGATAGCAATTACAATGAAAAGATGCTCAACACATATAGAAGTGTTCTTTGTTACTTTCAATTCTTTTGCAAATAAGCTAATGGGGTAAGTTGGGGGGGATCATTCTTGGCCTGTCAATGCGTTTTCTCTTGTTTTTATGCCCGTTGCTACTTCAATCACCACAACTGCGTCATCGTGGGTTTGTTAAAAATGTGTGGGAGACGGACCAGAAACTACGAATTTTGTTGAAAGGCATTGGCAAACTTTTCCTGACCAGTAAAACGTTTAAAGAACAATTTACACAAAATCGTAGATCAGATTAGGGTAGCAATGACAACAAAAATATGTTCACCACAGATAAATGTGCTCTTTGCTGCTTCCCCCCTGAAGCAAAAAGCCAACGGGGTAAGTTGTGGGTGTATAATTCTTGGCCTGCCAACGTGTCTTCTCAATCTCTAGCTTTTTATGCCCGTTGCTACTTGAAACAACACTCCTACGTCATCGTGAGTTTGGTAACAATGTGTGGGAGACACTGGCCAGAAACTACGAATTTTAACAAGCATTCCCAAATTGTTACTGGGCAGTAAAGCGTAAGCGCATTTTAAACAAAATCGTAGGTCAGTGCCTCCAGTGTGTTTAAATTAACAAACATCGTTCGAATTTTTAATCGCTGATTTCTACAAATATTAACGGTATTTCGCAAATTAGTGCTAAATTGAGATAGTTTAAATAAAAGAAAGAAATATTAACGAACTGAACACGAACATTCTAAAAATCCCAACTTGTAAGAGGCGGACTAGTTGGCCTAGAATCCGCACAGACTCACGTATGACGTAGGAGTGTTGTTTCAAGTAGCAACGGGCATAAAAAGCTAGAGATTCAGAAATCACGTTGGCAGGCCAAGAATTATACACCCACAACTTACCCCGTTGGCTTTTTTGCTTTAGGGGGGAGCAACAAAGAGCACATTTATCTGTGTTGAACATATTTTTGTTGTCATTGCTACTCTAATCTGATCTACGATTTTGTGTAAATTGTTCTTTAAACGTTTTACTGGTCAGGAACAGTTTGCCAATGCCTTTCAACAAAATTCGTAGTTTCTGGCCCGTCTCCCACACATTTTTAACAAACCCACTATATCGCAGTTGTGTTGATTGAAGTAGCAACGGGCGTAAAAATAAGAAAAAGCGCATTGGCAGATTGATCCCCCCCCCCCCCCCCCCTCCGCAACTTACCCCATTAGGTTATTTGCAAAACAAGCGAGGAAAGTAACAAAGAGCACATCTATCTGTGTTGAGCATCTCTTCATTGTAATTGCTATCCTAATATGATCTACCATTTTGTGTAAGTTGTGTTAAAGCTTTTTCTGCATGGTCAGTAGCAGTTTAGCAATGCCTGTAAAAATTCGTAGTTTCTGACCAGACTCCCACACATCGTTAACAAAACCTCGATGATATAGCAGTATTGATTCAAATAGCAACGGGCATAAAATATCTCCCCAATCGACGTGTAAGATCTTCGAGTCAGAACTTGTTGAAAGTACCTTAATAGACACTGTAACATACGGAGATCGTGCTTTCTCTGATTGCAGGCCCAAGGTGTGGAATGATCTACCATTTGACATTTGGTCGTCGGACACTGAAATTGAAATCTAAACTTAAAACGCATTTATTTCATGTAAGGTAAGCCTTCACAAGCCTAATGGATCGCCTTAGAACTTTCAATTGGTATTTGTGCGCTATAGAAATGAAGTTATTATTATTTTTATGAATTCTTTTAACTAGAAAAATGAATACTTCTTGAATCACGTACACAAGAATGATATTTCATATATTTCATATATATATTTCATATATAAATATGTATATAATATTTCTCTTAATAAGTTTTTTTTTAACTAGGGTTTTTAATATTTTGTAAACATTGTAAATTAATGGTTGATGATTTAATTAAGGATCAATAATTGTAAACGTAAAATTGTTTCGAGAATTTGTTAATAAAGATTATTATTATTATTATTATTATTATTATTATTATTAATTATTGAATTTTAATGTATTGTAAATAGTTGTTCTAATTGTTAATAAAATTATTTGTTGATTATTATTAAAAAATTATTATGGTCTAGAATGACTAGTATGACTACTTTTCCAATAAAATACACCTGTTGCGTATCGAAAATTGCCCGAGAAACTGATTTGGAAATCAAAATTGCAAAAATACACAGACATCTTTGCCACGGCGACACGGGTGAAGTTAGAACTATAAAATCCAAGTCTTGTTTTGTTTACACAAAATCGCTTTTCAACCTATGTAATGAATAAACAAACACATAAAAATGGACACAAAATCTTGTTTTGAAAATTTTTATTTAAGGTTACAGTGTACCTTCAGATCGAAAATTTATCGAAAATTTTTTTTTGGCGTCAAAATAAAGTTTACAGAATGAACTTTCATCCAAAAAAACAATTATCGAAAAATTGTGAAAATTGACGGAGAAATGACAGTATAACTTTTGTGGGCGGAGTTTGTTTATGAAGCGATATGTTTTTTTAAGCGCCGTTTTCTCAAAGTTTATTTTTCGCTTGTTGAGGACACTTTAAACAGCTACAACTCAAAGGGAATTTGTTCGATTTTCCTCAAATTTGGACAGAAGCTAGGCTAAAATATAATCAACAAAAACGTGTCGGCGAATTTCTTATTTCCGAAAACTTTTTCGTCAAGAGCCATTTCCGTGCGATCATTCCAATTTTTTTTCTCCCTTTTTCGAAAATATTCTGTAACTTTTCACTGCAATTGAATATGGGAAATCGCCGACACGTTTTTTTAGCGCTTCGTGTTCGGAAATCCGAGAACAAATCAAATTAGCAAAATACAATAATCGCTTTGAGTTATAGCATTTTAAAGCTGATTCGGACGTTCGAATTTAGACGTCGTAAAAAATTCGACAATTCAATTTATTACCAAATGGTTTCCATATTTAGATAGCCAGCTCTATAAGCTTTAATTTGATATCTGGGTTTAGGTATGTTAAGTGTAATCTTAAGACACTAGAGCGGTAATACTGGAGACACCCCCGAAGGTACACTGTAACCTTAAATATCCGTTAGTTTATGTTTAAAAGCAAAATGCGTACCATTTAATAGCGCATCTGGCTGAGCGCATGGCGAAATTAAAGATGTCAATCCGACTGAATTTGAACACGTTTAATAAACATTCCAAAACTTACGAGAACACAAAGAAAACTTCAATCACAAATTGATATCAACATAAATTCCCATAGAAAAATGTAATTTATTTTACCGTTAAGTCTCTCGGCTGCTTGAAAATTCTTTAAAACTCCGCTTCTTCGCGGGTTCTGAAGTTCCTCGAAGCAAAATTTCATCGCTTTAAGCTCTTCTTTTAATTTTTCTGAATATTCTTTAAAGCTTTCTCTTTCTATTTTGAAAATTTTAAAATGTGTGTTATTGCAAAATCACGGCCGGTTTTGGCCGGCACGGCCGTCAATGGGTTAAAGGAGTTTAGCTCTAAACAAACTGCTTCGACGATCTACTAACTTCAATTTGAGACGAAATCAGGTTTAAAAGTAAGCACTTAGTTCTATATTCCTCCAAAAACGCTTGACTTGCAGAGTTACGCAGCCCGGCTCAAGTGCGGTCTTGACCACTGTTTAAGAAATGTGAAACCTGTCTTGAGTGGCAAACCGCGAAAAAATGCAGGGAGAAACGACTTTGCAAACCGTTTTCTCCGCTTGACACATTACAAAAGTGTTTACTGTCGTCGACGTAACGGCGACCGTGTAGCCGCGCGTAAAACAAAGCCTGTGTGACGGACCCATGCGCCCGCGAAACATTCCGCTAGCTATGACCATGAAAAAATGACAGGCATAGGTTCTACGAGTTGAGAGGTTGGAATATTCTAGTGCCGAATTTGTAATTCCCACCAAAAATAAAAAAAATTCATCGACTATTAAAGTTTGTATTTTATTGAAAGCATTTAAAATAAATTGCACTATTCACCAAATAAAACCAATTCTACTATATTGCAATGAGGAAAAGGAAAACAACCAACCGAAGCTTTCGTTTTATTGTTAATGACATTATTATTACTTCATCCCTTACTCACACTCATAACTCTCCAAACCGTTGTTTTTAGACAACGTAAAAACGCTTTTTATTCTCAAAATTCGCTGGACAATCTCTTCATGACTGCTTTAAGAAAGATCTAATGTTCCGCTAGCATCTCACACCTTCTACGTGGTTAGTGCGTCCGACCGGTTAAATGGTTTCGTTTCCCGTCGCTCGGGGACTCAGATTTCTGTGTGTCCTATGCTGGACATTACTTCTTTCATATTTCAATACCGAGCTAAAAAATCACCATCTTTCTTACCATGACTGCTATCCTACTTCTAAAACGTGACGCAACAATTTCTTCACTCTCCACATTTCAATCGCTTTAAATAATGGTAATCATACGTTTTCGAATTCAATTTATGATTTATTTGCACAAGTGAGGTTTTCAAAAAACTCTCAGGCCCCGTCCACACGTATTAGGCTTTTACACAAGTTGCTCGGCAACTTTTTGGCAACTTTTGGCCTTTCGAGCAACTTTTGAGCAACTTATGGTTTCGAGCATTTTTTCGGCAACTTATGGTCTTTCGAGCATTTTTGCGGCAACTTTTTTCAATCCGAGAAAATATATCCTTTCTTTGTGACAAAAATCTCTTTTTTATGCATTTCCTCTCTAGCAAAACGAATAAATATCCATGTTAACTCGATAGTCTGGCTCTACTGACTAGTGACTAGTGCCATCAGTGAGTGCCATGTGTGCAGTGTCAGTGTGTTGTGTTAGTGTGATCGACGGAACTTTGGGTTACCTGTGGCTGTGTGTTTCCAGCGCGCTACATGGTCAGCGGTCTGAACACGTTTTCAAAATGGCGGCTCGTGTTAGTTCAACTTCAAGCGACGAAATGTCAGCGAGTAGAAAGGAATATATAAATAAATAAATAATTCGTATAGATGTGCAAGGATTTACTTTAATCAGTAGTAGAAACTGATTTTTTTTTAGTTGATAAAAAGCAACTTTTGAGCAACTTTTTCGTGAAATGAGCAACTTTTGGGCAACTTTTGAAAAATTTTGGGGCAACTTTTGAGAGATATCCGAGCAACTTGTGTAAAAGCCTAACATGTATCGTATTGTTGCGGATTAGAAAATATTCGCGTCCACGCGTAGCGTATTCGAATCGTATTTGCCCGTCCACATGTATCTGGATTCGCTCTAGTACCCAGGTCTCCTCTTTAAATATTGTCTACAGAGCATGCGCAAAGGCGAACATTTTGTGCGCTACATTTGTGCGATTTTGGCGGCAAATTCGATTGCTTTCGCCAAGTTCAACTGTAGAAACGTTATTAGACTTGAAATAAGTCCAAGTAGAAGGGAAGCGATAACATTTGGATCCGATACTGTTACGTCAGCGTATTCACAAATATCCGGATTCGACCGTCCATACGATGCCGTACTCGTAGCGAATTTCCACCCTGGAGAGCAGATTCCAAAAGTTGCAGATTCGTAAGCCGAATTCGCCGGATACGTGTAGACGGAAGGCCAATCCGCAACAAAAAAGTTGCGGATTCAAAAATATCCGGATACGTGTGGACGGGGCCTCAGACACGATGAAGAAATTTATAAAGAGGAAGTAACGATCTTATTGCAGACAGGAAGTGAGCATTTGATGCGTATTTGACACTGCATTTACTGATTGGCTGATGAAGATCAGGCCATAATACTTGAAACTCAAAGGTTCGTTTTCACATGAAATCCTGAAAGAACGTTTACAATAACATTTACAAGAACTTTTACAGAGAATTTCAAGATTTGTATTTTGCACTGGTGTTACAATCTTTGCAATGACGTTACCCATGAACTGAAATGCTTTTAGCCAATCAGAACTGTATATATTATTATGATGTTAATCATTAACATAAGTTTATTAAAGTAAGCAACTTTAATTAATTATGTAAAGTACTTGTACGATTTTAATTCACTCGTGGAAGTGCATCATAAAAGTTATTCGCTTCACTCACTTTTTCCTTACCCATTCTCTAGTTGTATACAATACGGGCACCGTCGAGACCGGCCCCAACTGTCCGTCTTAGAGACGTGCCCGGCTTATAGGGAGTCTAGGAAACGTGACACCAGTAATCCTGAGATAATAAAGCTGACCCTATGCACAATGAATACACGTCTGTTTTAAGACTGCCGATTTAATGTCGTTTACTTAAGCAAAACCTACAAGCTAGAACAAATATAATATTAGAAAAGAGGACTCGTTTGTTTATATTCAGCACCTATTTATTATTGCAGGATGGACAAGTTCCATTTCATTATATCAAGGAAAATTTGCTAAAACTAATTGCGGTTTGTTGTCCATTCCAGAATTCACTTGATTTGTAAAGGTGCTTAGTTATAGTTTTAGCCCAGTTTTGACTCAAAAAGCACAACAATCCCATGATATAGCCCTATTAAAGAAACACCTAACTTTCTCGGCCCAGCAGGAAATAAGCAACTCTCACGAATCAAAAAAAATTTGTCGACTTTCAATAATGTATCAAGGAATTAGCAAACATAGACTTTCCAGAAATCACCAATGGATAATACAATTTCATCATTTACATCGTCGCAAAGAAGATCACCTGAAGTAGTTAACCAATGATAATTGCTTACTGTAAAAGCAGGGTAAATGTTCAGTCTGTCTTCACCTTGATCATGCCCCCATTTGCCAACGGTATACCGACCATTTTCCCTTCCCCACTTTTCGTAAACTTTTGCTAACTGCGAGTTGTCATCTTCCATTCTGACGAACGAGCCACACGAGGCGGGCTGGACATCCGTCCGACCGCTGAAGTACTGGACTACAGCTAAACCAGAGTTGTTAGCTGCCGTGGTGACGTGGAACGTACGTCCCTGTGTTTTACTGCAGTGGAATCTCAGTTGAGTAAAAGATAAGTGCATTCTCAGCTCATTCATGGCGGTTTTCGTGAGGACCATCTGATCGCCGCTTATTCCACGATATGAATGCTGAACTGGTATTCGAAAGGGAGGTGTTGTGTTGCTCATCACAATGTTGGAAACAAGAAGCCAACCTCCTGAAATTAGCAAGTTAAAAGTTGGTTCATTGAAGTGTTTTTTGTAATAAGCACACGGTTTACATTAATTGAAGCTTCAGCTACCGTTAATGTATGCAATGTGGAGAACTAAATTTTAAGTACAGTCGAACCTGTATATAACGGCCCTGTATTAAACGGCCACCCTCTATTAAACGGCCAGTTTTCAAAGTCCCGATTTTTCGCTCATACAAACGCTGTATTTGTTACCTGTATTAGGCGACCACCTCTATTAAGCGGCCGCGGCCACCCTGTAGCAGTCCTATGTTTGTCTTTCTTTGTTATTTTTACCTGTATTAAGCGGCCACCCTTTGAACGGAAACTAAGCCACATGTCATTTTACGCGGTATTTTATTGTTTAAATAACATGTACAAAGCTACTGTAAGCTGATAATCGGCCGTATAGTATCGTTAACGCTTTGCAGATGTCCGCAATGTGCTGAAATACAGACAAAATCACGAACACAAAAAATGTTCGTTTTGAATATGCTTCACTCTTTAGGTAATTAGTTTGTTTAATTAGTTTGTTTAATTAGTTTGTTTAATTAGTTTGTTTGTTTTTAATTAGTCTGTTCTTCAGCCATGCGATGGAGAATGAATCGCCTTCAAACGTATACTCGCAAGGGATTTTAACTGCACATTGAACGTTATAACTGCGCTTTGAACGTAACAACTATGAAATGACGGAATGAGATATTTTGTACGTGTGAACTGTAAGTCATATAGAAATACAGTACTGTATACCGTAGAAAGGTAGAGGACAATTTATTGCACAGTACTTTTACACAATCTTACGTTAATTGGCGCTGAACTTTGTTTAAAGTATTGATCGCTTAAAAGAGTGTTGATTGTCTTATTGGTTCCTTGCATGAAATGTTTTTGTATAATACGCCATTAAAATTGACATTAGACCACGCCCAGTGAGTATTTTTAGTGATCCTGTATTAAGCGGCCACCTGTATTAAGCGGCCAGTTTCTCAAGTCCCGAGGGTGGCCGTTATATACAGGTTCGACTGTACATATATTACATTGTCATTGGATAATTTTTAAACTTTTCACTCAAAATAATGTGCGTTTATTTTAACACCAGCGTTTGAATCTGACTTAGGTACGGAATTCCATAACTTTGCAAATCTCACCTCCGTCAGTTGTCATGTCACAGTAGACCTTTAAAGGCTTTCCACTTTTCTCAGGGTCGATCCAGTACTTCCCATTTCCTTTGGAATCTCCAGAGTCCCGGATATCCTTGCAAGAATGGGCAGAATGGTGGGAATACCAGCCTCGCTTGACTGCAACAGAAAACAATACACTCTCTCAGGCACTCTTCAATTATATATAAATAAATAGATGATCAAGTAAGTAAATAAGTAAAGAAATAAATGAATAAAAAAATAAATAAATGACTGTTTTTATGCTAGAGACGTTAAATTCGTCTCGAGACGACTTTAATGTCTAGAACAGTCAATTCTTTCTTAACGACCACTCTCTTAAGCGCCCACTTCCCGTAAACGACCACTTTGTAAATGACCGTTTTGCTTTTCAGTCAAATGCTGTTTGTCTTGATTTTTCCCTTAAGCGACCACAGTTTTCCGGCACCAAAGGGTGGTCGCTTAAAAGAGAGTTGACTGTATAATGAAAGGGCTCTAAGAGCATAAGAACGTACGGTTAATTTTAGTTGTTCCGGCTTGATGTTTTGTAATTAAGTTTAAAGCTTGTGATAATCCTTTAACTTCGAAAAAAGGCAGTATACAAAAACCCCTGTAATCTGCAGTTACACTTATAAGCGGGGGCGAGGAGGGGAAAGGGATTATTTTACGGTATTAAATTTGCCAGCAGACAGGCGCGAGAATCCACGCTTTCTGTGCTATATGCCTTTGCGAGCAGCAGACAGCGATTTGAGAGAACAAAAACAGAACGGCCTTACCGGGCCGAATTTAAACAAATGGCAAGCTTCTGGCGGCATCGGTTCAGGTTTGAAACGAATGGGTTCTATGGCAAGTTAATCTTTTGTTTCTCCAAGAATGAACTCAAACGTTGCTCAGTTTCTCTGCAAATGCCTTTTGAAACTTTTTTGTCGTCCCAATTTAGGTAGCCATTTCACCACCTCGTATAACCTCTTTTTTCATCTGCACTTCGTTCCTTCCTTGTTCTCTTCAGTTCACCACCGCACACAAGCCAAGTGCTTCGCCGGGCCATATCCAGTTCCTCGGCCATCTCCAGCAAAAGCCGTTTGAGTTTTACTTTTCCAAAACGTTTGCATTTCCATTTCTTGTCTTTCCTGACGGCGTCGAAAGATTAAAAAGACATCAGAAGCTGCGAACTAAACAGTCTCCGCAATGTTACCGGTAAGTGGATTTTTTTGTATATTTGCGAGCTTAAAATTTATTTGGCGCCGAGTTTAGTCCCTTCCAAGAATATAACTGACCCAGTCATTTCTAGAAAATCTTGGGATTTATCTGTTGGGCCCTCTACTTTAATGCGTCCCGCTTTTATACCAGACGTATATTTAACACATTAAATGCGTCAAGACGACTTTAACGTCTGTGGCATAAAAACGGCCAATAACGGGGAAAACGTTACTTACGGTTCTCGCACCGTTTTCCTTTGTATCCCGGGTGACAATGGCCGCTGCTAGTTTGTTTATGCTTATCGTGGGGAACATCAACGCAGGACACCTGAGTTTTAAAAATTGACAAAATGATAAATATGTTGACACACTTATCAATTAAAATATCTGAAAGTGCTGCTGGTGACATTGTAAACTATTGATTCAATTTTTACTTAAACGACTTGCTACTGGTGTGTAAAATTCCAACTGGCTTCTACAACAGTGCAGAAGAAGCCCTGAAGTGGTTTCAAATCTGCATGCAGCTTACCCGGGTAACAGGTGGCCGTGTGGCTGCATGGGAATTAATACCTATTTAACTAAGCCTTGTCCGGCTTTTTATTTATATACAGCCGTGAAATGTCGTGTCACCATTTGAAAAATATAACGTGCAAAGGGCGTAAAGAAGCAAACTAAACTGAATAGAAAATTTAGTTTTATCAACTGAGTTGATAAGATAAATTGACCACCGTGAAAAGATTAAATCAAAGTGCACTTTGGGCTATCTCCTGTAAGTTTTATCAACTGAGTTGATGAGGTAAATTGGCCACCATAACAAGATTCAAAAAGCTCGTGTTTCGAGCGCTAGCCCTTCGTCAGACCGAATCAAGGCCAATTTACCTTATCAACACAGTTGATTGATAAAACAAAACTTTCAAGTTTCACTCCTCTGTAGACACAGCTCCATAGTTTCTTTAGATACAGACACACGTGACCCTGCTTTCTGCCTGGTAGTTCTACGGAGATTTGAGCAGTTGAAAAGAAAACTTAGAAAATATTCTGATATATGATATGGCAGAGAAATTGCTTTTCAGTCGGGATTTACTGAATTAAGCGGGGTATGAAATATATTTTTTTAACTAATCTTCATCCATTGCTGAATCATCCAAAAAGGGTTACAACTGCCACTTAACTCACTAATCAAAGGGCTCTTAAAGCCATCTCGTTAATGCGTTGAAACATGAGGTTAAAAAAAGAAGAATCTAAAATAAATATAAAATAAATATGGTAAAGATGGCGTTGTAGAATCAGACATTATGTAGAAAATGCGAGGCGCAGTAGTCAACTGGATATGGTTCTTGGCAGGATAGAGAAGATTGAGAGAACTTGGTTTGAAAATTCGTGTTGGTGCAAGTCAAAAAAAGTTATGAGTAACAAAGAATCACGAGTGTGAATGTAAATAATTTTGATGTCAGTGAAGTGAAAGTGAAAGACTTTTCCCGCCTTGCTAGCTAATTGACGATGAAAATGTGTTGATGGTTCAATTTACACAGTGCATTTTCAGTTATTCATTGTCTATTTTCGGTTGGGATATTTGACAATGGAAAAGACTTTCTAAATCAAATACAATAGATTGCCGCAATTTCAAAACAATTAAAAGCCCACATCGATAATACGTCACGTGCAATGACTTTATATCTGATCAGATGAGACATTAATATTAATTATCAAAATATCAATTGACACAACAAATGGTGACTGAATCTTTAATATTCTTTAAAGTAAGGCCCGATTCAAACATTGAACTTCACATTTGCCGAATCTAATGAAAGGAGGCCGTAACAACATGCCATTTCTCTAGAGCTGCCTTTCCCCATGCCAGGACAATTTGAGCTATGTTTAGCAGACATCGCGCCATCAGCCATTTCTTTTTCAACTCTCCAGCAGTATTCGAAAAAAGAACGAAAGTCAAAATGTATGGTATTTTGCTGTTCCTACTCTTGCATAATGAAACGGAAAGTTTTGTAGTTAGCTAAAGTATCAAGTCTGCTGTTTTATATATTTTGACATGAAAAATGGCGGGAAAATGGTGATCACGTGGTCATTTTTCGGTCACGTCTGCTATGGACGCACTTATATAGAAAATATTGGGTCTGGAGCGGATAAACAGGGCACCACTCTTGGCGGTCACTTTTTTAGTTTCCCTTAGATCGAAATGAGGTTCATGACAGGCCTGCACCGACTCCGCTATGTGGTTTTGCGGTTGCGATGCATTTATATTAGCTTTCAAAGTTTGGCTGTTATGAGTCGTGTCGTTAAGTGATTTACGTCTTGTATGATGTGTTAGACGGCGTTTTGTAAATAGTTTTCAGGAATGGTTGGTTTTGAACGAAACTCCATTTTTCATCAGTAATTTGTTTAAGGTTTTTCAGTCGTGGGTGAAATGTTGTGACAAAAGGCGTTATTATCTCGCGAGTTTTTTTCGTTTTGTTTTCATGCCAATTGCGTTCCGGCAAAAGTGAAATTTAGAATACCAGTGCATTTAGGAGGGTGCTGATGGGGTTAACAGTTAACTGACAATTGCCCAAAAATATAGTAGTTAACTGATAAATGAAAAGTTACCGTATTTTCTCTATTAAATGCCCCCGGCGTTTATTTCAAACTTGGCCTTGTGGACCCGGCGTTTCTTTGTATCAGCAGTTTTTTCTCGCCCGCCATTTTTTAAGAAAGGGTTATTATTCGTTTTTCTTGGCAGCCTTGTACCTTGCCCTTAAATCTTAAGTTTATTATACCACAAACAAACGTTTGAGGAGCTTACTTACAACTTCCTCAATTATACCCGGCGTTTATTCGGGGCCCGGCGTTTAATCGAGAAAATACGGTAACAGTTAAGTGACATTCTATTAATTATACTAAATGAACGATTGTTGTTGTTAATAAAAGCAACATAGTTTTTTCCTAACAGCAAAGCTATTTTGTGACTTTTACCTGCCTCGCAGCGTGACCAGGTGACATATTAACCGATATTATATGCGAAAGGTACCAGGGTCGTAGAGCGTTGACCTTGATCTCCGTGATGGCGTCGAGTGGCGTGGTCAAAGTTATTCTGAGTTTTTATCGAGATGATGACAAAGGATCGGCATTCGAATGACACATAAGTCGCATACCGTTTGACATGACAAAGCACAATTCAATGGACATATAATCAAACAATAAGCGGAAAGTTTGGACTCGGTGAGTTTGATTTAAAGTTGTTGCGATTAGAGAAGATCGACGGGAAAGCTGTTACAAAGGCTCAGTTGGAAATGGAGCTACCTTTTCTAATGGGAAGTGCAACAAGTGAGATACATGGTATGTATTCTGTTTCGTCATTTTGTCCTAGCATGCGAACGCGGGTTGACCCCTGGTTTGACCAGACGAGCCCTTTTCAGTCTTAGATTAAATGAGTAAGATTTCTGATTACACTAAAACCTGTATTAAGCAGACTCCAAAGTAAGTGGACACACCGTTGGTATTTTACTGTGGCTATATGGCCGGTAACCGGTCAAGGTTTTCAAAACACTAAATGGCCGGCAGTTCTATATTCACAGTAAATTTCTCAAAATCGAAAAATTCCAGCTAATCTAAACTATCATATGTCGATTTAGAAAAGTCAAGCGATCCTGAAATGCTTTATAGATCTCAAGTCTAGGGTTTGGTTTACGCTGGGCTCAGAAGACGAAACCATGTTTTGTGACACTTAAACTTTTTTCAGTTCCACTGCCGGTCAAGGTTTTCAAAACACTAAATGGCCGGCAGTCCTATATTCTCAGTAAATTTGACAAATCGAAACAATACAGCCATTCTGAACTATCATATGTCGTGATCCTGATCAAACGAGCCGGTTTTGTGGGATTTCTATATCACGAAACCATGTTTTGTGACACTTGGAACTTTTTTCAGCTCGACTGCCGGTCAAGGTTTTCAAAACACTAAATGGCCGGCAGTTCTATTTTTTCAGTAAATTTCACAAAATCGAAAAGATCCAGCCATTCTGAACTATCATATGTCGTGATCCTGATCAAACGAGCCGGTTTTGTGGGATTTCTATATCACGAAACCCCCGACGAAACCATGTTTTTGCAGTCGAGCTGAAAAAAGTTCAGTGTCACAAAACATGGTTTTGTCTTCTGAGCCCAGCGTAAACCAAACATTAGACTTGAGATCTATAAAGCATTTCAGGATCGTTTGACTTTTTTAAATCGAGATATGATAGTTTAGATTAGCCGGAATTTTTCGATTTTGTGAAATTTACTGAGAATATAGAACTGCCGGCCATTTAGTGTTTTGGAAACCTTGACCGGCAGTCGAACTGAAAAAATTTCTAAGTGTCACAAAACATGGTTTCGTCTACTGAGCCTAGCGTAAACCAAACACTAGGCTTGAAATCTATAAAGCATTTCAGGATCGCTTGACCTTTCTAAATCGACATATGATAGTTTAGATTAGCTGGAATTTTTCGATTTTGAGAAATTTACTGAGAATATAGGACTGCCGGCTATTTAGTGTTTTGAAAACCTTGACCGGTTACCGGCCATATAGCCACAGCGAATAACGCTTATTTTATTGGACACAAGCATCAGTGAAATTCGATTTTTTTCCTTCCCATACTCTCTGTGTACGATCCTGTATCAAACAGACATCTTTAATACTGACAATCCTTATTACGGTTTTGGAAGCTATCTTGACAGGTGAGAAATTATGGTTTTTAGATGAGAATCTGATGTCGAATAATTTTCGTAAAGCGGCTGTTCTAAGTCCAATCCCGAAAACGCATTCACTCTGGTCATTCTCATGGCCTTTAAAGTAACCTTATCTTAACTTTGCAAATTTAAAAGCCTTACTGATATACGTAATTTCCTACTTGTCAAGCTAAATCACTTGATAAGATCAATGAATGAAAATATTGAAATGAACCGATTTCCGACAGCGTGACCCAGTTAAAAAAGAAAAAACATAAAACTTTCTTATACAAGCGCATGAGTATAGGCTACCAGTGTAGCCTCTTGTTAACTGACAATTGGCCGAAAAAAAATAGTAGTTAACTGACAATTGGGTACCCCCATTAGCACCCTCATTTAGCAGTGCTAGATTAATTTGTCGTGTGTTTGGCCTTGTTTACAAAATGGTAAAGTAAGCTCACTGTAGCTGTCGAGAAAAAGCTGCGCCGGGTTTACAGCTCTTTACAGGCAAATTCACCGCGAGAAACAACTTCAAGCATCACGCTTCAGTGAATGTTCTGACACCTATAGAATGAATTGAGTTCTGGTCATTTCACGAACAGAAATCTAGAACCGGAAAGGAGGAAAGAGTTACGCGGTTAACATCGGAACGGATAGATTGCCGTCCAAAATGGTGGCGCTGTTCACATGTGTGTTACTTTTCCTTTATACCCTCTTAAAGTTTGATGTTCCCAATGTTTACGTATTTTTCTACGAAAGAGACGATAACTTAATTTGTAATAGGAACGAAATTAAACAAGAGTGACAGGAGCAAAAGTTTCATTTGATTCAACAATATAAATTGATAAATTGAGACAATTAGTCACAGCTTGAATGATAATCGCATCAGCCCATGTTCCTTGACATGACATATTATTCAAATATTCTTGCCAAGAGTGTTCAGTATTACTCTCTATAAACTGTTCTGGGTTATATACTAAATATTCAATGCCAAGACTACGTATATAAAAATGGTTCGTAGCATCGCCATACAATTGATGTGATACGGCACGAAAAAAACAATCGCCACCTCCTCCAACATCAAGAGCAATTCTATTTAATTCAGATAACCTACTTTCTAGTAGTAAAACTGAATCTATAGCACCTGAACCATTAAAAGCAACCATTACAAACAATTGATAATTTTGTTTAACGAAATAATAGATTTAAATATATTTTTTCTTGCTTTAAGTGTGCTATATTCTTTGCTAATAGAGCTACGTTGAGCGCTCGAAGGCAACTCTCTTGTGTCAGGATTTCAATGCAATCAAGCTACGTTGAGCACTCTAAGGTAACTCTCTTGTCCGCTTTAGGATTTCAATGTTATCAGTACGACACGCAATTGATATTCGTCTTCTTTTTATAGACTTTATACGCCAAGAACGTTTTCTCTCTCTTACTTGCCACTCAAACAATACATTGTCTTTTTGTCAAATAGAGACAAAATCTCTCTTAAAAAAATAAACACGCTGAAATCGCTTATAAAATGCTTCTTAAAATGCTTCCTTGATAACTTTTATAAACAAAATCAGGAACATTTTTACGTCTTTTGCGTACTGTTGCATAATCAAACTGTAATAGCAATGATTAATTGTTTTAAAATAGCACAAAACCGAAATCCATACTCTTGCATAATCAAACCGAAACATTTTTAGTTAGCTGAATAAGCAAAATCTACCCTCTCTTGCATACTATTGCATAATCATGACACCTAAATATTTTATTGGAAAAGCAGACAAAGATTACAACTCAAAAAGCGAACAAAAATACAGCGTGAGATTTCTCAGCTTCGTCGAGCGCGAAAAGTTGACTCGTTTAACTTTAAGCGAGTTGACTTTAAACGAATCGTAAAATTAACTCTTTTCACGAGATTTTCTCGTAGGGGTTAAAATTAGGGGATCTAGGTATCTTTTAGAATATATGATTTTTCTTTTCACGATATTTCCGGTTGTCACTCGCTAAGCGACTTAAAAGGCAGAGCAAAATAGCATGTTATTTTGAGCGCAGCTATCAAATGTACTGAATAGGACAGCCTCTGACTCAGTTAAACTTCCCATATGACTAAAAAAAATTGCCGGATTGACCCCTTTCATAAAATAGAAGTCCGTATAAAGGTGAATATTTTAAGTTCGTTTACCTACAGGTTGTAACTAATTTGATTGAACCTGCACTTGGCACCGGTAGCATAGTATTGGCTGACCCGTGTACTTTCGCTTTTGTGCTTTTGTAAAACAATTAATAATTGCTATTACAGTTTCATTATGTAACAGTACGCAAAAGACGCAAAAATTTAAGCCATTGAAGGCTTGCCGCAATTCCATTCAACCGTCATCATTATAAGCCAAAAAATCAACACAACTATGACATGTTTACCATACTATTGCACAATCAAACCGCTTGGCCAATCATAATGCAGAACGTAGCTAATACAGGAAATCGCCTGCTGCTGCTCTCTGAGTTGACCTCTGATACGCTTGGTTAATTGCACGCTTACTTGTAACTCTAAAGTTTTCTTTCCACCAGTGATCGAGTGCATTGTTATTTAGAAGTTGCTGAAACCAATTCTGTGGTCGTGGAAATACCCAAGCCCTCCTTGGCGGCGAGCAAGTTCGTGGCGAGCTCCTAAATGTAAATAAAACGCCGACAAACCTTGAAGATAGCGTAGTTGAAGGCGTCTTCTTCGGTGTCTTCTTGCAAAAAAAAACTGCCGGATTGTTATATTTATCGAATGATAAGCAGGAGAATGACTGAAATTAAACTTACAAGATCTCGATTCGTGTCATCCATGTCGATCTGTACGTTTTCGCGCGTAAACTGCAGTGTCAGTGAACTCATATCTTATTATATTTTACCCTGGGGAGTCTTTCACTGTGTAACCGCATCCCCAAGAGTAAGATGAAACCTGAGATAAACCGAACCCAAGCCATTAACCCTTGGGAAGGCCCCAAACCCAAGGTGTGTGTAACCACAACTCAATAGAAAAAAACGCAAAGTTCATGCTATTTTGCTCTGCCATACCGCTCATATTAACACACAAACTTTCCTGTCCCATTTAATTTTCTTATAACCTCTCCATTAGTAAAATACACCGTGAAATTCTCAAACTACGTTTCCCAAGAAAACGCATTTAACCTATTTTTACCCTTTTAAAGTAGCTATAATGGCTTTACGACAAATGATTGAAACTGATAGGTAACGTGAGATATCGAAATTTAAGAAGGACTAATACCTTTGCGGTAACGTAATGTGAGATATGACAAGTTCATCACAAGTTCTGACATCCCAATACCCTAGGGAAATTAACAATAGGTCCGGGGGTGCTCCCCAAACATTTTAGTGGCAGTATGTGACGCCCTTCTTGAAATCCTAACCGCTTTAACCAACCATATCCTCAATGCCCTAATATAGCTTCTATAAAGAACGAACAAGAAACCCCCCCGGACAAAAGTCCACAAAATTTTGTTAACAACTTTTGTCCCTTTTTAGTACTCGACTCCGAAATCTCGCTTAATGCGCAAGCGCATTAACGAGATAAAAAGGAAGAAATTTGAATTAAAAATCCTCTAAAACAACGCATTTTGCTAAGTTCAGTTCTTAAACATCCGTTCAACTTAAAATAATATGTCAACTGACCTTAACTGAGCCATGGTATGTAGATCCTTTCTTCTTTTTAAAGTCACCCGGTTTCATCTTCCGTGTTATGTTGTTGAGTTCACAGATGCGTTTTGTAATATCAGCAGCGGGATGAACATTAAATGACTTGCAACTATTATTTTGTAGGCATTTTTGATGACATTCAAACTCGTCACCAACAACAGCCGCGAGCATGACATGACCAACTAAGGCATGGCCTGAAAAGATTTTAAAATCGACGGAAAAGAATAAATACCATTAAGGAGAGAAATGATTTAATAACTTAAGATCGAAGTTTGCATCTTTGAATTTTATGCAAAGGACTGAAATGTCAGAAATCAAATGTGAAAGTGAAAAAATATTCAGTGTCAAGTATTTACTTACCGACTTGAGTTTCAAAAACGCTTCCACAGAAGTCTGTTTTAGTCATCACAAATAAAACTCCCATAAGAACAACGAGGGTCACAGAAAATAACCGCATCAGCCACAAAACGACAGCCATCGATAGAATTTAGAAAAGTTCGTATTTTAGTTCCATTTCGTTTAAAATTATTGATTTGATGTCTTCCGTGGCGTAAAGCAGAGAATTAAAACTTATCTATTTTTTGTTTGTTTTTTATCTAAAATATATTTAGCCTAAACAAATCACCAATCTCATAACTCTTCGTAATTAAATTTATTGAAATATTAACTTGGCTGTGATCAATTCGTAAGGTCATTCGCATGTGGTCTATTTGCTGTCATGTCTCTCTTGAACATAATAAAAAATAGCTACGTTCCTTTGGCACTGTATTTTTGCGTCGACAACTAGTTTTAAAACGTCGATTAAAGGAGAAATTATCCAGTCCCAAAGCAATTATTGGAAATGCCATTTAGTTTGAAATATTGACTTGATGTCGGCCGTGGTGTAAGGCAGAGAACTAAAACTTATCTAATTATGGTTTGTTTTCTACCTAAATGTATTTAATCTAAACAAATCACCAATCTATTTTCTCTTGATACTAATAACTCTTCGTAATTTCAAAATTTATTGAAATGTTAACTTGGCTGTGATCGATTCCTTAGGTGAATCGCATGTGGTCCATTTGCTGTCATGAACATACACGTAATTAATAATAGCTGGTTCTTTTAACTCTTGGCACTGTGTTCTTACGTAGATAACTAGGAACTGTAGATAACTAGAGGAACTGTCCAGAAGTAATTATTGAAAACGGATGTATGACACCTGCCTCCTCGAGTTTCCGGCGGGAAGTTTTCCAAGAGATTTATGGAAAAATTAATAACGCGGTGGGCGCTGTCAAGCTGATTAGGTATTATTTAGTCAGTTAAACCTTTTGCCTAATGTCTTGGGTTTTTGTTGGAGGCTTTCCATTAAAAACAGTCGAGAAAAATGGTCTTATTTCCATTGATTCACACTCTTTTTAGTTTAAGGTTAAACTCGCTTAGTATCCCGAAGATTTTATGCAAAGTAGCCTCGATTAAACAACTTTTAAGTTAACATTTTTCTTTTGACGCAAAAACGTATCTTGTGTTGAACTGTCATTGAACAATTAAGCAACTGATATAGCTATAGCTTTACATTTGATTCTGAAAGGCTTCAGCCCAAATATTTATATGGTACCTGTTAATTTCGCACGAAACTCAATATTACTGTTTTCATTTACGGATAAGTTCGTAATCAATATTTTAAAATATTTACTGAGTTAAACGTAAATAACGTGTCGCCTCTTTTCATTTTTATTTCCTGCAAAGAGAGCAAAACTAAACGGAACGGTCAAAAGTTTGCTGCGGTGAGAAATTGTTCCTCTTTATAAGAGATCACAATTTAAGCCCTAACAAAATTGATAGTTATAGCAAAGGCGTAAACCAAACTACAGTTGATAATTATCGCTCTTCTATTGCCTTCGAATTTGGTTTTGTTCACATGCAGCAATACGCAACTTAATGACTGGCCCCAATGAGAAACAGTGAGTTTTGTTTCTCTCAGCAACTCCCAATATTCCTCGAAGCGAAGGCCGACAGAATCATTCAGGGTCCAGGGGAACAAAACTCACTGTTTCCCGTGGGGCCAGTAAAAGTGTTTTGTTATGCCTCGCAACTCAAAATAAAACAAAATGCGCAACGACTGAACGTCGGCAAAATAAGCAATTTTCCTGTGCGTGCTTTAAAAATTTTATTTAAGCCTGACCAGTTTTCACTAGTGACATAAGCGTAAGCATAAGCATAAGCAAGTTGGGGAAGCGGCTATTGCGGTGAATGTCAAAGAAGAAATGACTTTGTGGCATGAACTTGCGAAAGGACGTATTTTTAAAATGAACCAAAATTATCAATTATTCGGGCGAGGTTGAGCAAAATATCGTGATTTGTCAGTGGCGAGCAGATCACGCTAAGATGTTTTCATCGTTCAAAGTTATTTACCGCAGTGACGCCACTAAAAGTCAAGTTAAGGATTATCAAAAGCTTAAAACATTGAAGTAAAAAATGATGGTAAACACGACCGCGGAAAAAGCATGTCACTTTAATTTTCTCTTTTTCATTGATTCTCCGGCATTCCTCGGCATTCTTGTATAGTAAAACACTAAGCTATTCCATCTGCATGGAGACGTCCGTATGGTATTTTCGACTGGACCGTTACATTCAGGGTGTCGTTACTTTCGGGTAGCCCGTTACTTTCGGGTGGGCCGTTACTTTCGGGTAGCCCGTTACTTTCGGGTAGCCCGTTTCTTTCGGGTGGGCCGTTACTTTCGGATGGGCCGTTATTTTCGGGTGGGCCGTTATTTTCGAGTAGTCCGTTACTTTACGGTGGGCCGTTACTTTAGGGTGGGCCGTCACTTTCGGGTAGCCCGTTACTTTCGGGTAGACCTCTCAGCTTGGTAGAGTCTACCTTCTATAGCTCAGAAGGAGGTCGGACACTTATTGAGAATTATATAACGTAATGTCGACACTTACAATTTTATTTTCAATAAATGTTTAAGTGTAAAAAAGAAAATCTAAAATCCCCACTCAGGATTGAACCTGTAACCTCAGCTAGGCTTAGGCTTACATAGCCTACCGTACCACTGTACCTAGCTTCTCGGGTTGCTTAGTCCTAAATTTAACTATATAAACTGCTACCCCCAACCTCAACTGAAAGCTAACCAGTTACTCCGTTATATAAGACTCAATAAGGTGTCCGACCTCCTTCTGAGCTATGGAATCTAGACTTTTCCTGGAAGATCCAAGCTCCAGGGCCAAGTTTAACCCTTTGCATGTAAACGGAAAGCAGAAAACATATGCCGCTAGGATGAGGGATTCTCATCCATCCATGTAAAGGCTTACGAGTTGTAAAATATACCCCGCTTCGCTCGATCCCCAAAATGACTGTTTGCGAGGCCTTAAAGTGAGCGATATCTTGTCCCAGACACTAAACATTTGTCCTAAAACATCCGCAGATTATCCCTCCGAAATTAAATGCGTCAGTAATAATTATTTGTTCAGTTATTATCGATTTTCTCGGAAACAAATCGATATCTGAATATGCTGTGATTTGTTTCACATAAGAGCCTGCCTTAGTTAAGTAATATCAGCGAAATGCATTTTTTGCCAGTTGCCGCCAAATGTTTGACCGTTGGTAACATTGGCTCTTCAGGTTGTAACCCACAGATTTCCTTTCCTTCCTCTCTCCCCTCGTTTGATTCGCACATGTTACGCAGTCGATAGAAAACAGCCCAAAGGAAGCACCGCACAAGAAGAACCATTAAAATCTTTAATTCCTTCCTTCTCTCTTGGACTACTTTTATCATTATAATAAATATCAATTTTCTAAATAGCGTTTATTTCGCCCATAATATTGACTGGTCTGTTCTTGTATTTCTTGGAAATCTCTTCAGCAATCTGCAACAGCAAATCAGAACTTGTTAAAAATAAAAATAAAATTAACATACCAGCGTATGGTTCTTAAAACGAATACAAATGAGAGTTACTTAGCAATACAGACGATGTACTCTGAGCGGACACTCTCATAAGCTTAAATGCTTACATGCTAAAGCGACCCTAACTAAGCTGATGCCAATGTCTAGGATGGATGGCCCAAGGAAGTGTCTTGTAGCCTCCTTAACCCTTTAAGCCCTAATATCAAAATTCAAATTCTCATTTCTCGTTCCTATACATTTCCTATAGAAGTATTGGGGAGAAATTGTTTAGAAATCAAGATAAATCACCTTGTGTGATCATGTCCTTAATTCTCGTGCTTTTTGAACTGTTATTTCTCGCTCTTTCTCTCCGGAACTCTTTACTCTCAAAAGACTTAGATTTTAAATGCAGTATTAGTTTTATTCAAGGTTTTCGATTCGGGTTTCAGATTAGAAATGAACCATTTGATCTTGCTGTTATTTTTGCAAAATGTCCAATAACGACTCGACCAGCGTAGGTCACGCACTAAAAGCGGCGTATTTTGCTACCGCAAAGAAGTTCTTGCGGTCCAGATATCTAAGCGCAAAGAAGTTCTTGTGGTTTTAAGCTTCAACCGCAAAGAGGTTCTTGCGGCTCGGAGGACTCTAGCGCAAGTGTCCCGCAAATAGCCGCAAGAAGTTGCGGTTTTGCGGACGCAAAAAGAAGTTCTTGCGCGTGCATTATTTTTGGGCTGTACTGTAAGTGACTCTGGGACTGCACCTGTCCTTGTAGTTCCTTTGTCTTTGTCCTGATGATCTCCAACTTGGGTTCCAAGTCCATCTGTTCCTGGGAAGCAGCCTGTCGTTTTTCAGCCATTAGCTTGCTGGATGACACCATCTTCTCTGAAACTTTCAGCTTTTGTCGCAGGGACTCCGCTAAGCGGTCCAAGTATCTGTAACAACATTGAGAAGCTATCAATATTAATACACTTAGAAAAGGAGTTTGAGACTGAAAAGTTGTTTAACTTTTAAACTGACTCCACCAACTGGGTGAATAACGATCGAATATGTTTATTCTGAGCATGATAGAAACTACACCTCACGAGATAGTTTTCATAAAAACCAGACAGAACACGTTAAACAAATTATGTCTTCCTGAATGATGACAGGTCCTTCGCCTGTGGAGGGCTTGACAAGTAAGATTAAACCTGGAACTCAATTTTCGGTATAAGGGTAATTATAAAGAACTTGTGCGTGTTCCATGAAACCGCAATAATAGATCCAGGCATGAACGTGTCTGAAAACAACACGTAATGTAACAATGCAATTACAATATGTTTAGGGGAAATGTGTTTCGTTTAAGCATGTTTACACTAAACAAGATTCTGTGCTAGTGTGAACGCACCCTTACAATACAAAACCTGTAACTAAAACTAAATGCGGGTATTTCTTGGTGTTGCGGACACTATAGAGTGTTTTCACTCACGTGGTCTGCAGCTATACTAATTTGTTTGAACAAAACAAAGTGTTTGCATTAGAAAAGAGTTCAATCCCGACAGGATTAGCTTGGGACACCAATATGGCCGCCGTTTTATTGTTTTGGGACACCAACATGGCCGCCGTGACGTCATATGAAAAACTCCATTGCTGGCTGGGTCAGCATTAGATTCCATCCACTAATATAACACCACCTCGGACACTGAATGAGAATTATATAACGTAATGTCGACACTAAAACATCTAAAATCCCCACTCAGGATTGAACCTGTGACGTCAGCTAGGCTTAGGCTTACATAGCCTACCGCACCAGAGTACCACCTAGCTTCTCGGGTTAGTTAGGCCTAAATTTATCTATATAAACTTCTAACTCTAACCTCAACTGAAAGCTAACCAGTTACTCGGTTATATGTCTCAATAAGGCGTCTGGTGTCGGTGGATGGCATCTCATGTTAACCCTATTGTGGAGGCAGCGTGGCCGGGTGGTTAGAGGCGCTGACATGTTATCCGGAAGGCCCAGGTTTTAAGTGTGCCTCTTTGACCACCAGCTGGATTTGTAACACGGTAGTCCCTTAACCACACTATGTTAATAGACCACTGGTTTTTAGCCTCCCACCAGTTGGGATTCTTAACAATGTTTAGTTTACTTTGGATATTTATTTCAATGATTTATAGTGTCCCCAAGTAGCAATGTAGTGCTAAATACTTCGACACACAGTGATTTATTTCTTTTATTTCTTTTTTCTTTGATATTGTGTTGTAGTGTGGTGTGGGTATTGTGTAGTGTCTTTTCAATGTTTTCTTTTACATCATGTGGTGATCGCAACGTCAACAAAACCAAGAAACTGCCCCAAATGCAAGTTCTACTACTGTATTCCGCAATATTCCCCTCTCCCAATCCCCACACCCTACCCATCTAAAATGGTAAGCTAACGATCAGGGAAATACCTGGGAGATGTCTTGAGTAAGAACAGATTGTGCATCTTCATTGAGGTGAGTGTTGTTAGTATATCGGTAACAGCTGATTCCATGGCTTTTACAGACTCAACAGACTGCATCTGAATCAACTGCGGAGCAGACTGAAACTAAACCAACACATTGCATTGTGGTTACTTTGGTTCTGCATTGTAACGCTTTGTGATTGGCTAAAAAATTTCGCGCCACTTTCTCAACCAATCAGAAGTAAAAAGAAAACCAATCGTGATATTATAGCAGGGATTTTCCCGCGCTTGGCACCGGCTGCACGTATCTGCCTGCTTCGGAGTTCTGATTAGTTGATATGGATTGTGTGAGCCTGCTGCGATTGGCCAGAATAATTACTCTGGTTTTGGTTTTATGACCGCCAGTTAAAAACCAACAACCAAAATAACTTTGGTTATTTTTTATTGTAAATAAATAGAATAAAGAAAAAATTAAACAGGAATGTCAGTGGAGTCCACGTGATGGTTCTTACTTCCACTGCTTCCGGATATAATTGGAATTTGGAAATGTTGGCTTTTATGGAGGGAGGAAAACTGGAGTACCCGGAGAAAAACCGTTGGAGCAAGGACGAGAACCAACAACAAACTCAACCCACATGTGATGCCGGAGTATCCGGAGAAAAACCCTCGGAGCAAGAACGAGAACGAACAACAAACTCAACCCACGTATGCGCGTGAGAACAAAAGTTTGGTCGGATTGTATGCGTGAGTACAAAATTTTGGCGGGATTGTGCGCGCTAGTACAAAAGTTTGGCGGGATTGTATGCGTGAGTTCAAAATTTGATCGGGATTGTGCGCATTAGTACAAAATGTCGCTGGGATTGTACGTACGAGTACATTCGTGGCTCTGCAGCCACAACTTTGCTCTGTGCGAATAATCCCACCAGCTATGCGCAGGCTATCCTTTTGAAAATCTCAATTATTCTGTTTGTGTCTGTTTTTTTTTCCCCAAGAAACAAGGAATGTTTTACGTGGCCTAAACATTTATTTAACACACCCGCACATCATCTGTTTTAAAGTTACCTGATTAGCTGAGAGGACATCAGAATCGCTCTTCATTTCCACTATTCTGTGACGCAGAAATCCCTGCAGCTGAATACAGAAAAGTGCATGTTAGTACAATTTGCAAAATATAGTTTGGTTTTTTGGCCGCTTTTGAGATTAAAGGGGCTATGTCATGAGAATTTGGCAGGGTTTTTTGGTAGAAAATGAGCTACAACATATACTAGAAAGAACCTTTACTCATTCTTTGTAAACATAAAGAGGATGACATAAAGTGAATTTGTAAACGGAGAACAGACCACAGCCGTGACATAGCCCTTTTTAAAAAGGTTCGTTTTTAAACAGAATCGAGAGCAATTATTGAACCAACTATCACTTGATATAAATGGATTTCATCGCTTGTTACATGTTTCTGTTCGATAGATAATTACCGTACAATCACAAGAGAGTACAAGTCCAAATAATAAAATAGCACTAACATTATGGCAATGCTTTATTTCCTCAGTTATTATTAACTGTCCATCCTAACTTAGGAGCCCTCCTTTACACAAGGGATCCTTGGTGTCATGAAAACTGAAATAACCACCAGCCCATCACCAATGAAAAGATGTAAGAACTAGCGCATAGGTAAAAGCAGTGTCAATTTATTCCTTGCTAACTGCCAAGAAAAAGAATGAAATGAGAAGGAAAGAAATGTGGTAACATGTAACATAATATGTACCTCTAACAGTTCATCAATTAGAAGGTTTCTTGTTTGGGTAGTGTCCATTAATGTCTCAGCATCTGGTCCACTGATCACATCAACATCTATAAAATCAATGATATACATGTACCAGTTATTTATCACAGGATTCTCTCAATGTTTCAAATGAAGAATTCAAACTCCTGCGATGCTCCACCAACTGAGCTGCATGTATGTTGTATGCATGCCTTAGCTCACCGCATATGAAAAATTATTGGAAGCAGATAAATTGTATACACCCATTATAAGAATAATGTGGCAACAATATACATTTAAAAGAAGAAATCGCCTGTCAATATTTCATGTGATGATATTTTTTGTCAAGAAATTCTGCAAAAATTTACTTTGCCTATAAAAATATTTGTTACAAATATCATGTAAGGTAGTAGTTCAAAACTTTGGCAATTATAAACAAACTACATCACTTGCAACTGCTCTGTGCTAACTCGAAAGCTTGGCTCCTTTGGCTGCTACACACTCTTCTTTTGTTATGTTTAATTCAATGTATAGTTAGCTCTGTTCTTACTTTTTTATATATCTCCTTAATGTTGGTGTATTGTAATTGAATAAGTGTGAATAAAATGAACTTGAACTTGAACTTGAACATGTAAAGTCAGCCTGCACAGGTGCAGTGGTACATGAAATTGATTCATTTAAGAAATCAACCACATTTTTCTATTGTCTGTACTTTTATAGACCATAGAAATATCATAATAAAAAGTTCCCAAGAACCACAAGCCAAAGATGTGGTTTAACTACCAAAGAAACCACTCAAACATTTCAAGAAATAGCATGGATCTTTACCTTGCCCAGATTCTTCAAGTGTGATTCCACAGCTATCAAGTGGCGCATCATTGTCAGCAGTCCCATCATCTCCCCAATCAATCACTGCTTCCTCGGCAGTTGTCTGTGCTTCTTCACCCCAGTCTATGGCCTCACCACTGTCTCCCCAGTCTACTCCCTGTGAGGCATTCTCACCCCCCTCCCCCAAGTCAACATTTTCAGTGTCAGCATTGGTGACAGACACAGCCTCAATACCCCAGTCAATCTGTTGGAGTAACATACAAAGAGAAACTGGTTATCACTGATAATAACTCATCATAAGGATCATTCAACTGGTTATATTCCGGAACAAGAATACATGGAATGATGACAAATTTTTTTCATTTCAGGATTCTGGAGAAACTGAAAAACTAAAATAATATAATTATCCGGCATTGTATAACCATATTACTGGCAAGTTTTAAAAATAAAATAAATTAAACAATAAAAAATCATATTAAAAATAAAATTAAAATTAAAACATATATAAAAAATAAAATAAAAATATATATAAAAAAAATAAAAAGATAAATAAATAAAATATATAAAAAATATATAAAAAACAAAACAAACATTTATTAAAAATCCCAACTACATTGTATTGAAAGCTGACCAGCTGGCTATTTACACACACTAGTGTGGCCTGGGATTTGAACACCTGGATACTATTTCACAGATCCATTAAGTAACTAAAGGTAAGTCAGCACCTCTAACTCTCTAACCTCCTTGTATTTCTAAAATACAGCCAATACAATGCACGATAACTAAAAAACCAACACTGTAACTTTTCTATCCTCAATAAATAGTGCAATTTTATTACAGTTTTCAATTATCTGTGCCTTATAATACACTGTACACTGTACAGTGTACAATTGTACACTGTACACTGTACCCTGCACACTGCATGCCGCACACTGCACACTGCACACTGCACACTGCACACTGCACACTGCACACTGCACACTGCACACTGCACACTGCACACTGCACAGAGGTCTAGTAGTTTATTACTTCATCAGTTGTCCAAGCCTGGTTTTGGCTTTTATGTTCAGTTTCCTCAGACATGAATTTTCGCTCTACAATGTCTCTATCCACCCACTGTGATGGACAAGCATCCCATTCAGGGGAGTAGCAATACAATGTATACCTGGCTGATTCATTTTTTGGTTACTTACAGTGTAGGCCACCTGTAAGCACTAGTTTACATGTACCATTTATACCATTACAAAAACATTTAGACATGTACCATACCAGGATGCCCAAAATTTGTATGGGTACAGTAAAAAGTACACAATGTTTTTTCGTAGATTAATTCAGCTAGGTGCTTGTAATTCAGAAGTATGTACACACATGTAGCATTTACTTCCCATGTAATGCACATGTTTATCTTATAGCAACTCACCTCTGCATCATTGTTTTCAGTCTCTACTTTTGAACACTCTGGTCTTTTGTCTGGAACAACAACCTACATTAGCCATAAAAGCAAAAAGGAAAAAAAATTAAATACTTGCTTAGTAGTTTGTCAAGGTACCTCACTCCACTAAAACTGTCATACCGATGGAACCTTGCCAGTCTTCCACTGATAGACTGTGCTGTTTCCATGCTCTTGGATGTGTCTTACGAGAGGCGTGGTCAACTGCGTTGTTTCCTTGTTTGAATTGTAACTGAAACGAAACAAAAGTTAAGTTGACAAATAAAGTTAGGAAATTTTAAGCACAGTATAAATGAAATGATAAATAATGGTAATTGAACTGAGTGGAGTGCAATTTGGTCTGAAATTTGAAATCACAAGTATGATTTCAGACCAAAATTGCATGACACAAAGTTCAATTACCACTTTATCACATCCATTTTGAAATCGCACAATTTAATTGCCCAAATACAGGATTTTAGTCACTACCAACTGATGTGACATACAGATGCGATTTAGAGCAAAAAATATTGCGATTCGGGAATAAATCGCACTGCTGAGAAAAAGATGCGATTTGGAGCAAAAAATAGTGTGATTTGGGAATAAATCGCACTGCTGAGAGCCAATCAGATTGCAAGGATCACCAGTGATTTCAAAATGGATGTAATAAAGATGTAATGTTCATCATGTTACAAGCATGGGATAAAAAAAAATGGGAGTCTCTGATGGAAATTGAACCTATGACCTATGACCTATGAGAGCTCTATGCAGGGGCAGATCCGGGGGAGGGGGGGGGGGGGTGAAATGGGTGAATTTTCACCCCCCTTTTCTGAGACCCTTTCTTTCTTTTTTCTAAAGTATTTCTCAAATAAAATTAATAATATTTTATTAATATTTTATTAAAATTTCACCCCTCACTTCAAAATCCTGGATCTGCCCCTGCTATGAGATATGTGTGGCATGCTAGGCCATATACATGTACTAGCTTCTATACGACATGCATCCTGCATACTGCTACAAAACTGTACATTGTAGGATCAGCAATGTCGAAAGTGTCACATGAGGTGTTAAGTAAAGTAAGATGGTAAATTTTGAGCTTGGTAATGAAATGAGAAGGATGTTATGTTCATTGTGTCATGAGTGTGGGATAAAGAAAAAAAGAGAACAAGTTAAGTTACACACTGTACACAAGAAAATGAAATTATACATGTAAATGTATAATTTTATCTAGCATTTAATAGTGTCTGCAAACCAGAAAAATTACTGTTTAAACCAGGTTAATTTTTATTTACTTTGTCCCATATTCATTATCATATTTTGTAACTGAGGAAAACAAAAAACAAACTTGTTTTAAAAAATTAGTTGAACCAAATAAAAATTTGAACCACAACATACGCCTTGTTCTTCAAGTAGAAAACTGCAACTTGTATATTTTTTTAAATTATGACAGTTGAGGGCAAACCTTGGGACCAGAAAGTTAACAAATGTCTCATAAAAGTGTGTGGTGTTCTTCAGATTGCTGATTGCTGCCGCAATCCCTTTGTATATTTCAGGTAACTCATCCAGAAGGCTGAGTAACTCAGATTTAACATCCTCTCCCTGAATAACAATAAAATAAAAATTGAGAACTTCTTTAATAACATTTAGCAAAAAATCTCTGAAATATTCACATGTCCTTATATACAAGTATACAGCTAGATATAGGATATGAAGTGAATTTGGTTCACATTTCACATTCCTAGAGAGGAGGGGACGGGGTGACGGGGGGACAGGGGGACAGGGGGGGGGGGGGTGTTTTAATTAAACCCTTTATCTAACAAGAGTGCCAAAGGTGAAAATTCAAGAAAAATTAGAAAATTCATTTTGTAAAATGCTGTAATTTATTGGAAAACAAATAGTACCATGCAAAAGTGCTGACGAAGAGGTTTTATTTGAATGGTCACACCGTAGGATTTCATCCACAGACTCAAAAGATAGAACTAGATTGCATGTCTCCATAATTCACTCTGCGAGTGAGGGTTAAAGACCGTTCACTGTACTAATAAGTATTTCACAGAAATGAACCTCCATACAGTTTGCGTGTAAGCAGTAGGTCACATTTTCTAAGAGTTTACTTATTGATCGAAAACAGAAAGTAAATTCAATGATTCAAAAGAACTTTCAGGAATTAAATTGTGACCAGAATCCATCAATGTAAAATTAATGTTAACATGCTACTGAAAAATTGCAAGCTTACATGTACATGTAGAAAGTGTATTTTGTAAGAGGGATTCAGAATTTGTCTTATTTTCACTGTCCAGTGATGCCGTTATTAAAAAGAAGACTTTATTTAACAGTAATGTTTCCCTTGCAAAGTTCACTATGAGTTTACCGGAACAACAGTAGATAGGTTTTCAACCAATCAAAATGCCCATAACATCTCATTTATTTAACCCTTTCAATCCCAGAGTAAATTAATAATGGAGACATACATGTATATGTATAGTGTAATTCTAACTTTTGAGTCTGCCGACGAAATCCTATGATGTGACCATTCAATAATATTGAAATCTCTTCAGCAAAACGGTACCATTTGTTTTTTAATAATTTTCACAAAATCAAACTTGGGAATTTTCTTCAAATTTGATATTTCACATGCTTGGAAGCTACATGTAAAGGGTTAATATGTGTCAGTACATGTATGTATGTACATTCCTCTTACCTTTATACTCATTTGTTTACAAACACTTTGATACTTGTCTTTGAATGTTACTGCATTAGTGGAGTATTCACTCTCCTTTCTTGTGCACTCCTAAAAATTTACAAAAAAAATAAAGTAATGTACAATAATGACATGCTAATGTGCGAGTTTGTAAGATGAAATCCAACATTAATTCAAGGCTGCAAGTAACAGCATGTCACAGCCCTGTCAAAATGTGCCAGCAGCAGGCAATTTTGCTGCCTACAGTCAATTATTTTCTGTCTACTTCACACTGGAGTTCACAAATCGCGACTAATAAAATACACCCCTAGCCCTTACTGCCTACTACTTCTGTTACCCTGCCTACCACTACAAAACATTCTGACAGGGCTGATGTCATTGGACAAATGTCATTTTTGACTGGTCGAAACTTAACCTAGCCTGATAGATGGACTGGAGAGTTCTGCTACAATTTAATTCAGACAGAAAATCTTTTCTGTCTGTGAAACACGGAGAACTTTTCATAGTTAGCTTTGAACACAAGGCACTTTTCAGAAAGATAAACCATGCAGAAAAATATTGTCCAACCAGATTGACTTCTTGTCAGATCAATATTGTACCTGGACTGACAAATGACTTGCTTAGAAAAGAAAATTATTTGCAGGCTTGTTAATTGTGACAAATTTTATTAAAATCTCTTCAGATACTTTCTACAAGGTGATTTTAACTTTCAAGTGTACAAATAAAATGGTACAATGAAATTGAGGACACTGCTTTTCCTGTTTCAAACTTGGTTGCTTTTACATGTTAAGGAGGATGTGAGTGGGTAGTCAGCAAGTGATTCAATATTTTTTTAGCATTAAATTGTATACTAACACTGTACATGTACAATTAAGTAACTTAATATTTGAAAACAAATTTATAACCTAGGAAGTATTTATTAATTATAAACTAACACAGCACAAAACACTTTCTGTTTAACCCTTTCACTCCCAGAGTCGATTATGAAGACATGTTGTGTAGTTCTATCTTTTGAGTCTGTTGATGAAATCCTATGGTGTGACCATTCAAATGAAACCTCTTCTGCAGTACTTTTGCGTGGTACCATTTGTTCTAACTTTTGAGTCTGTTGACGAAATCCTATGGTGTGACCATTCAAATGAAACCTCTTCGGCATAACTTTTGCATTGTACCATTTGTTTTTCAATATTTTACAAAATGAAATTTGGGGTTTTTCTTGAATTTTGATGCTTGGCACTCTTGGGAGTGAAAGGGTTAAGACATCCAATGTTGAAATCCAGTGATGACATCCATTGATGACATGTACACAACACAGCACATAAATAATTCTATATCTTACCCGTTGAGTTTGTTGACACTTTCCTATTTGTCGCTTTAATGAGGGAATCTCATAATTAACATTCCTAATTAACAGATGTGCAGCTTCAGCTGTGAAAAAAAACCCATTCATGTGAAATGAACAGAATGGCTGAAAGACAGCTGAGTACAATGTAATATAAATCAAATATACAAAACAGCCCAAGTGTACATGTATGAGCAGACAAGGTAACAAGATTGACAAGGGTGGGAGTCGGATAATCATAACTGAAGCAATATTTTTCATTGTCATGTTGAAGATTATAATTATAACCAATAATTATACAACATGCAATAAGGGAGGCTAGGGGGAGGGTGTATAAAAAGCATTTTGCATTATTCACATATAAAAATACATCTAACTTAATACAAACATACATACATGTACATACAAATTACATACATTTATTGGTGCCTCCTAACGGGCTATTCAGCACCAATCTTACAAGTTTTAATTTTAACAAATTAATTATGTACAAGTATAAAGAAGTTAACAATGTCATTACCTAGATTTACGTTATTTTTTTCATATAGCCTCACAATTTCCTGCCAATCCTATAAGAAAACAACTCATGACCGGTAACAAAAAAGAAGATCATTAAGTTACACCACAACAGAGGTATAAAGGGTGAAACATGTATAGGTTGTAGTTTAAAATGATCTTAGGTCAAAATGATTTTAAACTACATGCATGTAGTTTGATTTGTACTTTTCTTTGTCTTAGGATTATGGTAATGAATCTGGAACAAAAGAGAATCAAACTAAACTAGTTTGAAATCATTTTGACCTAAGATTCATTTTAAACTACAACATAATATACATAATCGAAGAAGCAGTGGAAAAGTCTCCGAAGTGACTTTTTGTGTCAATTCTTTTTTTCAATTTTCTTTTTTCAATTTATTCAAAGAACACTGGCCTGAAGAATCTTTTTTGCTGGTTTTCACTAAGTTTTCCATAAAAATGGGCCAAAAAACATGGTTGGCATCTTCTGCTGCAAAAGGTTTCAACTGAAATAAAAAGACAGTTTCTTGGCTAAGGACGGTTATCCAAGGAAACAATGTTCTGCTGTTAATCGACATCAAACACAGCAATAGTTCTAATTTACATGTACTGGCAAATGAACAACAAAAGAGACACTTAACTTCCCAGGGAAGACCAGTAAGCAGTCAAGTACACTGTATAGACATATATACCTTCATTCTTTTAGATGAGTAACCACCAAAGATGTTCTTTGTTGCAGATTCTGATACTTTCAGTAGTTCTACAATTCTGATGCAGTGGAAGTAATTAATATCTGAAAAAAAAAGCACTTCCATTACTCAAAGACAAAATGAGAACCAATTGTGCAATAAATGCTGGTTGCAAAACATTTTTGTGAAATTTTGATGAATGCCACCTAAGTTATATGGGTATGTTGGGGTTGCTTTGTTCACTCCCTGCCCACCCCTACACAAACACCTCTCCTCATCCTTTTCACATCTGAGTGCCATCTTGGGTCTCTACTGCAACTACAATGTCATATGATAAACCGCAACAATTGCTCTGTGTGTGTTATTTGTACCTCTTAAGTTGTGCCCGTGTTCTCAGAATTGTTTTTTATTATTTTAGAATATTGTAAATGTATATATAATATATATAGGATTATACTATAGCTTCTTTTATAGCTTTCTTATTTCTTAACTTTTATTTATCATACTATTCATTATATATTGTATCTTTATGTTGTGTCCCCAATTAGCGCTAGCTAAATACATTGACACATGAATAAAGTTCATCATCATCATCATCATATGTATTTAGGTGCACTTTTTTAAATGGGCCATTTACACTAGAAAATTAATCATTTTAATTGATAATTTGCATTTGTATAGCACCATAACTCCACTAATTGTCCATGGTGCTTTACAACTGTACAATAATAACTTACAAGGCATTAAAACTGGAGCCTATTTTTTATGATGAGGAATGGCCCTTTAAAGGAAAACAACAATAATAATTTATATGATGTAAAACTCACATGTTCCAGAGAGAAGTTGTGAAATTTCATCAACAGGTGGCATGTCTTGGATCGCAGCATTAATTTTCTCTCTGATTTCCAAAACTGCTGCCTGCCATTTCACATCACAGTGCCTTCTATCCAAAAGCCAGTCTAATATGGCAACATACATGTATTAAACATCTGTCCATTCTTATACAACTGTAAACTTAACCTCTATTAAGCGGTCACCTCTATTAAGTGGACACGGCAACTGTTTAGAGATCCAAATTTCATGAATTGTATTTCACCCTCTTTTAAATGTGCTAAGTTGAAGTCAGTGACTTGCTTTATAAAATTAAGCTACATAGCCCTAAATAACAGACAACCAAAACTGATTTCTTCATTTCATTCATGTTGAATGTGATGGCAACACTGCTGGTGATGTGATTTACAACAAAGATACTTGCGTTACGAACAACATAAAATCTGATAGTCACAATCCTGGACATTTCAAATGAAAAATGAATACCCCCCCCCCCCGGTTCAGTGATGGGAAAATGGCGCATTTTGGTTTTCGTGCAAATCCATCTTTGAATCGGGGGGAGGGGAAGTGTTATTTCTCTTTTTATTCAGTCCCAAGATTGCAATCTTGGACATTTCAAATGAAACATTACATGTAATACCACCCCTCCCCCCAGTTCAGTGATAGGAAAATGGCACGTTTTGGTTTTCGCGTGAATCCACCTTTGAATCGGGGGGAGGTGAGGTGTTATTTCTCCTTTTATTCCATCCAAGATTGCAGGCATGAACTTCCCTGAACATGTAATTACATGTACTTAATTTATATTTACAGCTGTATCATATTTTGCATTACTGCTGTTGTTAACAAGCCTACACTTTAGAACAGCTTCTGTGACACTAAATAGCTTACAAATCACTGACATTGCTTGAATGAAAAATAAATCAATAATACTACAAAACAAATAGCATTCAATAGCAAAAGTTTTCATTTTCCATGTCTTATTTTGTAAAAACCATAAGGGTGAACTATAATGACTTTAATAAATAAGTGCTAACTTCACTTTTTCAGTTGTTAAAAATCATATTCTTAATTAAAGTAAGCTTAAGCTTTATAAGCTTAAGCTCGATGATTTAAATATTTTTCATTCTTACCCAGAAGTTTGTTGTAATAAATATCGATTGGCAGTAATTCCTCTCCTCTAGTGTTTCCCGTAGAGTCATCTTGTTTCTTTTACAGTGAAAAAAAAAATACAACAAAAAGCCATTTATATCACCATTTAAACATATTTCTTTTCGAAAATAAACTCACAAACCTGCATTTTCACGAGAATTTCTTAAAAACACGTCTCCATTTTTCAAACAAACCGCTGTCTAAAAGAAGTGTTGATTCAATAAAAGACGCCAGCGGTATTCAACATAAAACGGTCATGCGTCAATATCAGCATCCGCGCGATCTATCCGCGCGTGTAACACGCGTGTTTTAACCTTTCACGATGCAGTCTGTGTTTCGGGGAGGATTGTTTGAGGGAAAAGTGGCGATTGTCACTGGTGGTGGTACAGGAATTGGTAAAGCAATAGCTAGAGAATTAATTTATTTAGGCAGCAAAGTTGTTATCTCCTCTAGAAAGGAAGAAAGGCTACAAAAAGCGGCGGAGGAACTTTCTCAATATGTACAACCCTCCAGTGGCGCAGAAGTCAAAGTTGTGCGTTGTAACATCAGAGAGGAGCAACAGGTATCAAAATTATGAATCGTGTCATAGATAGTTTTATGTTTTAGTGTCTTCAGTTGCTAAATCACGACAAATAATATTATTATTACAGTACTTCAAGTGAGGTTGCATATTCTTGGTTTGCAAACACGTGACAAGGCGGCCATGTTGGTGGTCAATACAATACAATTTTTTTTCGCAGAATTTGCGTGAAAATAGAGTTTAGTTTCCAGCGGAGAGAAACGGTTTTGTTCTCGACCACCAACATGGCCGCCGCGCCGTGACGTCGCGTGCAAACCAGCAATTATGTCCCGGGCATATAAAAGCCCCTTAAAAAGCATACCTCAATCTATCCGCAGGACATAATGTTGTCACTTACTTGAAGCAGAAACAGCGCTAGCTTTTCTGAAGCTGCTTTCCAGACACACCTACAGTGTACATGTAACCACACGAGCGCTACATGTGGAACCATCAGCTTTTTAATCTGTTTATGGTGACCAAATTACCTTCATGTTTTACTCCCCACCATCATAACACCACAGTTAGAAACTAATGGATTTACACACAAGTTTTGACAGTGCTGAAATTATGGCTTTGTTTTCTTACAATAATTGAAGGGCTGAGGGCATAAACACCCTATGTATAATTTTGACATTTTTCACATTCTTTTTCGAGCCCAAAACGTCCCATATTCTCGAAAAATGTTTTGACTTGAAGAATTGTATGGCATGCTTTGTATATTAGCCAAAATGTATTGTCTTTTTTGTGAAAATACAGGACCTTTTGGCCTGATTTGCTCACTTTTACTTTAACTTACATGAACCTGTCATTTCTTTAGCGAGAGAGTCCTTTCTTAGCTCAAAAAACATAATTAGTTTGTGAGCTAAATATTTCCAAATTCAATATAGGCTGATTTAAGCTGATTTAAGCTGATTATTATAACCTGCATAGATTTATCATAATTATCAATTATTGATAGGTAAACGATTTTTCGTTTGTCTCACGATGGAGTCACTTTAAGATGTTGATCGCGACGTTTCGACTGCTATTACTGCTAGTCTTCATCAGGCGATGAGGTCGATTGGTTACGTGTCGCTTATGTAGCACGTTGGCTTGTTGCTATTGGTGCATTTCGATCCTCATTATTATTCCGAAAAGATGTTGTTCCCTCTCCGGTCCGATTTGATATCGGTCAGCTGTTATGCTTCTTGATTGTAGGCATCCACGCTTCGGGAATTTCAATTCCACTATCTCTGTTGATGTTATTAGGATGAAGTCTTATGTGGATGGCCTCTTTAACTCTACGGGTGTACCAGTGTGGGTCACGGTCAATAAACTTAACCTCGTCCCAAATAGGAAAATGCCGGTCTTGTTAGCGTGTTCTGAAACCGCGGAGTTTTGAGTACGAGCAAGCCGTATGTCTCTATCGCGTTCTTTTATCCTTTCATGCATAGACCTCCCTGTTTCTCTGATATACACTTTGCCGCATTCGCAAGGAATCTTGTAGACAACACTGTCCTGTTTATTAGAGTCGAGGACGTCCTTAGGTCGTACTAAGTGTGACCTGAGAGTTGTGTCAGATTTGAAAACAGTGCGTATGCCTTGTTGTTGTAGGCAGCGGCGAAGAACCTCTGATACACCTTTGATATAGGGCAATACTGCAGTAGATTTAAAATCCTGCGTGGATTCCTTCTTTGTTGTTGGTCCTTTCGTTTTTGTGATTTTTTGTACAAACGTATCTTAGGTAAGCCGTATATTCTAGGTGGTTGTTTGTGTCTAGGTCTGATCTTGTTATAGACAGTTTCTGATATATGTCCACCTCGTTTCAAATTAAGGAGCTTATCAGTTAGTTTACGGCTCAGACGCTCGGTTGGGTCTTTTTTAAGGAGCTGATATGGACCTGTCTCAATCAGTGTTTTTATTTTGTCATGGTAGGTGTCAGTGTTTAGGACTACGCTAGCACGACCTTTGTCTGCTGGTAGAATCATAATAGAGTCGTCTTGTTTTAAGTTCTTTAGGGCATCTTGCATTTCCTTCATGATGTTAGGCTGGGTAATCAATTTTTATCCTCACGGTCTCTCAGCGATGCTGAGGTGTCCTTACTACAGAAAGGGTTAAATTTCGCAGTGACACCAACTAACATTCCAGCTACTGAAATAGTCGCCAAAGTTGAGTCAGCCATAAGAACGCTCGACTCTGAACAAGCAGACACTGTACGAAGATCCGTAAACAACGTTCTCCAACAGACTAAACCACCTAAGCCTAACATCACGAAGGAAATGCAAGATGCCCTTAAGAACTTAAAACAAGACGACTCTATTATGATTCTACCAGCAGACAAAGGTCGTGCTAGCGTAGTCCTAAACACTGACACCTACCATGACAAAATAAAAACACTGATTGAGACAGGTCCATATCAGCTCCTTAAAAAAGACCCAACCGAGCGTCTGAGCCGTAAACTAACTGATAAGCTCCTTAATTTGAAACGAGGTGGACATATATCAGAAACTGTCTATAACAAGATCAGACCTAGACACAAACAACCACCTAGAATATACGGCTTACCTAAGATACACAAGACCAACATACCTTTGAGACCTATTGTATCATGTGTCAATACTTTCGCTTATGATTTGTCTGCTTACTTAGCAGATATCCTGTCCCCACTGACAGGTAAATCAGGCTATGCAGTTGCCAACTCTACTCATTTCGTGTCCACCATTAGCCGTGAAAAAATACAGGACAACGAAGTCATGGTATCTTTTGACGTAGAATCACTCTTTACCAATGTGCCGATAGAAGGTGCCGTACAGGCAACCTTGCGAAAACTAGAGAATGATCCCGGCCTTGCTGACCGCACAACGCTAACACCAACACAGATTGCCGACCTCTTGAACTTCGTTTTGAGATCTACGTATTTCCAGTACGATGGATCGATTTACGAACAAAAAGACGGAGCAGCCATGGGGAGTCCAGTCTCCGCGGTTATAGCAAACATCTACATGGAAGAATTTGAAGAACAGGCAATAGCAACTTCGCCATATAAACCTAAGATCTGGAAGTGATATGTAGATGACACATTTACCATAATTAGATCAAAGCAATGTCGACGGTTTCTTGCAACATCTCAACAACCAACAGCCTACCATTCGTTTTACCATGGAAACAGAGAAAGACAACACTATCCCTTTCCTAGACACGTCAGTTACAAGGGACTCAAACGGCCTTCTCACTACCAGTGTATATAGGAAACCTACTCATACTGATCAATACCTGGCCTATGATTCACACCATCCGCAGTCAGTTAAGCGTGGTATTGTGAAATGTCTGTATGACCGAGCCAAACACCTCATTACTAGACCATCAGTTATCTCCAACGAAAAGAAACATTTGTCGTCGGTTCTTGTTTCTAACGGATATCCTTCCTCGTTTGTACAAAAAATCACAAAAACGAAAGGACCAACAACAAAGAAGGAATCCACGCAGGATTTTAAATCTACTGCAGTATTGCCCTATATCAAAGGTGTATCAGAGGTTCTTCGCCGCTGCCTACAACAACAAGGCGTACGCACTGTTTTCAAATCTGACACAACTCTCAGGTCACACTTAGTACGACCTAAGGACGTCCTCGACTCTAATAAACAGGACGGTGTTGTCTACAAGATTCCTTGCGAATGCGACAAAGTGTATATCGGAGAAACAGGGAGGTCTATGCATGAAAGGATAAAAGAAGTTAATTTCAGCTTTAAATCTCCCAATGGAAGTGATAGTTCTTATCTTAAGTGGAAGATTATCCTCTGAAGAGCCCTGCTATCAAAGGGCTCTAAGAGTGATCTTGTAAGTACAAAACAATGTAAAGTTAAAGGGACACTGTCACAAGCTCGCATGCATCTGTTTCTCAAATCGAAACTTGAAAAGTGTACAATGTACAAGTAGTCTAAATTTTTCAAGTTGAAGTGTCAATTTCAAAAATGGTGTCCGTTTCTTCACTTTCCATTGTGACCACAGCCACTAGTCAATGCCATTTTGACATTGACAGTTCAACTTGAAAAATGTAGGCTAAACTTTTCAAGTTTTGATTTGAGAAACTGGCGCATGCCCCCTCGTGACAGTGTCAGGTCTTGAAATTGCGCCTGTATCGGGCGCATTTGCGACTAAAGATTTTGCTTTTGCAACTAAAATTTGTCTATTAGTCGCGATTTGCGACTGTTTTACGGCTTAGCTTATAAAAGAATTATAATTATTCAACAGACTTAATCGTCGATTTCATGCCCCATTACAACGGTTTCCAAGAAGTGTATCACGGGCGCTCTTTTTCAGACTTTCTCAGAAATTTCTTGTTTCTCATTTTTGGTTACAGTAGTAGTAGTTAGTTTTTTTGTGACTAAAATTTTTGAACTTGCGACTAAATTTTAGGAATTACTCACAAATTGCGATTGAGAGTTTTTAATTGTCCATACTGAGTTTGAAGTCAAAGAATTGAAGAGTAAAACAGATTAATTTTAAAACGACCAAAACATCTTATCATGACATAAGTTTGACATTCGATGTCAGTTTTTTATGCATCTGTCCTCTTATTGATAATAAAATTTGTCATAACATTGTCAAAGTGCGGTGGATCCACAAGCTGCAGGCGAGTGGATCCACAGCAAACTTTGACAATGTAATGATGAATTTTATCATCAATAAGAGGATATAGACACAAAAAACTGACGTCAATTTGTTTTTTACAATAACAAAAATGCCAAAATCGTAAAAAAAAAACCAGGATGAAATGAAGAGTGAACACAAGGTAAACATGACAAATTGCTGAGTTTTATTCAAATTGACACAATCATTGTCAATAAGTTTTCTCGCTTTCTCATTGGCTAACTGATAACAATAAAGAAATTTCATTGGCTAAAAAACTGACAGGGTGACATCTTGCATAAATTAAAATTTTATGTGTCTGTACTCTTATTGATGATAAAAATTGACCAATCAGCATGCGAGAATAACTTCAGTTATTGTAAAAATACATTTTGTGAAAGGAGGCTGTCTAGACAACTGAATGACGTCATACACTGGGGAATTAAAACAATTATCTTTTAACATGTAATGCACTGTGGAATTAAAAAAAGTTTACAGATGGAGGAAGATTTGCATATCTGTCCCCGTATACTATATCTTCTTCAGTGCTTGCGTATTCAGGAGATAAAAATAAACTTTATGTATTATTTATTGTGGGGTTTATAGATACTGTGGGAGTTACTGTAAAAAGGAATCGGATACTTCATCTGTTTTGCTGGTAAATATTATAACTTTCTGTAAAAGTTGATTACATGTATTAGCTTTTTGAATTTTTCAGGTGACAAAATTGATGGAGGACACCATTTCCTCTTATGGAAGAATTGACTTTCTTGTTAACAATGGTGGGGGACAGTTTATGTCGCCTGCTTCAAATATGTCAGCTAAAGGATGGAAAGCTGTTGTAGATACAAACTTAAATGGGACATTTCTATGCTGCAAAGAAGGTATAGTTTTCAAGGTAATACATATATTGTACACGTAACTTAGAACTAAAACAGATTTTCTGTTTTTCCAGTATATTATTCTTGAATTCCATTGCTTTCTATCATTACATGTAACTGTTTTTAATATTTAGCCTATAGATTGTGGATGGCTGACAATGGTGGTTCTATTGTGAACATTATTGTGGACATGAGTAAAGGTTTTCCTGGAATGTCGTAAGTATTTTCTCATTTATCTGCAGTCTAATGGTGCTGTATTATTTTGCATTTTTTTTTGGTCAAATTACATTATTATTTATATGTGTCAGAAAAAAACATCTTTCCAGTATATAGGTTAAACATATGTTGTGGATGAAATTTTTGTTTGGTTTGAAAATTTTCAAACTACAATATTGTGAAAAAATCATGCAAACGTATTTTGACAAATTTCCTGGCTTTTTCGGGCTTTTTGACGAAATTTTGCGAATTTTCGGGACACCTATTGTTTCAATCCACACACATTTTCTAATGAAAGTGCACTGTGCTCGAAATTTCACCGCGATTGTTGGAGCAATAATTTACTTGTTCCAAAAATTTGTTGCGAATTTTCGAGCAAACTTTCATTTTGTTCTCCAAGTTTCTTGATAAGTTCTTCAAGTGGGCCACCGTGGAAGTCTCATCTTCTCCTCTTCTTCTTCTTTTTCCACTTATGCTGTTCTGGCAAATCCTGTCTTCTTTCCTTCACAACGTTTCGGCAATCCTGCCCTCTTCAGACACCTGAAGAGAGCAGGATTGCCGAAACGTTGTGAAGGAAAGAAGACAGGATTTGCCAGAACAGCATAAGTGGAAAAAGAAGAGGAGAAGATGTTCATGTTCTCCAAGTGTTTTCGAGGAAAATTCAAACACCATTTACTGTTTATACACAAACACACGATGTTTCCCATTATAACCTCAGTCTCAGTGCAGGTAGTCATCTGTTGATGGGGAAATCGTGTGGTGCTTCCAATATATACATTGTAGTTGTTTCCTATGACCGCATAACAGAACACCAATGACAATTCCCCCATTGTTCCTGTATTGTTCATTACTATCACCTACTGATTATTTCTGTCACCCATGCCTCAAATTCATTTTATATCCTGTATTGTAGAATATTTTCTCATTCCCTGATGATGCTGTGGATCAGCGAAAGCTCGAACTAAATACATACAGTAGCTTAATTAGGCCTCATTTGATCCTTTATCATTATACAAGATGCTACTGAAGGACAACTTCAACCATACAGTACATGTACACTGTATACATGAATTGTTAATCCATGGTTGTACATGTAGGTTTAAACTCTGCAGGTAGGTGATGTACATGAACCTTCATTTAAAGTTCACTAAATTCACCTGCTGCTCTACATATTCATGTACATGTACATGTAGCTGCTGTAAATCTTCTATTAACCCTTTAAGCCCCAAGGATTTTTGTGTTTTTGAGCGATTTCCTGCACACACACACGCCATAGGCTTTCGTGACTCCATATGTGAAGTTACCGGCGAAAGTGCTGCTGTTCTAAAACATTGAAGGCTTGAGTTTACTGGAAACGTCATTGTGACGTGGTCCAGTTTTGCTTCGTTCGTTCTCAATAAAGGCTTCAATATCATGTTTCTGCGATTTTTGGTAAGTCCACAGCCATTTTTCATCTTTAGTAGCTGCCTGATGAGCATCATTAAGCTTGAAGGTAGTTCAGAGTCCACTTTCTCAATGAAACGAGTTAGGTGTTGTACTTCATTAACGAATTTGGCTCGCTGCTTGTTGAACTGGAAAAATGGCCGCCACGAAACGAAGTAGCCTTGGGACTTGACTCTGGATGAATTTCTCGACCTACCACGGCATATTTTGGAAGTTGCAACCACTGAAGAACACAACAAGCGCGAAATTTCGGTGGTAGGTCGGAGTGGCTGTGTGGGGAAGGAATGAACCCTGTCAAAAATTCTCGCTATTTCCCAGCATGCAGTGCAGTGGTGATGTTGAAAATCGAGGCAAGACCAGGATGCATTAGAACGAGAGGCTGTAGCTTGGCCCGGGCAACGAATAAGAGCAAACAAAATCACGTCTAAGGTACAATGTAGGACTAGGACTGTATTTGGTTGTGAATGTTGACTTTTGGGTTTGCAACGATGATTTCAATAAAAGAAACTGAAGGCGAAAACATGATTTTTGTTGCTTTTGTATGACATTAAAAACGGTCATTTTTGTTCTTGTCGAAATTCAAACGCTAATACATGTATTTTGCAAAAATCACTGACTTTTTTGTGTTTATTGGGTATCTCAATTGAAAGAACTTTCTAGTCAATGCTCTCAACTGATAGTTAAGGCAATGTTTGCACGATTGAGGAAATTGCAATTTTTTTAAAAGCAGTGGGTCTTGTAGTGCCATTTGGCACTCTTGGGGCTTAAAGGGTTAAGATCCCTCCCCTTGCCTCAGTTCCCCTCACAAAAACAACAGCTGGTATTGTGTAGTTCCAGAAAAAATCCATACCCACCCCATGGAAGGTCAGTGGAAATTCCTAGGGGGAGGGGGGTCTTAAAAGCCAACATTTTAGAAGCAAAGTATGAAGCTAAACTGGAATTTCCTGGGGGGGGGACGGGGGGGGGTGCAAAACATATAACCTTCTGTGGGGGGAGTATGGATATTTTCTGGAACTACACATTGACTCTTACCAAATAATCTGGCAATCGCCCATTTCCGAGTTGCTCTTAGCCTCCTTTTCAAACTGAGGCCAAGTGCAATACCATTCATATGAAAATGAGTTTTCTTTCCCATGCAAATAAAACTCATATCCATATGAATGGTTTTGCACTTGGCCGCAATTTGAAAACGAGGCTAAGAGCAACTTGGAAATAGGCTATTATTCACACAAGGACATGTGAGCTTTGGGGAAAACATTACTTGAACTCAAGAAGTAAATTGTGTTGTAACACATTATTTCTGAAAATATAGCTAATAGCCTCCTTCTCTAATACCCCCCCCCCCCCCTCCCCCCAAATGTGCCTTAAACATACAACCCCTCTGGGGGCTGTCTGGAGGGTTTAGTAGAGGATTTAAAGTACAGTTGTGTGTATCTACTTTTGAAAAATAGTTTTGTATTTGTAATGAAGGCACACTGGTGCAGCAAGAGCAGGTGTCCAAAATTTGACAAAAAGTTTGGCAGTTGAGTGGATAACGAATGGAATTAGGATCAATTGTGTTGCACCGGTAAGTTAATTAGTTTTCAGTTATGCATATCCTACATATAGAGAACAGAAGGTTATCACTGTACTGTAGAATACTGTAGAAGGTAGCAACACATCCAGTTCTATGAACAGCAAAATGACTTTGAGTAAATAATGCAAGTACAGCTGTATTGTGCAATGACACATACACACACAATAATATTATTCATGCAGTGCCATAAAACTGTCCTGTACTTGTGTTGTTTGTAAAACTGGCAGTCTTACTCCCAAAGACCTGCAGTGATGTCTGCTACTTTTAAAACAAAGGGAAAGGAATGCGGTCCAGGTTTGAGCAGCTGTTAGTGGGGAGAAGCATCGCATGACGAAACAAAAATTAATAATGGCTGTGTAGGAGACTAGCTCACAGGCTACAGTACTACTTATGTACATATTTTTAACTGAAAAGCTAACCAGGGTGTCCAGGCCATAACATTTTCCCCTCAAGATGTCAAATTTTTCACCTGCGTTTGTAACCAGATCTGTTTTAGACATTAATAATTATGACTATAGGAGCCAGAACTCTGCTTTTTCAGGTGAAATTAGTCAAATTCCCAAAAACAACCTAAGAAGCAGCATTGGTCAGTTACAATGTACATGTATGCCCCGATCCCTTTAATTGCGTGTACATTTGTTTCCAGGGTGTGATTTACTCTGAAACTGCTGCCCAGAACTACCCTGACCCTAAACTGTTTCAAAAGTTATGTGATATGCTGCCAGCTAGGAGATGTGGAACCACAGCAGAGGTGAGCTTTGGCTGATTCTCAGCACTCATTCCCTCCTTTTCCCGTCTGATGTCCTTTGCTACAAGCGCTTGTTCTTCACATCTTCTGATCATTGAGTTAAGAATATTTCCACCAATCAGAATGGTTGTTAGACAGTCTTTTTCCATCAGAAATTTCAAGAATGCATGGGACTGAACGTTCTTTGATTGGTGGAAATATTCAACAGTCAGTTGCACAAGCCCTCAAATGCTGGGGTGGGTACTCCCTTACATGTATCTGGTCTTAAAAACAGGATAAGCATATAAAAATGTATATTAATTTACATAAAACTCATCACAAACCCAATTTTAACCAGTATTTTGCTGGTGCTGACTTCTGTTAACTTCAGCATTGATTCCAAGCTTAATTACCGTATTTACCCGTGTATAAGTCGACCTTTCACAACCTAAAAATCAGTCCAAAAAATCACCCTCGACTTATACATGGGTCAAAAGTTTAGATCCCAGCACCAGTGAAATAAATTATTCACATTTAGCATAATAATTGTCTTTATTTGTTAACAAACATCTAATAAACAACAGTACAGATTACAATGTCCTTTCGCTAAGCGATCTGTGTCTTTAAATTAGAAGTTCAAGTTGAAACGCATAAAGATTTATCTGCTTAATATAAACCTGAATGTTGTAAATACTCACTGGCACAATTTTGGAATAAAGAGCTGACATTTCCTGCTAAAAAAAGCCACAAATCCGCTCGAAGAAAAACATCTTTCTCGCTTCGAACTTTGCTGCTTAGTAACCTGGCTTAGTAAGCACGTGTATCAGTTACCAGTACTCAACTGATTTTGTAGCTTGGTTACCAAGTTCCCCGAGCAAGCTTGGCAATTTGTTTATCAAGCGTTTTCAAAGATTCTTGAGCTTATTTGGTGTTTTGCCTGCCTTGTAAAGCCGCTTTCCACCACTCCACAATTAGAAAGGTTCGTTTTAAATTAGTATGTTCGATTTTATAAGCTATTTCAAAAATAATGGACAAAATGCGCTCATATACGTGTGTTGCTAAAAACTGCTAAAACGCTCACGTGCATGCAATAATAAACTTCACGTTAAAACTTGCTTTGATTCTTTCATATATCCATAGTACCTGAGAGAAAATTCTAAGAAATATAAGATTAGTTTTCCAAGAAAAATATTTACCCAGAAATGAAGAAAACTTAGTTTTTGGTCTCAAAAATAGGGGGTCGACTTATACACGGGATCGACTAATACACGGGTAAATACGGTATGCTAGAACAAGGCCAGTGGGACAATTTGTAAAGGGAAACAGGGTAGGAAAATCAGAGGTGTGTCTTGAACAGGGTCAAAGATTGAGTGGCTCTTTTGCACCTCCCTACCCGAGCATGTGTTGAGTACTCCCTCCCCCCCCCCTCCCCCGAGCTCAAACAAAGGGCATCAAACTGGGGGGAGGAAGATGAGTGCAGGCAACCTTAGATGTCTGCGAATCAGGCTAAGATGAGGTTTGACTGGCTACACATGCTGTCATTTTTAATACCTCATTTCTTGGCCAGAGGATGTCCACACTGGGGACCCCATAGACATGTCCTGGGAAAGTTTCAAAGCTTTTAACTTATCAGTGTCATCCTATTCATCTTTTCTTTATTTTAATTCTGGGTGATTCTAAGGGTAGCTTTTTAAAAGAATTTTCAAATATGAACCTGCTTTCATGTATAAGCAGGTCAGTTTAAGTAATTATTTAAAGTGTTTTTTTTTTAAATATATGTACATTGTGAACAGTGTCAAGATGGTGCATGTACGAATTGTGCATTGGTACATTCCAAGACCACAAGGCATTGTGTGTCCAGCTCATATACACATGTATGTTGAGCCTGTCTCCCTATAGATGTCTTCCACAATTTCGGTAGTTTCTTGGTGTTGCGGTTGGTGTGATCACCAAATGATGTAAAACAAAAGATTCAAAAGACAATGAACAATACCCACACCACAACACAAAAGCTAACCAACAATGGCTTCCGCAACACCAAGAAACACTTACAATTTCTACAAGCGTATGTTTTTCATGGCTCAGAATTGTCTCCATAATAACAAGCTCTTCATGTGGAGTAAACCTAACACAGCCATAAGGCTGACCTAGCATGGAGTGCACATGGAGTAGAGAACCATGTGTGTAATATTTTCAAGATAGCGATGTATTGTTTTCTCTGGCATACCTAGGTACCTTAGATCCCGGTTCCTTCAATTGAAATGTGTAAAACTCTATGAACCAAATAACTCACCACCAAAGGTCATCGCTGTATGGAGCTGGCAAATTGCTCTGTGAAGAGTATCTTAAAATATATTATGCATGTGAAACCACTATGAAAAGCTGTATATACAGTTGTACCATGTTAGCGTTAGTAACCTGATTTTGTGTTGTCTTCAGGTTGCAGGAGCTGTTACTTTCCTCTTGTCCCCAGCGGCAGCATATATTACAGGAACAACAATTGATGTAGATGGTGCTTCAAGTAAAGTCTTTGCTACTTTGTTTCCTCCAGGTAATAATGTCCATCTATTTATTTGATATTTATCCCATTTATTTGTTTTAAAAAGTCAACAAACATAAGTGGCAAGTAAGGTGTTATGGTAAAAAAGAACTGCTCCCCTCCATCGACTGTTGGCCAACTGTCGGTAACCTGGCAGATTTTTGGCTGACAGGTGTCCTAAACACTGTTAGTGACCTGTCGAGTGACAGTGGGGCAGCCGACAGACAGCAACTGTTGACCCACTGTTGGTTAACAGGTTACCAGCAGTTTTTAGGTCACTTGTCAGCTGACTATCAGCAATCTGTTGGTAAAGTGTTGTTTGAAATTGAATTTAATACTGTACTGTCTGTAATCTGTTAGAAAGCTGTCAGTAGCCTGTCAGTCAACTGTTGTTTATTAGTCCGCCGACAGTTGGTGGAGGAGAGCTGTTCTTCACCTTTACCATTATGGCTATGCAATAAGTGTTTCAAAACAAATGGATAAAGGGATTTGTTTCGTTGGTGGGGCGGTGAAACACTGAAATTACAAAGTAAGTCGGGTATTATAAAGAAATTATATTCATCAACCTTTACAGAATATCACTTTAATATAATCACTGGTCAAAATATCTGGGATCATAATTATGGAAACCATTCATGTTCATGTATTTTGTTTTCAGTTTCAGATAGCTGTTCTCTACCGGAGTACACTTGGGCAGATCCAACAGTCACGAGTAAGCTGTAGGATTCATTCACATGAAACAATTTCAGTTTCAGTTTCATATTGAAAGCATGGCATGAGAAAGAGGAAGATTTCATTTTGACAATACAATTCTTGATGTAAGCGGTGGCTTTTAAAAGCAAGTTGTCCAAGTTGTACGAGACAATTGTAAGCCAAAAGTCGTTGGGGTAATTGAATCTTACAAGTTTTCAACATTAACCTACATTTGGCACAGTAGAGTTGTGATGTTGGCACAGCAGAGTTGTGATGTTGGTTAGTGCGTTGGACTACAGGTCCGTAGTTCAAACTTTATGAATTATTAATGAGATCGAGAAAAAACAGATGAAAGCGAATCGAACTTTTAAATAGACTATACTGGTATTTTGTTGTAAAGAAATGCAATTGGAATTAAAGAAAATAAGAAACGCAAACTTCCATAGTCTTTATTCCATCCTTACTACTTGACTCAGATTCTTGAATACAGGACAAATACGGTCAGACAATGCGAATTTGAATGCACTTTTAATGTAGCATCCCACCATTTTACCAGCCACACTACAATGATGAAATACTTATGGCTCCGATTGTTCAAAAGATGAATAGCTCTATCCACTAAATACATCACTATCCAGTAGGCTCGATTACCAGCCGCTGTTCGGTAAAATGAGCCCGCGCGCGAGAAAGCGGCGGAAATCGAGCCTAACTATCCAGTGGATAACGCAACAGACCATTTTACAGTTTCTACTTAGTAACCTGGTCTTTGTGTGGAAATGATGCTGAAGTTGACCTTGTTTAAATAGAAACCTTCCTTCTTTTCATATGTAAATCATGTTGTTCTTATGCTAACTAACATGATTTCCATGTGAAAAGCAGAAAGGTTTGTATCAAAACAAAGTCAACTCCAGCCTCACTTTCACTCAAAGGCCAGGGTACTAAGCACACAACTGTAAAATGGTCTATTGGCTTTGTTAACGCTTATACACTATTTTAATAGTAATTCGAAGTAATGTTAAAACATTCTCGTAACCAGAGCCGCCTAGGACCCTCGTGCTCATACCCGGCGGTTCAGTGGGTCAGGCGGATCTGGAAACGAGAATGGAGGCCAAGTTCCTAGTCCTTGTATTCAGGCGCTTTTTGCAACAAGCCGCAGACAACTACGATCTGGGAACGAAAATTACGATTGTTGGACGCCATCTTGGATATTTGGACACTACATTTTCTAATTTTTGAACAATTAGAATCTTTATTGTACAATGACGGATCCAGATACCATCGTAAGAGGGGAGGGGTGGGGGTGAGGCTGTCGTAAAAGATAAGGCGGCGCCCAGTCCCCTAGATCTGCCATTGTTGTACTCATGTTTGCTACGTCACTGATCAGTTAAATATGACATGGTCCAAAATGTTATATAATTGGACTTCTATTTCTTTATGCCATTATGCCACTGGTGTCTTTCTGAAGTCCCGTTCTTTTCAACTTCCTGCAAGAGCTTTCTCTTGAAAGTAAATTACTAAAAATGGGAGGTTGACCAATGGGTGATACATGTATGACTAGTTCAATTCAAACGAAAGAGCCTTGCTTTTCTTAGTAACTCAACTCGTTCGGTATTTAGCTTCATGCCAAACACGTTTGGGTGAAATCCATTGGTGTCAAAAGCAATTTTCCGACGGTGCCTTGATGTACGAGCGACTTCGTTTTGATTGGTTTGTGGCAAAGTAAATGCGATCAACCGCTTATTTTTCAATTAGCCCTTTGTTGTATTACACGTTCATGGAATAATTATTAGAGACCGAGAATTAAAATATTGCATTATAAGCAAACTTACAGCCCAAAAAAATTCAATAGAAACACTTCTGATTTATTCTAGTAGATGTTCGCCACTGAGTTGCAGCTAACAACAATCGAGAAACTCTCTTTTCGTCATCATAATAACAGTAATAACCGGTCAAGCTAAGTTGACATCCGGTCGGAATACTTGTTTTTGCTGCGTCAGTGGCTTAACAGAGCAGTTACTGTCCAATTAGCGGTTAGCACGTTCTTTTCTTGACTTTGAAGCGAACAATCGGAAACGAGTTTGGTGAAATTTCGAGGTAAGGACGCAAAGAAAATGGCCAGTAAACCATTCGAGAATTTCCTTTTGTCTTGTGAAAAATCTCCTCCTCTACAGGAAGGTAAGTATGGTAGGGTTAAAACGTTCAAACTTTATTGCTGGCCACTATTTAAAATGGTTAAATTTAACGACGAAGCGTCAGTCCAGATACAAAGAAATCCTTCTTTTACTCCGGACGCCGAATATATATGTTGAAAATAACAAAATATATCCAATTTTCAAATGCTGAACCTGTTTAATCGGTATATTAATTTTCGACTCAATTTCTTGGGGTAATAAACTTGTACAGATTATTTGGAAAGCAAACGTGGTCCTTTCATTTTTAACAGTGCACTTCTGATGTATGTTGTTGATGTTTGTATGATTGCTTCTATGTTTCGCTTGATTTCGTTTTAGAAATGTACATGTGTCAACGTAAAAAATAGATAATCGTCAGGCTAGGACTGCAAGTCTTAAAGGATGCAACGCAATGTGATAGCGAGGATAACAAGGAGGAATGATTGCGTAAGGATATGGTTGCATAATATTTTGGAGAAAAATAACCGGCAAAAGCGCTGCTTCGTTTGGATAAATAAGAGGAAGGAAATTAAAAAAATGTTGGCATGGACTAACGCTATTTTTAATTAAGGACATCAGGGACTAACCAAAGTTATATTAATTTTCTTTAATTAATCTAACGGCAAGTGACAAAGACAATCTACAGAGTCAATAAATTTCAGGGGGGACCGAACATTATCCAGGGAAAATATCCATTGTCGTCAGTATCACAGGGTGGTTTAAAATGTTAGGAAAATTTGAGGCCTCATTCCGGCACTGGTGTAAAGAAACTCTAGTTTTTGGTCTAATTAATTACGAATTTTTGAGATGAATAAGGCCTTCCTAATAAATATTCACCGAAACGATTTTTGTGTGCTTGTTGGAATCTGTTGTTTGATATCTAGTTTACAGTCCGAGGTGGTCAGGTTGTAATATTGTCACTCTCCTTACCGCACATAACCCCGTTATTCAGTGTTCAGTTCAAGAATTTAAACCCTTAAAGTAATTTGGAGAGATAAAATAATCGTCCTGCCGTTAACTTTAATTCCTCAGACTAGAAAGTTTATTGTGAACAGAGAGTGTGCTAAAGGTGCTAAAAGAGTGCTAAGACTTTTTCAGTCCTTTAAGTCAAATGATTGTAATATTGTAATTTCCCTTTACAACTTCGTTATTCCGTTATTCAGTGTTCAGTTTATATATTTAAACCCTCATGACAGTCATTTGGAGAGATTATTGACCTTCCGGTAAGCAACAACCGGAGCGCTAGGAAATGAGCGAGGCCCCGTGATGGGGTTTCCTTTTAGGGTTGCCGGTTGCATGGTGCTAGCTATAAGTTTGTGAGAATCAGTTAAGCTCATAACTATAACATAAATTCCTGACGGCTGTCCTTCCCTTGCAGGCCAAATGTTATTGCACGATCTTCCTCAAGACAACAACTCTTCCGTACCAAAGTTTCTTCACAATAGCAAGCCAAAAATTTCACGCACGCGATTTTCCATCTACCAGAAAGCTGCCCTGGAGAACTCGTTTCTTTCCTCCTTGTACTTAACAGGCGAGGAGCGAGATTCTTTGGCTTTCGACATTGGATTGCCTCCTGCTATCGTGGTTCCTTCTGCATGTACCGGAGCACATATTACGTAAAACAAAAGGAACAAAGAACGACAATAATACAAATGCAAAACAAGACCAAAAATACAATACCTCACAAACAATGGAAGACAATGAGTGGTTCATGGATACTGGTACATGCAGAAAGACCCGCTATTGTGCAGGTAAGCATCATGGGGTCTAATATGTTGAGATACTGAGTTCCAGCTAAGCAGTAAACAATTTTAATTGAGCAAGAGTGTTAAATGCACCAATAATTAAACACTGTTTGCCAAAACCCCTCACCACCCTCTTTTCTTTAGTTTTGCCTGTTCGCTCAACGCAATGTTACATTTTTCCAGGATTTGTTTTTTTTTAACTCTAAACAAATGTATATGTATACCTGTAAAGTTGGCTTGGTGTTCACTGAACACACGTCCACGGCAGACGCATCCTCTTCAACGACTCCAGACCTCAAAACGCGAGGTCTCGAATGACACGCACTTTATTGTTATGCATTTGATTACACAGGTTGTAATCATCCAAAGGGGAGTAGCAATACTGGTACTTCTAGTCGCTCAGAATCTTCTTATCTAATCCAATGTGTCTTTTTTTTATTAATCAGACCTGGTCTAAGAACAGGCGATTCAAATGGCGCAAAATGGTCAGGAACGCAGAGGGAAGCCGCCGTGAACATGAGATGTCGGCATCTTCTCTGCTTCTGTATCTCAGAGGTCCTCCCATGGTAAACTACTTATGCGAGGGGCCTCAGTGCCGGCCAGCAGAAAAAGGCTTCCACGGACGCAGTGCAATCATTGCACCACACATGCGCTATGGCAGCAATACACACTGGTGAAAAGAGATCGCCGAGACCACGTTATTTTTATCAATCGTCTTATTTTGATAGTGGGAAATAAAGGGTTAAATAGAAAATGACCACTGTCAGAATTATTCTGATACCTTTTGGGGTATTAAGCCAGAATCATATGCTAACAGGAACAATTTGTCTTAGGAGGTAAAATGAATGTGAGCCACATTTCCTTTCACAGCCTCCGACGATCACTCCTGTCAATCATACTAGGAGGACCCGCCGGGCTCTGAGTTGCAATCTCCCATCTAAATATAACGAAGCGATTTGATAAAAAAGCAAGGCTTGCTGATAAACGGTACGGAAACGACTATATTTGTAAATTATCCAATATTCGAAAGGCACAGCCTTTCTTCTTCAGGGTCTTACAGATAATAACTCGTAAGGCAAAAAAACGTTACAATTTTAAATTTGAAAGGGGGTAGGGGATTAAATATGATACTATAACAGTATAAACTGAAGTGACGGAATAAATGTAAATAACCGTAAATAGCGAAGCAATAGAAGTAGTAATGGTTAATAAAACAATATTCTAAATCGTTTGGAGCAGAACAACGATCAACTTCAACAACTTCGTTTCCACGGCATTCTTCCCCTACAAAATGGCGTGGCGGGCGTACTAAGAAACCTCTGGCACAAGACTACCAAAATACTCCAAGAGAACTTTGCCGCGTTGCACACGGTGAAATGGCGTTTTCCGCGGGTTTTTCAGCGATTTGCAGCCGTGTTTGTTTTCTGGCAAATTGAAACCGTTGTTCAAACGAAACAGACACATTTCATCATGTTTTACCGTGACTTCATGTTTGACAGAATTGCTTGTGTTTAGGTGAGAATTAGGTCTAGGGGACACTTTATGATGTCTATCATAAAGAGCATGAATCTCATTAGCGTGCATTTCAGGACATACCTCGACAAAATGCTCCAAGATTTTTGGAGTATTTTAAGAGCCTTGTCCAGGCCCCGGTGGATAGCGCTATCCACTGGATAAATCACTATCCAGTGGATTGACGTTAACAAAATCAACTGTGTTATCCACTGGAAGTGATTTAACCGGTGGATAGCGCTATCCAACTTTTGAACAATCGGGTCCTGGGATTTATTTGCCCGCCGTGCGTTTTGAAAACGGACAAGGGCCTGGGGATGAGATGGTGAGCAGAAGTGCAAGTAGAAATTAGGACTTCGGTAACCTGACAAACACATTCAAGACGAAAGAGAACGCGAAACGCTAGATTTTTATTCAGCAAAGTTGTGGAAAGAAAGGTAGATAAATGAATGATTTGTCCAAAGTTTACATAAATGCGCTCTATACCTTTTTTCAAGTTCATTTCTCTGGATTTCGAGGCCAAGTTGCACATGATGCTTTCAAATAAAACGATTTTTGTTATTTAAGAAAAAAACGCTCCTAATTCCGCAACCTGTTTTGACCAAGCTATGGCGTCAAACCGTTTTTGATCAGAGTACAAATAATGGCGACCGATGAATTTGTTAAATAAATAAACTAGTAGTAATCACATTCGATGTCGGGGCGGGGGGGGGGGGGGGTTGGGGGTTGGGAAGTCTGAGCAAGAGAACCAAAGCGAGGCGTGGAGTGGGTACCAGTTTCTAGCGAGAGGTGCCCCTGAAAAATGTGTGGGGCGGCTAATTTGGCCGAACGCCATAAACAAAAAAATAAGCTTCTGAGAGAAAAAGTCTCCATTGCAAATGTTCATAGTTATGAACGTTCGGATGCTTTATTTGTTCGGACGTTTAAATTTTCGGACCATTTAAATTTGTCCGAAATTTGAACGTTAAAAGCAAGTAAATGATATATTAGTTTCAATAGTTTCTTTGATGTTTAAGCGACCTCACGTAATTGGCTGTTTCGAATACACCTTATTATCAAACAACGTAATATCCATTGTTTCTTTTATGTTAAGCGATCTCGCATAATTGGCTCTTCTAACTACACCTTAATTCAATAACGTACAACCCACCAATTGTCTCTTTGATGTTAATGCGACTTGTTTTGATTTTTTTTGTAATACGAGCGAAAAAAAAACTAACTCAAAAAATAACTCATTGTGAATTTGATCATATAATCAAATTGGGAATATAAAATGTTTCCAGTACAAAACCAGATACCTAATTAACGTGAATAAGTAACTTTCTTATTTTAACAATATAAAACGTTTTCAAATAAGGTATTTTCCTTAACAGAAATCAGCAATCAGAGGAAAAACAAAAATTCTTAAGTTTTCTACGTCACTGAATAAACCAACCAATGAAGGCCAAGTAACGTTACTGAGCCAGCAATTTAAATGCGAGGACACACAGCCGGCCGATCATTCTTATGTATTTGATGAAAGGTTAAAATGACAAAGAAAATGAGCAACAATCCTTCCGAGAAATTCCTTTGCCTTCCTCATAAATGTTTTCCCCGATCAAGTCCCGAAGAATCCATGGCAGAAAGTTGTCCTGGTCGTCCTCTACAAGAGGGTAAGTAACATAACATCAATATTTGAAATTATTTATACTTTCGTATCATTATTAGGTAATTAATATTAACGTTACCTTGTCCAACCGAATTATCCATTTATGATGATGCTGACTGTTAAGCTTTATTTCTCTCAAAAGATCCAACGTTTTGAAGATTCCCGAAGTCGGAGACTTCATTTTGACAGCACTCGCGATTTGGGAGAGTGATTTTCAGAACTGCAGCAAAAATGTACAATTTGTAATCACCCACTCGCATAGGCGAGTGTCAAATCTTTTCTGGGCGAGTGCTAAATTCCATCGCTGATCAATATTTGATTTATTTTCGATAATGTCTTATTCTATTATTTTTGTTTTATTTATTGATTTATTTACATATATTTTCATTTTATTGGCTGTTGCGGGCGGCTGACCTTCTTCATTCGACCCATCGATCACCCGAGGTCATCAACAATAAGTGTAACTCGCTGTACCGCTACATAAAAATAGTTTCTTGTCATTCTTGACTTCCTGGTTAAGGAATTTATTCGACGACATTTAAAAACAATTAGCAAAATTCAATGTTTCGAAAAACATCGGAAAATCTCAGTGAAGAATTGAAGTGAATTATCGCTCAAGAAACAAAAAAGAACAAGAAATATGGCAACGGTCTTTTCAAACGTTTCGCTAGTTGTGTTTCAATTTCGTCTTTCATAGAATTCAAACATATCGGTATTGAATTATCAAGTTAACAACGGTAAATGGCATAGTTTTGTAAATCAAATCTAGATTTTATCTGGCGTGTAGATGGGGTGCCGATGAACTAGTGCAAAACGGGGATTCCGGTGGAAAATGGCGGATGAAAACTGGCGACTTTATTCTTATATTTATTTCTTCAGCGATACGTTTCATATTCCGTCTAGTTTTTGTAGGTATCGTTTGTTATTTTTTTTTAAATAATCTAAAAGAAAAGGATATCGGTAGTGAATTATCGAGTAAATCAAATCTAGATTTTTACTGACGTGTAAATAAGCTGCAACCAAAGCCGCCGATGAAACAGGCGACTGTATGCCTATATTTATTTCATATTTCGTCTAATTTTGTAGCGCTCGTTTGTGATTTTTGCAGAATCTTTCAGTGATTAATTTTCTTATAATAAGTCATTGCTTTATTTTGTATATTGTTGCAATGTTAAATACTGAGATATAAATTTACTGTGAACGATCGTGTGAGTGACCGAGAAAATGAACACTATTCCAGTCTTCAACCCCAGGGGTACTCCCTATAATGGGCTTACCGGGGATGCTCCGCCCGAAAGGGGTACCTTTTTTAGGCTGGCGGTATATGAAAGGGTATAGGGATTTAACGAGTTGAAGTATATGAAAGGATAGGGATTTCACGAAGGATAGGGATTTCACGAAGTATAGGAAAGGGTAAGGAAAACACGAGTTGAAGTAGCTCCTGTCAAAGGCTCCTAAGAGGCAACCCGTGAATAGGATAGGATAGGATAGGATAACTTTATTTAGACACGGTAAACTCATCAGTACAACTATAAAAACCTAATTATATACAAAATTATTATAAAATATGTAATGGCTAGAACTACATTACTCTAAAATTACTCTAAATAATCAATAACTATACAACAATAATATTAAATGCGAAATTTAAAAACCTGCTTTACATGCAGATGATACAAATATCCATTGTTCCAATAAGAACGTACGTGCTGTTGAAGACTATCTAAATAGTGATCTTGGAAACGCAACTACATGGTTTATTCAAAATGGCATGAAACCAAACCCGGAAAAGTATCAGGCTATGGTCCTCGGCAGAACAAAAGATAAGCTACTTTTTAAATCAGATGATATTGATATCAGAACCACAGAACAGACTAACCTCTTGGGGGTTGTACTCGACAGTAAGCTGAAATTTGACGATCATATTTCGTGCATTTGTCGCAAAGTGAGTGCTCAAATAATCGCCCTTAACAGACTGAAAAACATTTTACCACTTAAAACCAAGGAATCGTTATATCGTTCGTTTATACTGCCATATTTTTATTACTGCAACCAAGTTTGGCACCACTGCGGAAAAAGAAACACTACTAAAATAGAAAAAGTCAACGAAAGGGCGCTGAGGTATGTCTATAACGATAAACATGCATCTTATCAGCATCTCTTGGAAAGGATAAGACTACCCCCCATGGAATCTCGAAGAATTCAAGACATGTTATTGACAATACACAATAGTATTTTGAACAAAGCACCACAGGCAATCAGGAATCTTATTAATTTACGCTCATTTAAGTACAATCTCAGACGCCAAGAATATGTTTTATTTTTACCTAAGGTTAACACTACTAAATACGGACTGAAATCATGGAGATATTTTGCAGCTAAGAAATGGAATGAACTATCAAATGACATTAGAACAAAAGTGGGCACCGATGAAATTGTAAATAGAATTAAATCGTTAAATTTCGGAGATAAGTAAATTTGTAATATTAGTTTTAATTAGCTGCGGCGGTAATATTGTAATAATAGTTTTAATTAGTAGTTAATTAGTGGTTTTATCTGATGTATTGTTATATTAGTGTTGTTTAATTGTTAGGTTTTAACTAGTTATTAGGTGGAATACCTGTAAACTAGCTTTTAAGCTAAGAGTATATCCACATTAAATAAAGTATGTATATGTATGTATGTATGAGTACCGTGTGTAAAAATTCTAAATTTTCATGATGAGAAGAAACGCTCGCAGCCAGCCCGGAATGCTCTAAGGGAGTCAGCCTGCCGCAACTCGATTGGTAAGTTATTCCAAAGAACTGCTCCAGAGTAACTGAAGCTATTTTTCATATAACTTGTGCGTGGCTGTGGGATAGCTAGTTTGCCCTCTGTGTCTCTTAAGGAGTAATCTAAGACGCTACTACGGTCAACAAATTTGGAACTAAGGTAATCGGGAGTAAGACCATTAAGCGACTTATAAACCATCACAGCCCTATGGATTTTTCGATGAGAATCTAGTTTTATCCATCCAAGTTTTTCGATAAGGTTATCAGCGTTTGCATCAAAGTTCGAGTAAGTGAGTATACGCGCAGCGCGATTTTGAAGTTTTTGAAGTTTACTGGCTAGGGTTTTGCTACAACATCCCCAGACAGAATTACAATATATCGAAGTGGGGCTGCACTAAAGACATAAAAATTGATCGGAGAGTCTCGTGTGGAACAAAAGACCTCACTCTCTTCAACGCTCCAATGCCAGACGCGATTTTCTTACATAAATTCTCAATATGGACATTCTAAGTTAGAGTCTGATCAATATGAACACCTAGAGATTTCGTAGAAGTAACTTGAGTTAAAGGTGCACCGTTAATCATAAGTGACGGATTGTTGTGAAACGTGCTTAGCCTTTGCCTCGATCCGATCAGCATAAACTCAGTTTTAGATGCGTTAAGGGTAAGCTTGTTAGCAATTAGCCATTTTTCAACTCTAGCAAGATCCTCATTTAAAACAGTGTTAATATTTTGGATAGTGTTACTAGCAAAGGTTATGTGTGTGTCATCAGCATACATTCGAGGTTCAGAATTTAATAGAGAGTTAGGTAAGTCGTTAATATATATTATAAAAAGGAGTGGTCCCAGAATTGTACCTTGAGGTATACCGCAAGTAAGAAAATGGTCCCCAGAGAGAGAACCATTTATAAACCATCGTTGTTTGCGGCAGACCAAGTACAATCTAAACCAGTCGTGTGAAGTGCCATAGACACCGTATTTCATAAGTTTAGACAAAAGAATATCGTGTTCGACGGTGTCAAAGGCTTTCTTTAAATCCAAGAAAACGACTGCGTTTACATTACCCTGGTCAATGTTGTAAGCCCAACTATCAGTAGCTTCAAGTAATGCAGTGACAGTAGAATGAAGAGATCGAAATCCCGATTGGTGGCTAGAAATGAGTTTGTGTTCAGTAAGGTGATTATAGAGTTGATCATAAATGATTCTCTCGAAGACTTTAGCTACAACTGGAATTACTGAAATTTGGTTGGTAATTATTTAGATCTGAACGATTACCCTGTTTGAACAAGGGGAAGACTTTCGAAAGTTTCCATTCATCGGGGAAAATTCCAGAAACAATAGATTGGTTAAAGATAGCACTGAGCGATTCAGCTATTAAATCAGCACATTCGCGCAAGAGTGTCGCAGATATTTTGTCCAAACCAGTAGATTTTGATTTACATAATCTCGATAAAAGCGGAAGGATTTTGGAGATGCTTGTCGTTTTTAGTTCGAATGTGCAGTGACCAGTGTCAGCTAAATAATCCAAATGCGAAGAATTATCTTCATTGGCATGAATATTATTTGCTAACTTAGGCCCAATAGAAGAAAAATGATCATTAAAGGTGTTAGACAGCTCATGAGAATCATAAATAGAATTTCCACAGGGGAGCTTAATTTCATTTATAACGTACAGAATTGTGTGATTTCCTAGACATAAGCTCATTGACAATTCGCCAGGTGTTACGTGGATCACCTTGGTACTCACTGAGGGCATGCTTATAAGAAATACTAACGCGAAACGCAATATTGCGGTAAGCTTATGTTTTCGCACGGTTGAATATTTTTTTTAAAGACCCACCGTCACCCAAAAGACATTGCGGTCGTTTGTTTTAGTTTTGAAATGCTCCATTGTTCATACGCATGATCTGATTGCTTGCACGCATTCAAGTGTGTTACACGAAATTCAGCGCAGAAAGAGATCACGGCGCGCACGGCATTTTGGGTGAAGGTGGGGGACAAACGCAAAAAAAAAAAATACGGTACATCACTTTCATAATGTTCAGTCCGAAGAAATCAAATTTGATGAACGGTAATCCACTTACATCCTTGCAATCCTGCACTTAATCTCCAAACTATTGCTTTTGTTTTGTTCTATAGAATCTTTTTGTTTAATTAAGTTGTATATTTGTTGTAACTTAACTACTTTTCACGAAATCAAAATTGATGAACTGTAGCTGTAGTCTACCGTGTTCGAGGAGTATCAAAAATTCAGTTATCGCTTTTGATTCTTTTGTTGTTTTCTTATTGTTTATAATTCAGATTTATACTTTGATTTCGAATTTCTCTCAAATGAAATTTTGATTTTTAAAATTTGTCGCTTTGATTTCTCAAATGAAATTCTGATTTCCAAAATTTGTCGCTTTGATTTGTTTCGAGTGACTCTTGTTTTCTTGAGTGATTTTTTGATTTCCAAAATTGGATCGTTTGACTTCTCAAATGAAGTTTTGATTTCCAAAATTTATTGGTTTGATTTCTTTTGCGCAATTTTTCAGCTATTTCTCGCGTGATTCTTTGATTTCCAAATTTTATCCTTTGATTTTACAAATAGAGGTTTGATTTTCAAAATAAGACTTTTGATTTCGCAAACGGGGATTTGATTTTCAAAATGACTCTTGATTTCGCAAATGGGGTTTTCATTTTTTTAATTTTTTTTGGGTAATCAGTATAATATGTCAAGCACATGGTCGGTGGGAAGATGGCGGCCCGTGACAGTGAAGGTGGGTGAAGGGGAATCTGCATTAATCACCCTCAACACAGGTTTGGCTTTGCAAGGTTTTGATGTAAAAGAGCCGGACAGGCCTACGCGACTCCCTTGCGCGTGTTATAGCCATTTTGTAGTTTGGTTCGCACGAGTATGTTGTAAGATAATATAGCAAGCTTAAAGCAAGCGCCTGGCCATAATCATGAAAAAACAATATATATTAGCTGGGACACTGTCCCTTCAACGTCTCCACTACTTGAACAAACGCTACAGGACTATAACTGTTTTTAAATGTGTAGCCTCCGAGAAAGCGCTTGGTCTCGGGGACCGGATCATAGGGAATCCATACGCTTATTTGTAGACTGAATACGCTTATCTGTAAGCTGCATATGGCATTAAATTGGAAGTTAACATTTATCATTTTACTGGGTTTTTTTCGCTTTTTGTTCAGTGTAGACTTTTTCGCTCAAATCGCTACCCGCTGCTCGCAAAGGCATAAAACGCCGAAAGCGTGGATTATCGCGAGTGTCTGCTAACGAATTTAATACTGTAAAATGACCCCTTCCTCCCACCTGGTTCCCGCCTATAAGTGTAAACTGCGCGTTACAAGGGTTTTGTACGGTTTACTTCCTTGCTGGCTGAAATAATGGTTAATTTTTCGAAGTTAAAGGATTATCAAAAGCCTGACACTTAATTGCGGAAAGAAGAAGGAAGAACATCAAGACTAACTAAAATTGGTCTTAACTTGTTTCTTATTCACCAGATGGCTTTTGGAGCCCTTTGATTATTTCATTTTTGCAGTTTACATGCATATTAAATCACACGAGGGAAAAGCTTGGCAAAAATCTCAGTACAAGTTTTATTTTAGTGGAATGAGTGTAGCCTTATGCATGTTTACGTCGGACTAGCTGATTTCACCCCAAGCCTCGTTTTGCGATTGTAAACTTGAAGTTTCACAACAATGAATTCCAAAAGCAGTAAAGATGAAAAGAATACTCATGCAAAAACAGTGTCGTAAGTAAATGCAAAGAATTTTGTTCACAAGCGAGGCTTGGGTGAAATTTGAGTAAGGGGCTATGCATAAGGACTATTCCAAGGCCGATTAATTCAAACCTTGTGTTAATAATTAATTGACCTTTTTATTTCCATACCTATCCCAAATTTCCAAAAACGCCTTTTCCAATCATCCTTTCAAATTCAAAATATCGCTGCTAGATTAAGCTCAGTTATTAGTTGAACTACAAAAGTAGTGAATTGGAAATGGTTTTCGTAACGATATTCTTTAATTCTTCCTTTTCACCCGAAATTCAAAAATCTAACTTCGCTTATTCGACACTGCCCTTCTTTTAACAGGTTCTTCATAGTCTATCAGCAATAGTAATCGTAAGTTTCATGTGAATACATAACATTGGTTTGAGATAAAGCATGTAAAAGTTTTTGGCGGTGCAGCTAAGCGTCTCCGTGTGCGAAACAAAAACAAGTATTTTTTACTCTGTAGACTTTTCTAAAAGTGCAACTGAAACGGAGCTCTTTTGAATCTTTCAACTGTACAGAAACAATTTTAAAGAGAATTTAGTTGTATTTCGATAATTTCTTAAAATGGTACACCAACAAAATTACTAATTTCTGGTTTTCCGTTACAGAACAATTGCCGCATCCTGAAGACAACACAGCAACTGCAGCTGCTCCGAAGCCAAAGATCTCGCGCACCCAATTTTCCATCTACCAAAAAGTTGCCCTGGAAAACTCGTTTCTTTCCTCTTTGTATTTGACGGGTCAAGAGCGAGATGCTTTGGCCTACAATCTTGGATTGTCTCCAACTGTTGTGCAGGTAATTATAAATGGTGTCTTTTTCATAATATGTAGTAAAACTGAGTGATATCTCACACTCACTCGATCAGCCGGCTGCAAGGCAGGCGGTCACGATCTTTCGTCATCGCCTCTTGTCTTTGGCAGCTCTTATAATTTCATGTGGAAGCGGGGGATGTCCATTGCAGCCAAGTGAGTGATTGAGTGCTTCTCAACAGAATTAGACTAAACACTTAATGACTGGCCCCGAGGGAAACAGTGAATTTTGTTTCCCGAGAATCTCGATGTTTCCCTCGACTTCGTCTCGGGAAACATCGAGATTCGAGGGAAACAAAATTCACTGTTTCCCGAGGGATCAGTCATTAAGTGATTTGTTATATAGCAACAAAAAAAAAAACACAACACAAGACAGTTTGAAAAACGCGCTGAGCACTCGATCCATCATAATCATGCCACCTTTTGTCACGGTCTGATCACGTGCGCTAGCGGGCAACAGTGCAATGTTACCCTCTGACGTCAAAATTGTTGCCCGCTTTCGCAAATGTTGCCTGCTTAGCACAATTGGCGGGAAACAGTTTGTTTGTTAGATGTCATGTGACGATGAATCAACCAATCAACACGCGCGTTGTATTGACAAAAACTCCAGCTATATAACAATGCATGTTGTTGACCCTACACTGATTGATACTTACCCTTTCATTTCTCACTAAGAGTTGTGTCCAACCCTGAGTTGTGTAACATGGTTCCCCTGGTGTAGTTTTAAGCTTTAGGTCCGTCAGTGAAATTCTACATTGTGATTATTGAAATAATGAAAGCTATTGGGCAGTCCTTTTCTGATACTGTTTGGGTTGCTGTGCAAGGTAGTAGTTCTAACTTCTGAGTCTGTGAATGAAATCCTAAAGTGTAACCATTCAAATGAAAGCTACTGAGCAGTACTTTCCTGTGGTGCTGTTTATTATGTTGTACAAGGTGGTTCTAACTTTTCAGTCTGTGAATGGAATCCTTAAGTGTAACCATTCAAATGAAAGCTACTGAGCAGTACTTTCCTGTGGCGCTGTTTATTATGCTGTACAAGTAGGCCTTTCCCGGTTGCGCTGAGCATCTTTTCAGCACTTTTTTTAGTTTTGAGCACTATTTTGCATTTTGAGCACCCTTGAGCACTTTTTCGTACTTTGGGCAACATTTGAGCAATATTTCACACTTCGAGCAAATTTCGAGCAACATAATGTCTTCTTAAACATTTTAAAGCAAAAACTGTGTGTCGCTCGCAACGAGAATCGTGTTCCAGGTCATAAATTTGAATAACTAATAATGTTGTCGAGAATAAAAGACTGTTGTCATGGAAAAGCACGTGGACTTATCCTTATTGAGCGTGAGAGCAGAAGAGTCTTCAAATTTTATTATGCACGTGATTAAACATTGTAACGTTCGTCGTTCCATGTGAAGTAACTTGAAAAATATTATTGTTCTATATTCTACCAACCTTTCGTAACAACCTGTCGAAAAACACTACGCAAAATAAATTGTAAGGTTAATTCCCGGGGAGTTAATTACTTCAGTAAAAATTGACATATTTACAAAACGTTTAGAGGTAACTGTTTACAATTGTTAGCACCTTTTGAGCACTATTTTGAGATTTTGAGCACTTTTTAGCCATTTTTGCCAGCACTTTCTTAAGATTTTACCAGCGCAATCGGGAAAGGCCTATGTAGAAGGTGGTTCTAACTTTTCAGTTTTTAAATGAAATCTTAAAGTGTCACCATTCAAATAAAAGCCACTGAGAGATACTTTCCCCGTAGTACTGTTTATTATGCTGTACAAGGTGGTTCTAACTTTTGAGTCTGTGGATGAAATCCTAAAGTGTGACCATTCAAATGAAAGCTAATGAGCAGTACTTTCCCGTAGTACTGTTTATTATGCTGTGCAAGGTGGTTCTATCTTTTGAGTCTGTGGATGAAATCCTAAAGTGTGACCATTCAAATGAAAGCTACTCAGCAATACTTTCCTGTGGTGCTGTTTATTATGCTGTACAAGGTGGTTCTAACTTTTGAGTCTGTGGATGAAATCCTAAAGTGTGACCATTCAAATGAAAGCTACTGAGCAGTACTTTCCTGTGGTACTGTTTATTATGCTGTACAAGGTGGTTCTAACTTTTGAGTCTGTGGATGAAATCCTAAAGTGTGACCATTCAAATGAACTGAGTTGTACTTATTTACAACTACCCATACAGTAAAAACTCGCATAAAAAGAACACGTGTTTTGGGGGTTCAGGCTGATTTGGTTCTTATATATCGGGAGTTTTCTGCAAAATCAGCCTGAAAATATTCTTAGTTCTTAAAATTGTTTCTAAAAATTAAATACTGCATAGAGTACCAACAGATGAAATCAATGTGCAAACAACATTTTAATTAATGGATGGAACTAACCTTAACTGCCTTTTTCAAAGCAATACGTAATACAGTATTACATTGGGGGAGGGGTAGCAGTTCTGGTGATAAACAACACGAAACTCATCAGCATACCTGCTGTAAAACTCTGTGTGCAATGGTCTAGCACATATATTGATCTACTTAGTACCGTACCCTAGTAGGTTATTCTAATCTAACTGGCAGCCAATTTTTTTTGTATAAGAACAATTTTCATTTTTCAGGCTGAATGTGTTCTTGTGTATATGATACTTTTTGACCAAATTTCAGCCTGAGTGTTCTTAATCCACTTGTTCTTTTATGCGTGTTTTTACTGTACTGCCTCTTGCAGTCTTGGCTTTGAGCTTTTTTCATCCGACAACGTTAATTGAAATAGCTGTATGTCTAGTGACCTCATTACCACAACTGAATTATTTCGGTAACAGGCGAAAAGGAAGCTGTTTCATCAAATATATTTTCTTTGTCTCGATTCTCTTCTCTAATCTGATAACTTGTTTGTTAGACCTGGTTCAAGAACAGGCGATTTAAATGGCGCAAAGGAATCAAGCAATCAGAGGGAAGTCACGTGCTCGCATTGCCAACATCTCAAGTCCTTCAGCTCCCCAGTCCCCCTACTTTATCCTACCAGACCGCGAGTTTGGGGCCTGAGCACCAGGAGGGAACCCGGTATGGGTGTTGTGCAAGCAATGCATCACAAGCACGCTTTAGCAGCAATACACACTGGTGAAGGGTCGTCCAGAAAAATCCAAGAATTATTGTTTTCTTAAAATCTGTTTTATGTAGTTTTCAGTTCCCTTTAAGGAAAAATAAGCGTTGCTAATAAAATCACTTTTCAATCCAGCGAATATGTTTTTTTATTCTCTTAGTTAAATGGACGATCACAGCAACAAAGCCTTGAGAATTTCCGGATCTGGGCTTTCAGACCTAGATCATTGCAAACTGATCCTTAAAATACAATAGAAATATAATATAATAAAGCTCAATATTTCGCTTTCCACAATAAACCTTCGGGAACCAAAAATAATCAAAGGCTCCTAAGAGCCAACCCGTGAAAAAGAAATGCTAACGCGTAACGCAATATTGCGGTAAGCTTATCTTTTCACACTGACACGGTTCAATATTTTTTTAAAATTAAACGTAAGGATTTTTGACAAACGCAAACAGAAAAATACAGTACATCACTTTCATAATGTTCAGTCCGAAGAAGAAAGGAAATAAAAAGGAGGTCCCGAGCGAGATTTGAACCTCGGGCCTTTCGGCTGTTATTCTGCGCTTTACACCATTCGGCCACCGTGATCACTGGCTTGAAAGAGGATAAATTTAATTACGTCAAGATAAATACGCATCAAAACGCGTGTCTCGGTTGAAAAATTCTTTTATATCGATTTTAATGTTGCATTAAAGACTCCAAATGCGACATCTTTAAGCTTATTGTTGTTTATATTCGTTTACAACAATTTAGTTATTTTTATCGCTGGATTCACGTTATTCTTGTTACGAAACGCATTCGTAACAAAGCGTTACGTCACTAAGTTTACAGCTGATGGAAGGAGCGAGTGAGTGCTCATTTGCATATCTGTCTCCGTTACCGATAACCCGTTCATTACGCATGCGCGTATTCACGGGTTAAAAATGATTACAACTGTAGATAGGTCATAGTTTAAAACTAACAAACAAGAAATAATGAAAATGATTTTTGAAGGGTTTGACGGCTGATAAACTAATTAGCTTGTTGCAAGAAAAAATAATTGATTTCTCTGAGCTGGTCGAGCTTGTCGCGTAAAAGTCCTAAAAGACAAAATATTGCTTCAAGTTCTATAAAACCAAAATTTGATAATAAATTGAAGTAGTTGTTTTGTAAGAAGACGGCAAAGGAATGAAGTTGTTCCAGTCAGTAATTAATATACAGCTATTTCAATTAACGTTGTCGGATGAAAGCTCAAAGCCTACAAGCCAAGACCGCAAGGTAGTGTGGATAGTTGTTAATAGCAGTTGTGGTGAATTTATGCATATAAATCCCATACTACCTTGCGGTCTTGGCTTTGAGCTTTTTTCATCCGACAACGTTAATTGAAATAGCTGTATATAGATTGCCTGAGCCTAACAGCGTCTCTCTTTGAACAGAAAGCCGATGATAAACTTAATTGAGGTGAAAGGTCGGAAGCACAAGAATAAAATTGACGACCGGGCTATCTTTTAATTTTAGCAATTCTCAAAAACAGACTTATGCGACCGTTTGCACAGTACATTTAGACCGTACAAAAGTTCACAAAAACTTTTCCTCCGTCTAGAATAATTAGTACAACTAATTTCCAAATAAAATACACCTGCTGCTTATAAAAATTGTCCGAGAAGCTGATTTGGAAATCAAAATTGCAAAAAATACACAAACATATTTGCATAAGACCGCGCGAGTGAAGTTTACAACTATAAAATCCGAGTCTTGTTTTGTTTTGTTTACATAAAATCGCTTTTCAACCTATGTAATGAATGAACAAACACATAAAAATGGACAACACAATCTTCTTTCGAAAAATTTTATTCAAATCTCCATAAGTTTATGTTTAAAAGTAAAACGCGAACCATTAAGAGCTCATCGAGGCCGAGATGTCTCCGATGAAAGAAATCAAAACAACTGAATTTAATTGCGCGCGTTATAAACAATTCTCCCGAAAACTAGCGAGAACACAAAAAGTCAATCACAGATTGATATCAACATAAATTCCCATCGAAAAATGTATTTTGTTTTACCTTTAAGTCCCTCCACTGCTTGGAAATTGTTTAAATCTCCGCTTCTTCAGTTCTGAAACCCGACTGAAGTGACAAACATCTTCTCGCATTGCTCCCATCGAAGCAAGATTTTATCTCTGAAAGCTCTTCTATTTCCACTATAGAGGCTTCTGAATATCCCTTAATTAGCATCCCTGTCTTGAGAAGCAAACCGCGAAAAAATTCAGGAGAATAACGACTTTAATTTAAACGGTTTTCTCCGCTAAACGCAGCAGTGTTTTCCCAGGTGACGTGAAGCAATGTCGTTGGGTGGCGTCATACGCGCATGCGAGTTAACCCTAAGCGACGGCGGCGGTGTGACAACGCGCCCGCGAAACATTCCGCTAGCCATGACCATGAAAAATGACGAGCATGGGTTCTATGGTTCTCTGGTTCTATGAGTATGGCGCTCCGTGCGGGCCTTCGGCCCGCAGAGCTCCGCTAAGGAGAACAAACGACTGTTGACCCATGTGTTTGTTTACAGAATAGATGATTTACATGTTCCGATTTCCCCATGAGCATAGCTTGTTTTCTACGATCTCAAATAGTGGGGGCGAGCCAAAAATATTGGAAAGAACGAAGAAAAAACGAAGGTAGCCAACTCTGGGGTCGGGGTTTGGGGGATTAGAGAGAGAATAAGGCAAAAGAGAGAAACTGGACACGAGAGACCGAGAAAAAGGGATATTTTCAGGAAGCCGAACGGAAGTCCAATTTTCTCCCAGTCTCTCATTTTGAGTTGCTGCGGGGGAGGCTAAAGCATCACGTGATGAAACTCGTCCTACACAATCTGGACAATCTGTATTTTCGTACGTGTCACCGTTTCCAAAACAAATTTTAAAAGCAGGCAAATCCTATCTAAAAAATAGGCTCCCTTTGTCAGGGATCGGAGCATGTGTCTACTGCATGCTGAAAATTTTTTGGATGTTCAGTTTATTCTTCCTTTGAAGCTTTGGCGTCAACCGTTGAAGGCAAACTTTTTAACACACGCGGCTGTCACGCGCGGCCTTTTTTATCCAATACAATAGGTTTTGTACTTAATCTCGGTCCCAGTCCCTTTTCACTACTATATACACCTTTTGCCATTCATTACCGCAAAATATACAATCATATTAGCCAAACTTATGAACATATGCGCCAATATACGTTCATTCAAGTGAATGTTCAGTCATTTGAACTAAAAGGTGAGATTTCGACTACGCTGCCCGCATACTTGCCTGTTGTCCCTTTCTCCCAGCCTCGCTCTCCCGTGATTTCGTGCCGTCCATATGCTACATCCACATTCGTCTATAAAAAATGCAATGGTTTACACTACGCAATGCGCCATAAACCAGGCAGCGTAATCTACCCGTTTCTGCAGTACGCCTGGTCTGTTTCGTTCGGCGGTGAGTGGTCTGACAAGCTTCACTCGGTACAATATCCCGTCCAGCATCCTCGCCACCGTCCGACCGTCGACCTCAGGTTTGCCAGGGAGACATGCTCGGAGCTGTCTTTTGATTTGCTCGAGAGAAAATTTAAGGCGAGAAAATGGTTACATAACCTCCTGTCAAGAATTCGTACAACGAAAATATGTTTTTTTCATTTGTTCTTCTGTTTTTTTTTTTTTTTTTTGCTTAGACGTTGACGTAAGGAAGGATAAAATTCATTTAGTCGTTCGAGAAAAAGTAAAAATTGTCTTCTACTTTCAAAACAGCGTCTTCGACATTGGGTGACCAATTAAACTTCGCCTTTAACTTTGTTTACCCACATACAGTCATCTATAATTGCGTCTGTACCCACTCAAAAATTATACGCCATGAAAATCCACTTTAAGCTGGCAGTGTACAATTTTGTTTTTGCGTAGCGGGGTAAAATGTGCTGATAACAGAGCTTTGTATGTACATAATAATTAGGTAAATACAAATTGCGTCTTAAGTAACCTGTGAAACACCTGCAATTTTTAATTTTTCTCGTAAGTGTGAAATTTGGATTTTGTTTAAGAAAAGACTTTCATAGAATCGAACTGTGTCCAAATTTCTGGTTTCCATTGAAAATCAAGAGACCTCCAAAAAGTTGCCAACGGTAAAGATCAATAGACGGATCTGTAATTAAAATATTTTCTCAAATGTTTCGTCAACATCAAACCACGAAGATTTGTCTCTCTGAACAAAAGATTCGTTAAACAAAAATTTCAATCATAGCAACAGATCAATTATTAATATCAGTAGTTTATATTTCTTTCGAACACTTTCCTAATTTACATTGGCGGAAAGTTTCGTGGTTTACAACGCAGAGGAGATAGACGAAATCGCGATAAGATCCCGTTTATATTACGCATTAGGTGTTCAATACTTTGAAGAAGTTTTAAGATACAAAATTGCAGTTGAGCCATGATAACCACGCAAGATGAAGAAGACGAAAAAGCAAAGGTTCTTCGTCGAAAGCTCATCAAAAATATCGTCGAGGCTAAACTAAAGAATGAGCGAGAAAACGAAAGGCTTGGTCGACGACTTGGAAACTTAGCGAAGGAAGAAGAACGAGAACTTCAAAATATTCAGCGCAATCTTGTTTCATTGCGACGAGAACTTCAGGCTATCGAACCTGAAAAAACCGGTGACAACAGACTGAAGGTTCAAAGCGCAGTTTGTACACACGTTAGTGACACAGGCGATTTTCTTGCAGGTGCCTCGAAACGAGACGAGAGGCTGTGTCAGCGAAGGCCATCTGAGTGTACCTCAAGGTCGCCGATGAGTTTTCTTGAATTGAGACGTTTGCCATCACCGCAGTCTACAGAAGAGGGTCTCGTTGTTTGGCCTTTGCCACCACTAGTCAGCCATGGTAAGAGCACGCAATTCCCGACATCGCTGCAGAAACAGAGAAAAAGTTTCGCTCTTCCCAAGATTGAAGTGCCAGAAAATGAGAAAGTTGCACGGCACAAGAGATTCCAGTCATCTCCCGCGGTGCTAAATCATGTTTCTAAAAGCCAACTGGCAACGATTAAGAAAGAAACATCGCCAAAACAACACAGTTCATCTGGTTACGAGACTGATGAAGAATGAACCAATATACTTTCTGCTCACAAAGCTATGATAAAGGATTACTTTTCTGACTGTTCTGTTCGGTGAAAGTGTTTAAAAGATCAACAACCGGACATTGTTCAAAACGTTTTCTATTGACGTGAATTTATAGCATTTCTTTCATTATGGCGATTGACACTCGCACGTCCAATGCTGATTATAATTCAACACATAGATAATACACTGCTCAAATATGTTCATAAAACGTATTTCAAGCGATGGTGGTAAATTTCGCATTTTGAAGGAAGAGAAAATGACCGCTGCCTGCAATTTCGTATCTTTTGGAGAAAAAAATTGGTGAACTATTTGATAAAAAGGGAAAAGAGAGAAAAAAGAAAAGAAAAGAGATGAGAAAAAAATTATTGATCACATGATTAGACAAAAAAGGCGCTAAATTTTCGCGTTGTGTCGCAGCGTCTCTTTCCGAAGCTGAATGAAAGCTGGTTCAACGTTTCAACCGCTCGTCACGGAGTGAATGAAGGAGCAAAATGTTCGGAAAATGCCTTATCGTAAATACCTCTGGAATTTGCATGATATAGACTTGATACTTCTTCAGAAAAGTTTCTGTTCTGTGTTTTAAGCGGATGGAAGCAAAACAATCTCGGCATTACGGCTGTAGGAGCTGAAACGAGCAAGTTTGTAAACAAGTGAGATCGATTCAGTTCGTACTTGGATGTTTGAAAATTTGGTGCTGGAAGGTACTAAAAAGCTAAATCAACTACAGGTAACGATTTTTAAACGTTTAAACCTTATATTGTGCATTTTTGTAAAGACTTACTGTCTTCAGGAGGACAAAACGATCCATTTCATTAAAAACGCTTATTTTGATTAGAAAATAGTTATTATAGCTGTTTAGATTCCATATTGTTAATTTTACAGTGAGCTGGCAGAAAAATAGCTGTTCTTTCTTGCCAGCCAACCTTGTCCCGCAGCCAGCCAGCCTTCCAGCTGACTAATTTTTCCAGCCATCTAGCTGACTCGTATAATCAACCGTCTAGCCAGCCAGCCAGCCAGGCGCCTAGCCAGCCCTAGTCTATTGAAATTTGTGTGTACTTTGGAAAATAATCGGAAAACTTTTAAATGAATTCCGACCGGCATACGGAGATCTTCGGCAATTTTTGAACAATATTCAGACGGTAAGTGTACAAGAAGAGATCATTTGATAAAGAAACCACTCTTTCGAACTGTTCCCTACCTCTAACCTCGAAAATATTTAAGGGACCGTTCATTTTTTATGGGGTTGGGGGGGGGGGGGGGGGGAGCATGCGAAAAAAAAAATAACTAAAAGTGGGGGCTATCCGAAAAAAATTAAATCAAAGGGGGGATGGGCACTTTAAAAATAACGCCGGTGCGAGAAATAAAATGGAAAGGCCGTGATGAAGTTAGTAAGGTTGCCAAAATTGCACGGCTGCCCAAAAATTGGGCTCATCCTCGGTGTAAGAACCTGTCAAATTCACGAGTGACGTAAAACAAAAAAAACAAAAGGCATAAAACAATAGAGTCAACTGGGAATGCAATACTACAAAGGTTAAAAAGAAAGGAAAAAGTGACATGTTCTTACACCGAGGTAAATCCAAAAACTGACACGCGTAAAAAATTGAATGTGCCTTGTAGAAAAAGGTTAAATTTAACTCCTGGCTATTAGAGCGAGAGGGCTTCGCGGCTCCTCCTGCTCCAAGCCAGCAGGCAACAGATTAGGAGCTTATTTTGATATTGATCTTTCAATATCACATTTTTCAAATTTCTCCTAGTCAGGCGGGACAAAATCCACTGTTTGTCCCCAGCCAGGCAGGTTGAAATACTGTTTCTCCCAGCCAGGCGGGTTAATACACTGTCTTTCCCAGCCAGGCAGGTTGAATAACATTTTCTCCCAGCCAGCTGAGAAGAGCATGAAGAACAGCTTTTCTGTGGACAGCTCCGTTTTGTCCTCCTGTGTCTTGGCTGCTGTTCTTTCAAAAGGTTCGCTTCGCCGCTCTGTTCCGGTAGCCGTGTGTTTGTTCAATTTGTTTTGATTCTGAATTGAACTTTTTAAGACACGAAACGTTTTTTTTTAATTCGTGTACTCACTACTCTGTCCTGTTCTTTAAGTGTACGCTACGGAAATTAATTTTAGCGCGCCAAAAATTTCATTCGCTGCTTGTTGTGTAAGAAATGGCGCGAGGTACAATATTGTAGTAAGCCTTTTTACTGAATGAACGGTTGTATATCTCAATGATTTTTTCTCAATGCGTTGAATTATAAAACAGTTACAGTACTCAAGCTTGATATTGCACTCACTTTCGCACTTTAACTGTTTAATGTAACACGCTATCAAACACCCCACTAACTCTGTGCTGACTAGTGCCCAGTCGTCTCGAGCTCTATTGTTTATATTGCAAGACAGAGGTATCGAGTGGAAGGAGAGAAAAGAAAAGGAGTTTCTCCTCTACTTTTGTTTCCATCATCCCTCGCGCCACCTTGTCACCCGCATTCCTCAACCCTTTAACTTCCAACACAGTCAGCCCAACCGTGGTGTGTGAGCCACATCAAATTACAGATTCGAAGCCGTTACACAGTAATAAAACATAGGTACAATACGATTTGTCACGAATCGAGAGGTGATAGAAAAATCGAAAATATTACACAAGAAAGACTTATTACCTTTACTTTATTGTCCCTTGGTGTGTCCTGATCGGTTTAAATGCATTTTTACCACTTTTGTCACTCGCGCCACTGTCCACTATATAATCCACTACAGTGGACAGTGGCGCGAGTGACAAAAGTGGTAAAAATGCATTTAAACCGATCAGGACACACCAAGGGACAATAAAGTAAAGGTAATAAGTCTTTCTTGTGTAATATTTTCGATTTTTCTATCGCTTCTCAATTCCGTGACAAATCGTATTATTACCTATATTTCATTACTGTGTACCGGCTTCGAATCTGTAATTTGATGTGACTCACACACCACGGTTGGGCTACCTGTGGTCTCACACACCCCTAATAATTTAAATCCTTCGCTTTCACGTGACGTGAGCTTGGGCTGTCTGTGCTTCCAAGAGAGCCAAAAATCGAAATTCAAGAAAAATATCAAATTTCATTTTGTAAAATATCGACAAACAAATGGTACCATGCAAACGTACTGCAGAAGAGGTTTCATTTGAATGGTCAGACCGCATGATTTCGTCAGCGGATTCAAAAGTTAGAACTACACTACGTGTCTCCATAATTAAACATGTTCTGGGAGTGAAATAGCTAAAAAGAGACGATTGTGAACGAATCAGACGGCAATGCAAGGACAACCGTTTAAAGTATAACGGATAAAAAAAATGTTGCAAGGATGCAGTGGATTAATATAACTTACATGTACTTTTAAATAATTTACGTTTTAAATAATTTATCTTCGACGATCTTCACATTAATCAACGAAGTATATAAGGGCGACGGAAAAGTAAGTCCATAAGTCTCCCGACCAATGAAATCGTTTCATTTGGATTTTTGGTGGATGTGCTGAGATTCTCAGCACTGCTATATGTGAGCGCTTCGTGTTTATGTGTTAGGTTTCTGTCGTCCTTCAGATCACAAGGTAGTATAATTTTTTGATACGGGCGGAAACAACTTGGGGAAGGAAGAATAATTAAAGCGCCGCGATATAATAGCCAAGACAAATGTGTTTATTAATACTGGAAATTTTTGCAACGTTTGCTCTATAAAGTGACCGAAGGAACTCTCGAACGTCAAAAAGGATACTGAAAATCATCAAATACTAAAAAAAAGTATAAATAAAGTTGGTTCGGACTTCTTGTTGTGCTTTTGTGGCTTCATGCAGAACTTTATGGATGCCGAGTTAAATTTTCGTCACACCTTAAAAACTTGTTTTCAGCGCGAAATGCAGTAAAACCGGACTTATATTAAAGTTAAAATTATTTTCATGGAATTCCACTGTAGGGACAAAAAAATCGCTGAGGAATTTAGGTACACTGTTAAGTTTAATACGTGTAGCTTTAGTTTGTTCCTGTGGGAGCCACTAACTGAAGCGATAACCTATTTTATTTTATCAGCTCCGCCAAGGAATAAATAACAAAAGTCGACAAATTGGCTGGGTGACCGCAACGGCGTGGAACCAATTACTGCGGGCCCATTAGATTAAAAACAATACAATTCAATTCTGACTACATTATAGAGTCTAACCCACTCAGTTTGCATTGCGCGCTTCTCTTATTGTTATGATACGGCTCTATTCCATATTTGGGCAAGCATATCACCTCTTGCACGAGCGAATTTCTCATCTACAATACAGTATGGACTTTCGGGGGCCCTGAAAATGGCGGATGAACCAACGTAGGCGCGCAATGCAAACTGGGTGGGTCAGATTCTTTAATATAAACGAACAGACAAATATTAACTAGTAGTAATCGCAGATTAATGGATTGCGTTCGTCGACTTTGGGGAAAAGCCAGTAAGCCGGCTTGTATAGGCGTGGTGAAATTGACTTAGTGTAGGGGAACGCGCGAGGAAGGGGTAAACAACTTGTCGCGTGGCCTATGTTATTCAAGCTCGTCTGGTATTGAAATGTGATATTGTATACTATGGAGTAATTATAATGTAGAAGCTGCGAGGGGAAAATCCCGCATTACCGTTCCCACGAAAGCAACACGAGCAACGAAGTAAAACGAGTGTCACACGAGCGGCGAAGTAAGACGAGTGCAACACGAACGGCGAAGCCACGAGAAGAAGGTGTAGGAGTCAAGTTGAATTCCCGTCAGGTCTAATTCTTATGGGTTTTCAATAGTCCATGCACCAGTGCACAGGAATTTTGGATTGGCTGAGACTCCTTTCGCCCTCTGTCAAGCCCCGCCGCCGAGACTGTGAATACACTCGAATATTAGTTGAATTCTTTTCTTTCGTCTCTCCAAGGAAAACTCGTGAAACTTGCCGAATCAGTCGATTTTGCGAATAATGCGAATGGCAAATCTACGGCACAGGAGTATCAAGAAAGCTTTGAATACACGCACTTAAACAGAATGCCTAAAACTAATGCTGAATTAAGGGCTGGAGACGATTGTAAATGAATTTACTGTTTGAGAATGATGTTATGGTATCACTACCTGCGGGGTTTGGCATAAGCATGACTAACAAATTGCTGAATGATTTTCGAACGTCCTTAAAGTGCATATCACCCCTAGAAAGTTATTTTCAGGATCAACTCTATGTAAATTGAACAGTGGAATGGTAAAATATTTCTTGTTTTGATCGTCGCGTTTGTGAGTTATAGAGATTGAATTTACAAAATGCTAATTAGATAACGTCAACCCGGGAATTTGCCATTATTTCTACGCCAATTTACAATGCGCAGTTTACAGCTTGAGGATAATTAATTTGATAAATACTAAAAATAAACTGTGGATAGTCGATTGATTCGTAAAAAATATTACTTAGAGGTGAAAACAAGTAGTTGTATAATAAATGATTCCCGGGTTGACGTCGTCTAATTAGCATTTTGTAAATTCAAATCTCTATAACTCACAAACACGACGTTCAAAACAAGAAATATTTTACCATTCAACTATTCAATGTTCATAGAGTTGATTCTGAAAATAACTTTCTAGGGGTGATAGGCACTTTAAGTATATTCTTTATAATAAAATGTAAAATTCTGTAAAAAAGGCATTGATATTGAGCAATAAATGAATAAATAAAAACCATCGTTGTATGATCACCGAATATCATTCAAGTCACTTATATAAGTCACAAATTCGCATTTTTAAAAATGCCAGTCCAAGAAAGCCAAAGACATTCCTTATTGCTAGCATGCCTTCCGAATCAGCAGATATTCCGTGTCTCAGTTTTTGTTTGTGTGTTTGAGTTTGTTGCATCTATTGAAACTGGAAGTGTGTGCACTGGAAAACAGGATAATCAAACAAACTTCATGGAAAAACGACATTAGGTCTGGCAAAGATTTCACAAAGATTTAACGAGATATTCGGCGTTCTGGGACATTTAGTAATAATATTAACTTTATTTCCGTTTATTTACATTTCAGTTAATTATATATATAAAACCTTGTGCGTTTTAATGGCTCAATAATCAACCTTTCTTTATCGTTGATTTTAATGTTAGTATTGTTGCAGGGATAAAATGCTGTGTACGTTGTATGATGAATATAATTAATTTCCTTTAACCATATTTATAACAATTATATTTTCAACCGAATGTTTCTTAGTCTGGATTGATTACTATTCGTTATGCCTTTTACGATACTACATGTAGACGATCTTAAGATTCATTTGACCTCCAGGACATCACTTATCTTACTTAGGTACAACTGAGTCCATAACCTTCAGGCCCGTTAACCTAGGTATTCAGATTATCAATGCCCCGGTAGCTTCTAATGTTAATATTTCTCCTAAACTTATCTGATAACTTCGTCATATACAGCTATTTCAATTAACGTTGTCGGGTGAAACTTCAAAGCTCAAAGCTCAAAGCCTTCAAGTCAAGACCGAACGAGTACACCGAGCGCCTGTTCCAGGCATGCAGATAATTGGGAGCGGCGAAACGAAAAGCGCGAATGAGCGATGCGACGGGAGGGAAAAACGTTTCTTTTGCGCCGCTCCCAGCTATCTTGGCTTGTAGCTTTGAGCTTTCATCCGACAACGTTTGAAATAGCTGTATTCATCAAATCAATCAATCAATAAACTTTATTTAAATGTCAAAAGACCGCCTAGCCAGGGAGAAATCTCCCTTACTAATATGGGGATATTCTAATGTAGTTACAAGTCCTTTACCTTCAGGCCTGTTAACCTCTTCAGATTATCAATGCCCCAGTGGCTTTTAAAGGGACTATATCATGCAGATTTTCACGTTCTTGGGTCAACATGGCCGATCAACATTGCCCCAAGGTGAATCTTAATACCATTGTCATACACGAAATCCCTATTGAACACTAAAAGAAAGATATCAAGTGAATTTTAGAAGGAAGAATTTATCATAATCAGAGTTTTAGTGAGTTTTCCAAGACACACGACGTCTACAGCCCAAGTCCATCTACAGCCTAAGATACTTATGTTTACTCTGGGAGTATCAGTAGAATAATTTTAAACAAAACTGGACCATTTAATATTTTTCGGTTCCCTGATATAGATATATCCTTTGGCTTTATAAAGTAACTAAAAATGGTGACATAGCCCCTTTAATTGTCATGTTAATATTTCTTCTAAACGTATCTGATAACTTCATCATATATTCAAGTAGCTACTAATTTGAACAGGGTAAATTCTACAGTAACGTTCTAGCAGTTTTGCCTCTTTTTATCTCAGTGGCCGGTTGCATAAAAGTCGGTCGCTCGACCTGGCCTTTCGTCGGTCGTTACGTGAAGCGTAATTAGACTCCACGTACGGCGTCAGACACGAGCCCGATGTTTTGTTTTCAATTTTTTTGTTTGCGAGCCTGATGTTGGAGTGAGTTGCAGCAGTCGTTAGAAAGTATTGATTACGTGCAATTTTCACCTGCAAACTGGTCAGTCACGTACACGTTGAACTCAAAATTTGCATACTTCGAATCTACCGCAAGCTGTTTTTAAAATATGGCAGCCCGCATTGCTAGAAAGCTAAATTCACCACGTGGGTGACATCAAAGTAGAACTGTTTAGGTAAATCAATAGTGTTAACCTGACACTAACAGGAAAAATAACACGATCTGGAGCAACGACCTGGCGACAGTTGCAGGTTTGACCACTTTACGCTTAACCGCTATGCTGATGTATGTCGCGTCGGACATACGCTTGATATCCAGTAACGTCCAAACTACGGGTCTTTCTGCATGTACAGGTACCCATCAACCACTCATTGTCTTCTATTGTTTGTGCGGTATTGTACTTTTGGTCTTGTTTTGCATTTGTATTATTGTCGTTCTTTGTTCCTTTTGTTTTACGTGATATGTGCTCCGGTACATGCAGAAGGAACCCAAACTGCTGCCTCTGATATAAACATTTACGCCCCAGTTAACATCCGACGTTAGGGCTTAGTCACGCGCGTACAACATTTATGCTACCGGCGCAGATCCACAAGCACTTTGCACCAATTATATGTCGGCATTTATTTCTATTGGTCGTCAACTGATCCTCATGACCCGAATGATTTATTCTGTAAATTTCGGTTCGTACCCTGAAGAATGCATACCCTCGGTGTAGGAGATAATCTGAAAGCATTTTGCCTTATCCCCGTCAAAACAAACCACCAGTTTCTTTCCGTCCCTGGAAAGTGCGATGTCCACTGGTGGAGCGGCTGTTCTAACAGTTCTTACTAACGTCCCTTCTCTGCTGTACACATGCACGGCATACGCTTCACAGTCACACACCAGAATACGCCCATTCAAAGAATCAATGGTGATCCCAGCCAAATCTTCGAGCATTCCCCTGCCAATTTCGCGACAAAATTCACCATTTTTATTGAACACTTTAACACTCTTACTGTCCGCGTCTGGAACGAATACCTTTTCGTCGAAGCAAACTGCTTTCTTTGGAGACGAAAGTACCCCTTCACCAAACACTAATTCCAGCTTTCCGTTTGCACTATAAATGAGAACACAGGAATCTGTTTCTGAAACAGATTCTTGATATCTTGGGGTGGATGTAACTAGAAAACGCCCAGACAAATCGTGCGATAGAAAGGTGAATTTAACCTTTGGCTTGGGTGTTGTCGGAAATTTCTTCTTGAGATTTCCACACCGGTCATAGTGTAACAAAGAGTTATTCTCTCTGTTTAATACCACTATTTCATCACTAAGTGAATACGTGATGTCCCAGAAGTCTCCAAAAATGAAGAGAAATTGACTGAGATGATTTCCTTCGCGATCAAAGATGTGCACGCGTTTGTTTTCGGCATCTAAAACGGCCATATCACCGGTTTTCGGTGACACTGTCACTGCAAAGGGGAAAAAGTTTGGTACTTTTATTTTGGATGCGTCAATATGTTTAATAACTTTTTCGTTGCTGAGGCGTTCATTGAGACCAGCTAGTGAATGTTTATCGCCTTCGACATCACCCTTAACGTTGAGAACTCCGAAAAAATTTTCAACACTTTGTTGAGAACAGTCGCTCTTAGCATATGTCAAGTCGAACCTGCGAAAGCATTTGCGTCTTGCTGAGAGAATTTGAATGCCAGCCACCTTAGCCAGCTCTTCCAGATGATGTGCCTGTTTTAATGAGCGTTTGTCTGCTTCTTTCTTCTTTTCGATGCTTTCAACGCAGTTAGATGTTTTTGCAAGTAAATTATTTAGCTTCTCCTTTTGTTTGCTGAAGGTAGTTTCGGGGTAATTGTTATTCATATATTGATCAACCTCAAGAAGCAATTGCTCTTCTTGATCGCGAACCATTTTGATGACTTCGTTTGCCGCGGAATATATTTCTTGTTTCAGACTCTCCGCCTGTTTCATTATGGATTTGCGTCGGGTATCCATCTCCTGAATGGCGTTCTTTAAACCCTCGATATTTTCTTTGCTTCTTTTCAGACCTTCCTTGATAAATTCGTCGTCTTTGGCCTTAGTGGTGGGATTTTTTTCGATCAGTCGCGCTAATAGATGGTTCTTTGGAAACGCCGATACACCAGCAGAAGGAATGAACGACTCGGCTCGACAAACCGGGCATTCTATGCTTGCTCTCGTGTTTTTACACGCCATCTCTTCCAAACATTCCTGGCAAACGTTATGAGCACAGTTTGGCAAACATTTAGGCTCCTCAAACTCCTCCAAACAAACGGGACAGCTGACTTCATGTTCTACGGCAGCTACGACGTCGTAAAGCTTAGAAGCCATTCTTTCAATTGACCCGAGTTTTATCACTATTAACTGTTGCAGACATCTCGACTACACGTTCAAAAGCGTTAAAAGAAGCACCTGACGATATTCAAATACATATTCTTGTGTTGTTTTTATCATTCAGCTGCGTCTGACGCGAAGCACTTTACATTTGCATGAAGTTTGTGTTTGACAAATTATTTATTGCCCGAGTAGAATGTGTGATTCGCTGGTTGATAGCTCCCACCCCGTGCACTTCTGTCAATAAAAATGAACACAATTTGAGCATCATGTGCTGGGCATCATAGATTGCCAGCCGTGCGTGATTGAGTGTAGTGGACGCTTTAAGCCACTGTTTACCTTCACTTATTGCAGTTTTTCATTAACGATAACACTATTGTCAGAATTCGATGACTTCTGGGGAATGTCACTTCAGTAAAAGATTGTTTGGCGTTTTTATGGCGATAGCTTTTTTCAGCCGTGTGGTTCGATTTCACTGTAGAACGAAAATTAAAAAAAATTCTTATGAAACTTATTTTAACCTGCACGTTGAAGCCCAGCATGAAAAGTTTTAAAAAAAGATAAATGAATACCAAATAATAAGACTCGTACGAAAAATTTAAAAAGAAATTACGTGACTCGTGGGAGTTATATTAAATACAGAATTTAAGGACTTTTACGAATTATATACATTATGTATAAAAAAAAACATTCTCATAGGGCATGTAATAAATACATAATCCTTATTTTAAGAAATCACTCATCGAAACCATAGCACAGGCTATATTCGTAAGTAAAAAAGAAATAATACACGCAGCGAAAGTAAAATTTACTACTTAGTGTATAATGCATTTTAAGACAAGAAAATGAAGGAAATTCGGTTATTTACGTTGTGGTACGAGAAACAGATGCAAGTAACAACTCATCGCAACGACAACGTATTATTTCCTTTGTCACTGACAATAAGCAGCACCCTTTGTTTATTGTCACGAATCATCAGATTGTGGTTTTTACGTAGTGTGATGTCCTTTAGATTGTCTTAAAGCTTTCCACGAACTCTCTGATAGAGATTATAGATATGAAAGAACAGTGACTGTAGATGTAAAAGATTTTTCCGCGACGGAAAAAGCTCCAGGTTTAAAATTATAATTTAAATTTCTGTTCTTCTTGCGAATCTCTCCAGGGAGTGCGTTCTGGTGGTAATGTAAATAATATATTATATGGTTAAAAACGAATATAAAATGAACGTCAAGTAAATGGAAATATACTTGTCAACTGCACTTCTAACACGAATATTGACAAGTTATTAATTACGCATACACCACCAAAAGCATTGTATTTTCCTGAACTTATTTCTGGAGTTTCACCTGCGTGTGATAATTAATTAACATAACTGACTCGTCCCCAGGGCACCTACGAAATACAAGTAAAGCGCGGGAAAATGACAATTTCGCCCAGGCGCTTCGCATGTTTTACAGGTGGCAGTTGGAGAGAAACAAGGAAACGATTTACTGAATCAAACATGTTTACAGGCTCAGCTGGGCTTGCAAAATTTATTCAGAATAGTTTTGGAAATAAAAGGAGCTTATTTCGGAACGAGAATTAACAGAAGGAAAATTTTGCATATTCTGGTATACAAGCGAATGTCTCGGAAGCGACGCCCGCGGGATTTCGAAAAAGTGGTTGTAACTAGATTTGGTTGAAAACAAACGAGAGTAAATTCTCGTAAGAGACTGTCCACTAAAAAGTTAAGAGTAGCTGCCTGTAACGATCGAGAATGCTCCGTCAACGACCAATTTGGCGAATCGCTCATATTTTGTCCAAAGATACCCTTGGGTGATTGCTTCTTAGAAATCATGTTTAAAAGTTTCAGTGATTTTTTTATTTTTCAGAAATTCGCAAAAGTTTGAAAGTGCGGTCAAAGTTCGGTTTTTCGGTCGATCAAATGCATAAATTTAGGTGCGACGACGAAGCGCCTCTCGAGCCTTAAAATAAATCCAATTGAAGTCAAACTTTACATAAACACGGAACAATTTTTTTTTTCTTTGCTAGCTTTTAAAATATTTCAAATCTGTTAATATTGTAATTTTGCGACCATTTTAAAAAGCACCTTCGAAGAGCGCCTAAAATGGCGGCCAAATTTACGTCATGTTTAACAGCATAAAAATGCTCCTGGTACCTAATTTTTCGACAATTTTACTTCACAGTCCTAATGTATCAGTATTAAACATTTACCATGCCAAGTGTCAAGGTCGAACTCGCAACGGTTCCCCTTAGGAAATTAGAAAATTTATGTCATCTGATCGGCCCAAATGCCACAAGATTTATGGACGAAATGAATGTTAATCAGCTTCAATTGAGCCGATAAAATTCTAAAATTTCGCGATTGGAATATTGAAACTGGAAAATATCCACTAGCATGGAAGCAACTCCTTCAAAGGTTTTAGAAACGCTTGAAAATCAATTTTGAATTGTAATCCCTCCACTTTGACCGCCGCGCGAGCATTAGAGTAAACTTGTCAACAACCGCTTGTGACATTTCAAATGCAAGCGATTATAAATCTTCGGTGACTAGAAATTTCACCAAAAAAATGAACTTTTTACTATGTAATTTTATACTATACTATTTGAAATTAAGCAGCTTATAGGACTGTTTGATCGAGTTGAAATCACTTCAATTTGTCTAAGAATTTATATAATATCAACAAACCATGCTATGAAATGCGTTTAGAAAACATACGATTTGTCGATCTTTCGAGATATCAAGACAGGGTTTCAAGAGTTTTGGCTATGTATCGTGGGTAAAATATCTAAGTGGTGATTTATATGTTAGTGTTATACGGTAGTGTAGTAATTATTACAAAATTAATTCCGCCTAATTTTACTTTAATTGGAAAACTGAAAACGAAAACTGACGGACCCAAATCACGAAGCGCTATTTATATATAGTCTAAAGTACAGTGACAAGAAAGACAAGAAACTACATACCCAAAAGCAGAACATTAACCTCAATACCACAACACATGCATCAGTTTCCACAACCACAAGCGTTCTGTTATGGCATCATGGGACATTTAAATACACTTTCTAGCAGAATATTCAGCACTTATCAAGTAAGAGTGTTGTTGAAATTCGAGACTCAACAAACTTGTTACGCAACCCCACTCCCAGCTCAGTCACGTGCTAAAAACATTTGGTTGTGTTCGATATATGGCCCACTTTACTTACAGCTTACTTCATTTACTAAAAAAAGAATATAGCAGTATAATGACATTACAAATAAGTGAAACAATCTTGCGGAAAATTATTTTCTACCCTCCCCCTCTCCCCAGTAATCTCTCTACAAAGGCTTTAAAGATTGGTGTTTGTGGAACATATCATATGTTTTCGCGAGTATTAAATTTTTTGAGAGGTAGGGCTCATGGTGGATAATGGAAAACTAAACGCTGTCTAGATTTTGTTTATGTCTTTGAAGGATTTGGTTTCGGATATTGATCGTGCCAGAGTTTTTTTTTTTTTTTTTTTGCAGAATATGACAGTTGGAAATCACCCCCACTCCTCTCTCTTTCTGTTGAAACAATAATTTTCACCTTTAAAATATAGAACAGTTTAGGTAAACAGGCCAGACACACTCAGCATAGGAATAGCAGCTTAAGGTGTATATGTGCAGTTATAGAAAGCTCGATGTTTTAGCGATTGCCTCACCATATGCACAACCGCTGATCTTGTTTACAGATCGTGCGGCCTAATAAGAGGGGAAACAGTATATCTTTGTGAAAATATTAAGGAGGAGAAAACACCTATTTACAAATACACTTTCGATCTCCACATCTGAAATTCTAATAATTTTGTTGTGGTCCCCCTTTAATGCTTGTCAATTATGGTTGATAACCCCTCTCGTTTTTCTGAAAATCGGGTGATAACCCCCAAATCCTCCGGCATGCATCCCGGCCCCCAGGCGATAAATAATGCACTTGATTTCTCGCATGGGGTAGTCTTATTGTGTAGCCGTGTAGCTACAAACAGCCATTGAAAACCGAGAAATAATCACTGAGAAATACAACACATACGTGAACGCACCATCTTATCAGTATTCAGTTGTCCAAGATTAGTAACGTGCGCGTGGTGTTGAGTGACAAGTATTCAACTTCACGCGGGGCACTTTTTTTTCTGTAAACACGGAGCCGATGGTATGGAATATTCAGCCAGAAAATTTACTTAAATGTCTCTGAAGTTATAAACGAAAATTTGGGATTGCAGAAGCTACGGCCGGTGTAACATTAAGGTCGATGTATTGCTTTTGGGTATGTTTCTCGCAACAACGTAGGATAATATTTTAAAACGCTTTGTACATTGTACATTGTCAGGCATTTGTTCACGGTTCGGAAAGATAAGTTAGGGGGAATTTAGTTTGAAATTCATGTTTCACTCGCATTTTAATCATTCTGATATTTTCCCCAGTAATACATTGCCAAAAATCTTGACCCCTTGACCTCCCGAAAGTTGGTGGGTTTAGTTTCATAGCATAGCATTTAGTTTCGATTTCATGGCAGGGATAGTTGATGTCAGTTCATTGTCGTAAGTATTTTAACCTCAATCAAACAGTCCTGTAAACTGCTTAACTGAATCTTACATAATATTACGTTATTTTGTTTTGAAGAATTCAAAATGTTCGTATGCGTGCGAATTAATTCAGGAATTGCAGTCTTGCGCTTGAAATGTCAGAAGTGGTTGTTGACAAGTCAGAGAGTCGTCAGAAGTACACTAAAAACCGCGCTTTGGTCAAAGTGGAGAGATTTTAAACTTACATTCGATTTTCAAGCGCTTCTAAAGTCTTTGAAGGAGTTTTTTTTAAAATGCTAGCGAATATTTTTCTTTGTAGATGGAAATCTCGAAGATTGGAATCAATCTTATAATTTAATCGGCCCAATCAAAGCTTCTTAACCGCCATTTCGTCCATAAATCTTGTGGCATTTGCGCCGAACAGATGAGACCAGATGACATTGATTTTAGATTTTCTCAAGGGGAACCGTTGCGAGTTCGACCTTGAAACTTGGCATGGTAAATGTTTAATACCGATATATTGGAACTATGAAGAAAAATTATCGAAAAATTAGGTACCAGGAACATTTTTATGCTGTTAAACAAGACGTAAATTTGGCCGCCATTTTAGGCGCTCTTCGAAGGTGCTTTTTAAAATGGTTACAAAATCACAGTATCAGATTTGAAATATTTCAAAAGCTGGAAATGAATAAAAATAGTTGTTCCAAGTTTACTTAAAGTTAGACTTCAATTGGATTTAATTTAAGGATTGAGCCAACCTCGTTCCCAGGGTCTCTCATCTTCCCGCCCCCTGGAGCGAGAGAGGAGAGACCCTGGTCTGGTCTGGTCACGTGTCTAATTGACATTTTTAAACCCAAGGGAGGGGTCCTTTACATTCAAGACTTTTGTCGCATTTTCTTTTGTCCAATTCAAAGCGAGGCTAGCTCTCGCGCACTCGCGAGCTTTGGCGGCCATTACGCACGATGATCTTCAGCAGTCTTCAGTTCGCCATTTCAAGTAGCGGTTTTTCAAGTATCATTTTAAAGCCAAAACAAGTCAAGTGTCTAGAAACAATTTACTGTGGCCGAGATGTTGTAGCGGTGCTACCGACGGGTTACGGGAAATCCATGATTTTCCATCTTCTGCCATCGCTTCTGACAAGATAATGATTCGGAAAGTCTACTCCTCAAGTTCGACCAGTTGTCATCATGGATAATAAAGAGACTTTTTATTATCCATGTTGTCATCGTTGTGTCGCCGCTGAATGCTCTCATTAAAGACCAAATCAGTCGAATTTCGCAGGGAACATTGACAGCGGCAGCTCTTAATGTTAAAAGGAATAATTCAAACTCGGCAAATTTTGATCTCGACGTCGGCGACGCCAATTTCGCCGAGTTGCAAGACGCAAACTACGACATAAGCTTAATATTTACGCATTCAGAGGCTTTCCTGTCATGCAAGCAAGGGATGAAAGCTGAAAATGACTCACAAAGGATTCTTCCAATGAAAATTTTGTACCGTTTCCTTGTAGAACGTTTCTCCTCATCAGTAAGAGTCAGAAGATCCTTTAAGTCACAATTGGCTAGATTTTTTTCTTTGGTGACAATGTGGTCAGAAGTGACGCAGTCAAAGACAATACTTATCGCTACGACATGAACACTTCTGTTCTGATTTTCAGATCCCATGTCATGCACCTTGACGTCCAAGCACAAAAACAAATGTTCTACCTTCCTTTAACAATTGTACTGCACCATCTAAGAAATGTTTCCCAATTTCTTCCTGAATGGTATACTTCATACTCTTTAACAGGCAATAGCCATAGTTATGAAGTCTGTCCACAAGCTAAAACAAAAAAAAACTTAAGGAAGAGAACTGCAGAATAATTTTTTTTGGTTCCACACAATATTTTGGCTTGCAAGAAGCAGGGAGCAAATGAACACAGGTATTTGAACTCACTGTGATCACAACATGCAGGCACACCCACAAGATTCAAATGAACAAAAAATATCCTATGAGCTAACAGTATGTCATGTTATTTGTTGTATGATAATTTTATTCTGTTTTTCTTCAGGAAATATCCATATACCCCCCCCCCCCCCCCCCCTCATAGAAGGTATTTTGTTTCACCCCCACCTCCCCAAACTCCCCACCCAGTTTAGAAACACTGTCTGCCCTTTGGAATTTCCAGTGACCTTCTATAGGACCAGTTTGGATATTTCCTGGAACTGCACATTGCAACTTTGTATATGAAAATGTAAAGATTTGACTAATGTCCAGGATTTTATGCAGAGGGGAGCCACACTACTTCATGATAGGAATCAACAAGTGTCCACATCTATAATAACTGTCAAATATTTGGTAAACAATATTTGCATGCAATCCTGGACATATTAGGTGGTGTCCAACCTCATTCCCAGGGTCACTCCTCTAGCTAACCACCTTTCATAGTGCAACTTCTTGTTTAGTTAAGGGGGGGGGGGGGGGTGAGAGATTCAAGCCATTTTCTCACCCGACATTGATATTTTTAACTGAACAAAGAAAAAAAGGCTCTCAAAGAGACAATTAAAATCCTCATTTTCTCAGCCTTTTAATGTTAATGAATTAAGGTCACTATAACTTTTGGGGAGCAAACTAACACAGTGTTGACTCTTTGAAGCCAACTCATCTCTTTACATCGATTGAACATAATGATTCCATAGAGAATTGCCAATGGCACAGTTTTCTTTCCTGGGCTGTTACTTAGTAGGATCATCTGGGAGAGGAAGCTGAATACTGTTGGACACAGCGTTTGGATCTCTTTTATGATCTCTGTAAAGCTGAGGGTACTCATGCCATCAAAATCTCTATAATAAAATCTGAGGACTGAACTAGTGTCTCTTCGTGCAACCTCAACCAACTCCTTGTCAACTTGATACAACAATTGTGCCAGCACTTCATTCAGAGCTTGATGTCTAAAAGAATACATATAGAATAAAACATTGTATGGCTTGGAATAAAACTACCAGCTAGGTAAAATCCTACCTAGGCTGCTAATTAGCTGGAACATTAAAACAATACACTGACTGATATTCATCGTCAATATAAGCTAAACGACTGAAAAATTCTAAAACAATAAATTATTCTGAACATTCTGCAAACAAGAGAGAAACTTTTGAACGTGAAATAAACTTCTTACATGGTGTAGATTACAAAGTAACAACTTAAAAGAGCCTGAAAACTTCATTCAAGATGAATATTCGATGCGTATTTTTTTTTATGGTAAAGGAGTAATAAGAACAACCAGTTTGTAATTTTTTCTTACCTGGAGTTGCGCAGAATTTCCTTGAAGATTCATAGCGGAGTAACTTGAATCTGCCGGTTTGTCATTCTGGAAGAAAATTTGTCACCAAAATTATTATGCACGTAGTATGTTCAGTACACGGACACACGCAAAACCTGAGGACAACTTCATTTAAGCTCAATAATCCAAGCCTGAAATTGTTGTGATTTGATGAGATAAAATTCAGGCTGAACGATCAGTGTAAAATCAAAACATGACTTGGCTAAAGTTATCTCACTTGAATATTGAAAAATGTAAACAAACGTAAAGGAATACTGCGTTGAGTTTTACTAATCGCTGGAGGCATGGAAAAAATATAAACAAACCTAAAGAAGAGGAGAATTTTCTTGAAGATAATTCCTAGGATCTGCTGGTCGGTCACTCAAATTCTGGAAGAAAATTTGTCATTTGTTTACATTGTTGTAATAATTCATAATAATCGCACATGTTCAAGCGACGACATACGCGAGGTTGTGCAGAAATAGCCAGAACATCGCAGATAAAAAAGGTTATAACGATTATAGCTGATTATATTTACCTCCTTTTCTCCCCCTGTCCCAGTTTCGAAACTCAGTCCGCGACGGCTATATTAAAGAACTTTCTTTTGGGAGTCCTTCGCCTTCGATCTCTTGGTCAAGGTGCGAGGCACATATGACACAGATGGCGATAGGTCGATGCATCTCTTGACCCTTTCAAAAGAAGACTGGCTTTCAATGATCGTGGCCTGGGAGACTTCAAAATTTTTTAAACGTCTTTCGCAAGGCCTGCACAGCAGATGTGGCAATGATCGTTCTTGTGTTAAAGGTCTGCCATAAATTATCTCCGCCGTTGCAAGCAGAGCGCGATTTCTTCCAGCATGTTAGGTCCCCAACTGATTTACACAGCCGGCAACAACTTGGATTTTCACTAGAAGACGATTTATATATTTTCTTCGGCGTCTGTGAAACTTTGTTTTCGAACCGCGAACTGTGTTTTCTCCGAAGTTGAAGTTTTGACTCACACCCCTAGACAAAGTGGTGACAAATTTCACACTTACCCGCCCCTCCCCCGTATCGTGTATTTAGAATCTTCTAAAATCTAGAAGACACGTGATCAGACCAGACCAGGGTCTCTCATCGGGAGGATGAGAGACCCTGGGAACGAGGTTGGGATTGAGCGGCGCTTCGTCCTCGCACCTAATTCTGTGCATATGAACGAGCGAAATCCAGACTTTGACTGCTCATTCAAACTTTCGGGAATTTCTGAAAAAGAAAAAATCACTGGAACTTTTAAACATGATTTCTAAGAAGCAATCACCCAAGGGTATCTTTGGACAAAATATGAGCGATTCGCCAAATGGGTCGTTGACGGAGCGTTTTCGATCCTTACAGGCAACCACTCTTAAACATTCGTCGTGTACGAAAGCTCGAAACATGCCAAATGGAATACGTATACTGTGTTTCTGAAAACATAAAAGCGAAGAAAGAAAAGTGCGCACGCATCGACAAAATATTTTTTTCTTTTTGCAAACGTCGTTTAAGGTGGCTGAACACAGTTTGCGCGCTTTTCAATTTCCGCTGCTTTAGTGAGTCAGCACGTGCAGAGTTTTGAGAAAAAACAAACGTGGCGCCTATTCAGCGATCATTTTATTTTGCTCAGCGTGGATCGCGCAAGTGTTGTTTTTCGTCTTAAAATCAAACAATGTTGGTCGTAAAAATGTTTGTTGAATGAATAGATAATTTAGAGAACCATTGAAGAAATACACTGCCTTTTTGGTCGTTTTTGTCTTTGGATCGAGAACCCAGTCAAATGCAACGCATGCACAGTTGACCAAAAAATTGTGACTGGATGTTTTAGCGACTTTCCTCGGAAACGTGTTGATTTCTACGGAACCACTCGTTAGAATTTCACGAAATTTGGCACAATAATAGTTCCGAATATGCCGAACTCACCCGCCATCAAAATTTGAAATCTGACAGAAGAGATTTTTACAAAACGCAAACATATTAAACCACAAATTACGGAAGATCCCTCTGTCAAAATTACATAACACGCGAATGTTTTTATGAGTTTACTGGAGACAAATGATGGACAAAATCTAACGATTAGATTTTCTGAAAATAAACGAAACCAAATATTGCAGGCTGATTTACAATCCACCTTGTTGCCATGGCAACACCCTAAAAGCTCGACAAAAATATCAAAATATAAAGCTTGTTGCTTAATCTTATGCCTGCGCCCAGACGTCAGTGGTTTTAAGATGACAATGAATGATGCATAGGTACAGTAAAACTGTGTTCAGCCACCTTAATAAACTACAGTTGAAGCTCCATGTGCGAGCACCTCTCGAAACCGACTTCTTTTCCAAAATACCAAAATTCTTCCAGTCAAATCACTATAATCGAAACCTCTCGTATAAAGCAACCGCGACCACTTTCAACGTTGATTATTTGAATTTCTAACCCGTGAATACGCGCAAGGGTAATGAACGGGTTATTGATAACGGTGGCTAATTCACTCGCTCCTTCCATCAGCTGTAATCTTAGTGACGGAATGCTTTGTTACGAATGCGTTTCGTAACAAGAATAACGTGAATCAAGCGATAACAATAACTAATTTTGTTGTAAGCGAATATAATCAACAATAAGTTTAAAGATGTTTCGCATTTGGAGTCTTCAATGCAACATTAAAATCGATCTAAAAGGATTTTCCAATCGAGACACGCATTTTGATGCGAATCTACCTTAAAGGGAACCTCCATTGTTACAACAAATTGACGTTAAATTGTTAGAAATAAAGTCTAAATTTATTTAAAAAAAACAGGTGCAAATATAATTTTAGTGTACAAAAAATGGATATGAATATCGCCTATTTTCGCTTTTAAATTTCCCGCTCCGCCATTTTGAATATTTGTGACGTGCTACGGTTGTCTTATTGTATCTTAACAATAGCCAAAAATGTTTGAACAAAAAAGTTCAAAAAACTGCGTGGCACTTGTAACACAATAAATAATAGAAAATGTTAATTTAAAAAGTGTCGAAAATGTAAAAGTTTTCAGACGTTTCGTAGCAAATTGACATTTCACTGAAGAAGGGCTAAGCCCGAAACGTCTGAAAACTTTTACAATTTCGACACTTTTTAAATTAACATTTTCTATTATTTATCTTAACAATAACAGCAACCGTAACACGTCACAAATATTCAAAATGGCGGCGCGCGGGAAATTTAAAAGCGAAAATACGCGATTTCTTTATCCATTTTATTTGTACAATAAAATTAGATTTGCACCTGTTCTTTTAAAGAATTAACTTTGGACTTTATTTTCAACATTTTAACGTCAATTTGTTCTCACATTGAAGGTTCCCTTTAACATGATACAATTTAGCCTTAATTGAGCATGTGTTCCTCGATGGTCTAGCACCTGGATTCGCAGTCAGGAGGCCCCAGGTTCAATCCATGCTCGTGACGCTTTTTGTTTATTTTTTCCCCCTTTCTTTTCCTTCAGACTGGACATTAGGAAAGTGATTTACTTTTTTGTTTGGCGTTCGTCCAAAATCATTACGTTTAATTGCCCCCGCAGG
>JAJGOT010000371.1:327500-370000 GCA_022457155.1 Cladopsammia gracilis
CCAAGTTTTTCTTTTTCTTTGCAAGGGGCGTAATTTTTTCGGCTAGAGCAATCAAGGATTTCTTGTGGGTTAAAAGTTTTCTCTTGGCGGGTTTACTGACAGGCACAGTCTCTTTTTACACGTTGAGAACGCACTCACAAATGGTTCTTACTGAAGCATCGTCGGCTACTTTCATAATCGCTTTACGTTGAGTTGAAGTCACTTGGCAAGGAGTTTAAGAAAATCGTGGTTCTTTCTCAGTCGCTGGGCCATCCTCAACTGATTTATATCGCTGTGATGCAGTCTTTTTATCCCTTTCGGATGTAAGCAAACTGAGTCTCCCCAGGGAAGATGTTAGTTCGCAACCGGAAGTCGGCAGGTGTTTCCGGTTTAAGATCGCATAACAAATACCCATATGGCCTCTTGGTGGCATCTTGGAAAGCTTCTTACATGTATTTTGTTTGTCTGGGAAACATCTGTTTTGCTAAATGAGTCACTTGACTGCTATCGCGTGGGGATTTGAACAGCACCAGATAATGACAGTTCAAACTCATATCTCTTAGTTCTTTTCCACGGTGAAATATGTTTTGCAAAATAGAGAGGACACTTCGGTTTCGGTGATTGCAACCTTTTGTGAATAAATTTGTAATTCTCTGATCATTACTAAGTTCTTGCATCAAATCATCAAGGACCACAAGATTTCGAATCGATGGATCTGTCTAGACTCTAAATCACTTGGAACTCCTTCGACAAAAGTGATGTTGGGAATACTCCTTTGCATCTCATCGTACGCTGGTTGATACATGCCATAACACCAAATGATATTTTCAGGTGCGCCATCGATCACATCTTCACCTGATTCCAGTAAATGTTTGACAAATTGACTTTTTCCACAACATGTAGGACCGGCTAGCAGCGCAGGAAAGGGATGTTTCCACCTTGGATCCATGATAAAACTGACTGTTTAACTACAATCGGTGTGCTTTATAGCAAAATTGTTTTAGGTTCAGTGCCTTTCTCATAAACACGAACCATGTTGGTGTTTTGTAATTTAGTAAACTGCAGCCAATATTTCCGTTCTAGTTCAGATAACTCGAGTCATGTACTCGAGTTAAATGATCTGCTATTTGAACTAAAAATTTTGATCCACACCCTGGGATCGGACAATGTTTACATTTCCTCCGCACCATGTTAACCCTGAGAATGTTTCTTTTCAACTGAACAAAACTATTTGCAAAACTAAATTTTATCGTTAATTTAACACGGAAAAGACCGCCAATCGCGCCATTGACGCCCAAAACGCCTTTTTTTAGTGGTGTTTTCGATGGCCGTCTTGCGTAGAAATCTCGCGTGGTGTTAAGCAGTGAGACAGAGAACAAGTCGTGTTTCAACCCAGCCAACTTAGTTTATTTATAAATCACACATTTATAATATATAAAATGTTTTCCGTAATAAACTCCATGGAAAACCAATGAAAAATCTATGCACAATTTATATTTACAGCTATTAAGAAAATTGTATACAAGATAAAATCTATATACAGAACTCTATTTGTCAGAACAAAATCTTAAATATCTAACGGAAGGGTGGTTACTCCATCGCGAACTTGTTGGTATGTATACATACTATTATACTACCCGAAAACCTCTATTCAGTCCCGCACTGCTTTGTTTGGTCAGTAAAACATTGAGATACTTTTCCTTGTTAATGTCATTTGTTTTCTTATTTACACCTTTGCAACCAAATTTGTCGTAAGTGCCAAAACAATAGTAGGTTTTGCTACTGAGACCAATGATACCCTCCCCTGACAATTCTTCTTTGAAAAGCCCTGGCGTCCTCATGTCGTAGGCTTTATGTTTTGGTGTGTCCGTTCTTGGGAACCAGTTGCACTTGTCATGTTGAAATTCCTCTTTGAGTTCTGGCCATACTAAACCTTCCACGGATGGACCCGCAATCGCAATGTAAGCTGAGTCTGTGTCCATCTCACAGTACTGATAGTCACTACGATCTAGGTCATCTAGATACTTATCCAAAAAATCAAAATAAAATTGAAGCATTCTTTTTTTTCCACATATTTATTGCCATTATTTTTCATACAAAAATGTTTAAAGACTCTCAATTTAACACCTTAATAATGTATCTAATGTACATGTACAATAGTTATCCTACACGTGCTGACTTATGATCTAGTTGTTATTTATTATGTAAAAATATCTGGCCTGAATTTAATTTCTGCGTGTTATTTTTTGCTGCTATATATTTCTCAGTTCTATACTTCAAGTCAACTAATTCTTTAAATATATCAAAATTTGGAATTTTTTAATTTTTCCGACACAACCAAATGTGCAATTTTGCAAGGATTAAAAAATAATTCAACAATTCACTTTTTTCTAATTTTCCAATAAATACGTCTTGTAGCGTAATCTGCTCGCGTTGGCCTGAAAGTACAAACCAGAAATTTTCAAAGTTTTTCCAAAAGAGATATGTCAAAGAACATTGATAAAATAAGTGGTACACTGTTTCTGATTCAACTTCGCAGAATGTACAAGTATCGTATGGAATAAAACCTATTTTAGCTAGTCGCGTATTAGTGAATGTAATATTATCTAACAGTTTAAATTGAAAGCTTCTAACAAAAGTTTCGGATGAAACAGACTTTAAATTAATAAAACATTCGACACTGTTATATCATGTAATCCAAAATCCTCTTTCAGTTTAATAAAGCCCCTCGATACAGTTGCCCTTTTTGAAATTAGCAATTCATAAAATTGTTTACTTTTACATATTACTGGATCAAATATTTTTCCTTCATAATGAAATTGTAGTGAATGTATTTCACTTTCATTTACATCCAAAACTTTTAAGTGGGGAGGAATAGCACATCAAATCCCTGACCACGTTAAAAAGTTTGTGTGTCGTAATCCTTCCCTTTTATATTTTGCAATGTTATATGATTCCACGTTATCCTTATTAAACTGCATCTGGTTGGTAAAAATAATTCCAACTTTAACATAATTCTCGTAGTATATACTCTTACCATCTATTTTAATTAACTTATTGTTCCAGATTATACTTTCAGATATAAGAGGCTTAGTAGAAAAAACATTTCTAAAGTCAGCCCACCATTGGAGAAATTCACTGTAAAAAGTAGAATGAATGTTGTAATCTTTAACATCATAATTGCATCTAAATAAAAAAGTTCCTCCGTAATTCTCTAGCAGGCAATTAATATAGGCTTTCCATGGTGCAGAACCCTGAGAAAAAATCCTTCCAAGCCAGGTTAATCTTAACGACTTAATTGAAGTTTCTAAATCTATTAGCCCTAGCCCTCCGAATTGGATATCATCACACAGTATTTTTCAGAGTTAAAATAACTCTTAAAGTGAAGTTAAATTAACTCCTTGCACTGGAGTTAATTTTTTCGGAGTTATTTCAACTCCAAAAAAAGAGCCAATCCACATAGCTTCAGTTTTGGTGTAGTTGACCTTTAATCCAGAACAAATTTCAAATTGATCTAATAAATGAATACTACATTGTGCGCATTCAAGATTAAGCACAAACACGGTGAGATCATCGGCATATTGTACAATTTTAAACTCTTCTGGCCCTATTTTAAGTCCTTGAACATCTGTTCTACTTCGAATTGCAATTGCTAAAATTTCTGCTACAATGATAAAGAGATATGGCGACAGCGGGTCACCTTGTCAGACTCCTCTCTGTACCTCAAAATATGATGTGCACATTCCATTGTTTATCACGCAGCTGGATATATTTCTATAGAATGTTTCTACCCATCTTTAAAACTAGGTCCGAAACCAAAAACATCGAAGCATTTTAACATGAAGTCCCAATCAATGCTGTCAAAGGCCTTCTCAAAATCGATGAAAAGTAATATACCTGGTATATTTTGCTTCTTTGTGTAGTCCATGACATCTATAATTGATCTTGCTACTTCACAATGAACCTTCCCTTAACATAACCCGTCTGGTTACAGTGAATTATTTCTGGGAGGACTTTAATGACTCTAGCTGCAATTACTTTAGATGCATTTTTTGCGTCTAGGTTGATCAATGATATTGGTCTCCAATTTTCTAAGTAATTTCTATCCTTTTCTTTCTTTTCAATAAGTGTGATAACAGCTTGTTTTTGTGAATGGGACATTTCTTTTTTGTTAAAAGCCTCGTTAAATGAATCAACCATAAAATCACCTAATAAAGGCCCAATGTTTTATAAAATTCTACTGGGATTCCATCATTTCCAGGCGTTTTACCCGTATGAAAAGAGCCCAGCTAATATAGTCTCACATTCCTGAAGAGTTATTTCTCCCTCACAACCTGCACTTAGTTCCTCGGAGAGTCTTATTATATTTGAATTTTGAAAAAAAGAGTTGGCTTCTTCGCTGTTGAAGTTTATTCTCTGCTTACTATAAAGCTTGCTTTTAAAAAGCTTTTCAGCGTTCAGTATTTCGAAAGGATCAGAAGAAATGGAACCACTAATAAAAAGTTTACGTATATGTTTCTTGATATTATTTCGCTTTTCTAAATTTAAAAAGTATTTGCTATTTTTCTCACCATGCTCGTGCCATCTTGCTCTAGAGCGAATGATAATTCCCTCTACTTTTTCGTCCTAGAATGCTTCAAGCTCATTTTTAATTTTTTCAGTTTCTAATCTTGTTGTTTCACAAGGGTTTTCCTGAAATTTTTTAAACATGTCTTGATACCTAGAATTAAGTTCTTCCTCCTTTCTTTGTCGGTCCTTTGACAGATGTTTTGAATAAATCATTGAGCTCGTTTTGATTTTAAATTTAAGTCAGTCCCATATTACTCGCTTATCTGACAAAACCTTTGCATCTTCCAACCAATTAGGCAATTCATTACTTATCATCTCAACATAGTCAGGCTTGGCCAGCAGGGAAGTATTAAATTTCCAGAAACCTGGTCCTCTTTGACTTTCTTGAATATCTTCTAGTTCTAACATTATTGACGAGTGATCGGTTTTAATTGAAGCCTGAATATCAACATGCGTGACTAAGTCATTCAACTTATCTGAAATCAACCAGTAATCAAGTCTGCAGAAGATGAAAGGGTGGCTTTTGCTCCATGTGAAACTACGAGTTGTAGTGTTCCTGTATTAATACTTCATGTATGCGTGTTTTAAACCGCAAAGCATTATGGATAGAGTTGTTGGCGGCCATCTTTGTATCACATGGCGAGCATTATTAAACATGTTGAGTTCTGAGTGAATCGAGTGATATTGTGTTGCCATCCGCCGCGGAACAGTACACGGGTGTTCGGATTTTTAATACGCCAAATATCATGGAGGCTAAATCCATTTTGAATATTTTCTACCGAGTTGATCACATGTGGTCGTGGAATTAATATTCCACCTTTTTGATCTAAAGTTGGATTTAGAGGGAAGTTGAAATCTCCACCTATAATAATATTTTCGTCACTGTCAGGATCTATTTCTCGTAAAATTGAAGCATTCTTAATTTTGCATATTGGTAGACAAAAAAGCCTATTTGGCCAGACACAAGAAGTGATCGTTGGCTTTGAGCAACAACTGGATGATTTGGTGCGGTTCTGCTGTAGCGCAGTAAGATTTTCCATCCTGGGTATTGATCCCACTTTCAATTTAGGGAAGTTTTTCGTGACAGTTACCACTTATAAGCATCTTATGCTGAAATTGAAGTCTACCAATGACCATCCTGTTTTCATTGGACCTTCTTTTGTTCACATGCAACAAAAAACGCAAACCTACTTCTCATTTCTGTCTTGTTTGATCGAAAAGAGGAATGCCCTACGCGATCTTAAAGCCTATGGAACTGATGGAGAAGTAGCCCTGTTAAATGCACTGGTTGCAGCATTTCCGGATGCCATTGGCTTGAGATGTTTTATTCACATTAAAGATAACATTGAAGATCACCTCCACAACAAATTGCATGTCAAACCTGAAGTGAAATCTGTGATCCTTCATGACATATTTGGCCATGTTGTTGGTGACACAAAAGTAAGACAGTAAAAACGAATCATGTCCTTTTGACAGTACAGTTGGTGAACACAGCAACTGAGGATTTCTTGTATCTTAACCCATGGATGTACACGCAAACTTATACCCCAACCATTGGACAAGGGAGCGGCGGTTGCAACCCCCCCCCCCCCCCCTCCCTTGGGTTTCTTCTGTGTTACAATACTTTTAGAAGATCCTGCCTTTAATAGATAGCCTGTGATGTGCTCTACAAAATAAGGTTTCTATTATGAGTTAGGGCACTGCTGAGATGGTCGCCATCTTGGATTTACCTAACCCTACTGTCCTTTTGACAGTACAGTTGGTGAACGCAGCAACTGAGGATTTCTTGTATCTTAACCCTTGGATGTACACGCAAACTTATACCCCAAGCGTTGGACAAGGGAGGGGCGGTTGCAACCCCCCCCCCCCCCCCTCCCTTGGGTTTTTTCTGTGTAAATACTTTTAGAAGATCCTGCCTTTAATAGATAGCCTGTGATGTGCTCTACAAAATAAGGTTTCTATTATGAGTTAGGGCACTGCTGAGATGGTCGCCATCTTGGATTTTACTTGAAATTCAAAGTTTTCAAAAAAGTACAGAAATCGAAACTTTTTTATGCTAGAGTTAAAACGTGATATAATTAAAATTGTTATTGCATTTTATATATTTTTCACCAAAAAAAGCAAAAATGCATTTTTATTAAAAATGGCTTGACCTCATGCTACTTATGACGTCATATGATATCTCGTGACCATAGCAACCAATTCTCACCAGAAAAATTAGGAGCTTCAAACATGCATGATATTGCAGGTTTCTGTCATTGATTCATAGTGCTGATATCATTGTGTACTTAAAAGTTAATTTGTGCGCACTTTATATTCATACCATAACCAGGAGAAAAGCGGTGGGCGAAGGATCGAAACTTTTTTATGCTAGAGTTAAAATGTGATATAATTAAAAATGTTACTGCATTTTATATATTTTTCACCAAAAAAGGCAAAAACATTGCATTTTTATTAAAAATGGCTTGACCTCATGCTACGTATGATGTTCATTCATTACATAGATTAACAAAACAAGACTTAGATTTTCTGTCTTCACTGTACTCGAGTCGCCTTATGCAAATAAGCTATGTTTGTGTATTTTTGCAATTTTGATTTCCAAATCAGTTTCTCGGGCAATTTTTGACAAACAAAAACTGTATTTTATTCGGAAAGTAGTCGTACTAGTTATTCTAGACAGAGAAAAGTTGTTTTTGTGAACTTTTGTACGGTCTAAATGTACTGTGCAGACGGTCGGGTAATACTGTTTTTGAGAACTGCTAAAATTGAAAATAGCCCGGTCGTTCATCTTAATTCTTGTGCTTCCAACCTTTCACCTTAGTTAAGTTTCACCTTAGTTAAGCTTGTTCAAAGTGCGACGCTATTAGGCTTGGCCTATCTATATTTATTAGACGCAAAATTATTGCACAAAAACGGTTCAAAAAGAGGAAGTTGCATTTTTTTAACGTACAAAGTTATATCAGGATGTCTGATACTACGTGTGAAGCTATTTCAGTAGCAACCAAAAAATTGCACAGGTATGAAGGTACAAGAAATGTGTGTTAACAGTTTGTCATGCGAATACAGTTTAGATACATCACATGTGACACATTTTTGTTTGCTGGGTTTTTATGAACCTAAAAAGGTTGAAATTAAATGGAGTGTGTATATATAAAGTTTATATATGAGTATGGAGATTAGTAAAATTAAAATTTAATTGGAAAAAAGTGCTATTAACAAAAAATAACACTAATGTATTTACTCGTTTAAACACCCGGGTGTTTATTACAAGCTCGGGGCACTTGAAGGGCTTGAATTCAAGGAAGGCATTTAATTGTGACAGGGCGTTTATTTTTTGAGTGTCAGAATTTTTATTTGAAAATGGTATTTTTTACTGCAATAGACGATAATAACAATAGCAAACCTGAAAATATTTTGTATATCATTTAAATTGGAGGAGGCATTTATTCTAGTAAATCTGGTATGTTGAATAAAACCATAAATATGATGATAATTATTTCAATTTAAATATACATGTACCAGTTGTTTCAATGTGTATTGCAGGTTGACTCAGCAGAATGGCATAGATAAAGTGCAGAGCAAAGAGAAGCACACCTAAAAAAGTTTAGGAAAGCTGCCATTCAGATCCCTTACATCCAGACTGAAGTGGTGCCAAATGCTATGGCAAAAGTGCCCAGTCCATCGCAACCTCAGTTGCAGCCTGCTCCAAACTTCACAGTCGATGTTAATAAAGTGGAATTTCCTGGCATACCTGACGCAACTGTAGAAGGAATATGGTCGAAAGCGGCTGCAATTGTTTCCAAATCAGATGCTATTGTTACGCTCCTGGAAACAATGATTCGAGGTTGGTTGAGAGTAAAACTGGAAAGCGACCCCACCTTGTTACTAAAGAGAAGTGTGGAAGATTCACGTGTGACGATGGGTGCAAGATGTGACTGTCTACCCGCATATGTGCACACACTGTAGCTGTTGCAGACACCATGAACCTTCTTCCATCTTTTGTTGATTGGCGCAGGAAATGTAAGCGAGTGTCTGTTAACTTGGCATGGTATTGAGTGATACGCCGAAAGGGGCTGGCAGAAAGGGTGCCAAGCCAACAAAGAAGTTTGGCCAATCCGCTCCACGAAGAGTAACTGTCCAAAACTACGCAAGCCCGTTTGATGACTGCCCTCCTTCACAGCTCTCTTCACCATCAAGTCCCTTTGAAAAATCTGAATTATTTCTCAAATTTGTTAGTAGAAGGATTTCAGTTTGCCAGGGGAAGTGCCAAAAACCAATGAGGGATAATCAAGGAAGGATTTATCCAGCTCCATTTGATTTATGCCTTGCCAGGAAAGAACAGCGTTCATACAGGAGCCCATTGGATGGCATGAAGAAGGTTTGAGAGAACTAAAAAAGTTGCTAAACACTCGTCAATGGCTCAGGTGTCCACAGCATTTCTCATTCTCTAACTTCTACTTGTGTTTTCAGACGTTTTCCTTGAAGTTCATGTTCGCTATCATTATTAAAAGTTTTAATACCTAGTTCACAGTGGTGAAACTTACATACCGTGTGTTGTTATGCAATCTTATTCTTTCCTAATTTTCTGTTTGGAGTAGTGCAGTGTTTTGTGAAAGTGCTTAATATATGGGAAACAAGGAAAACTAGAAGGGAGCTTACATGTACATGTGTATATCTACATGTGGGGGGGGGGGGGGGTACATGTATAATAACTGGATGTATTTTTTGTTTATAGGTATATAGATTGGCCTACAACAGGGAGGGGGGAATTATAAGCGGCAGTTTATGGTACTGTATTATTATAACTAGTGACTAAGAAAATTCAATTGTCACAATTAGATCTCAGTACTGCTTCTACTGGATTTAATTAAGACTACACATGTTCATGTAATCAGAGTGAAACGGACATAGAAAAAATCTTTTGGTTGTAAAAGTGTATTTACTATCTGACATTTTCTTAACAGGTTCACAGGTTATGCCTTGCATTCTCACCTGTGATCTGGCTCAAAACGCCACTGAGTGGGTGGGTCTTTCTCTTTTAATTTCCCCACAACCTTGTGCACACATGCCTACATTAAATACAACAACAGGTCAGATTCAATATACATTGTTATGTTTTCATTGGATTGTTTTCTAAACATTTTGTTCAATGTTGATTTCATACATACATGATTAAGTATTTGACTGGATGAAGGTAGCGAAAATATTTATTGAAAATAACAGGATGAATGAAATGTTATTGAACTAGCTTGTTCAGTCCGTATTGGGGAAGCCGAAGGCGAGGTCCATAAACTTGCAGAAAAGAATGAGTTAAGCATATACGTGTACTATATTCAGGGCTTCCAATAGGGTGCGATAAAAATGGAAATTATGCGATATGTTGAAGGCAAATTATGCGATAAGGAAAGAAAAGGATTGTTTTTGGCATAACAATAGGCAATGGCTTTAGAACTAAATTTAGTACCAGGCCCCGACCACGCCAATAACGCCTTGGAGATCGATCTTCAACGACATCGAAGCTTAGTCTGTTTTGTTCAAATTGTGCAATTTTTCATGAATTGTGTGAATTTTACAGAAATATGTGTTAGATGCGATTTGAGGCCGATTATGCTAAATCAGCCCTGTATATTAACATATAAAAGTTAAGCATATACATGTACTTTGCACTTTTCAGGCCACTTTCGTAATAGTTTAACCAAAAATAATTATCTGCCAGATATGAAGGAAAAATGTTTCTACTTGACAAAAAATGGTTTTCTTTTCTTCAGAAATTTGGCAAAAATAATTTGTGAGCAGTCCATCTTAGTGGTCCATGTCAAAATTCAGACCGCTCAGGGAACCAATCAAAATGCTCCTTTTCATCATGGGCCAGTTCAGCCATATAAATACAATTGTATATCTTATTGACCAACTACAGCTGTAAGGAAGGGTCATGATGGCACCTGATGATGGCCAAGTTCTTTGTTTGCTTGATTATAGGACTGTCCTGTTATTGATCATTACTTCCATCATAACATTGTCAAAGTAGCTCTGTGGATTTAGGATGTGAAGCCAAGTGGATCCGCTGGCTACTTGGACAATGTTAATATACACATACAACTGTGAAGTCAATTTTGATAGGCTGCATTTGTTTTAGCCAAAACAACCTTGAGGCCTGGTTTTCATATGTCAGGAAAATACAAGACTATTGGGGATTTTGCTGTTTCTCGAGCATCCCAGATGTTGCCAGCTTATGAAAACAGAAAATCATAGACATCCCTGATCAGCTGCGATGGTCGGGGATAAATTGGGAGCATTTCTATTTACCTGTGTCCCAGATTTCTTCGATGGTCAGTGATCATTCCCGACATATGAAAACATACATGTAAATTGGCAAAATCTGGGACAGTCGGGAAACAGCGAAATCCCCGAGCTTCTGAGATTTTCCCAACATACATGTATGAAAACCAGGCTTAAGGTTACAGTGTACCTTCGGGGGTGTCTCCAGCATAACAGCTCTAGCGTCATAAGATTACACTTAATATACCTAAACCCAGATATCAAATTAAAGCTTATAGAGCTGGCTATCTAAATATGGAAACAATTTGCTAATAAAATGAATTGTCGAATTTTTTACGACGTCTAAATTCAAACGTCCGAATCAGCTTTAAAACGCTATAACTCAAAGCGATTATTATATTTTGCTGATTTGATTTGTTCTCGGGTTTCCGGACACGAAGCGCTAAAAAAACGTGTCGGCGATTTCCCATATTCAATTGCAGTGAAAAGTTACAGAATATTTTCGAAAAGGGGAGAAAAAAATTGGAATGATCGCACAGAAATGGCTCTTGACGAAAAAGTTTTCGGAATTAAGAAATTCGCCGACACGTTTTTGTTCATTATATGTTAGCCTAGCTTCTGTCAAAATTTAAGGAAAATCGAACAAATTCCCTTTGAGTTGTAGCTCTTTAAAGTGTCCCCAACAAGCGAAAAATTAACTTTGAGAAAACAGCGCTTAAAAAAACATATCGCTTAATAAACAAACTCCGCCCACAAAAGTTATACCGTCATTTCTCCGTCAATTTTCACTATTTTTCGATAATGTTTTTTTTTGGATGAAAGTTCATTCTGTAAACTTTATTTTAACGCCAAAAAAAAAAATTTGATAAATTTTCGATCTGAAGGTACACTGTAACCTTAAAAGGTGAAACATGTAAGTCACGGACGGCACATCAGTAAAATTTGGCCAAGTTTTTCATGTCTGTCACTCGTAATCCATCTCAATCTTCCCCAATCTTAGCCAACTTTGTTCTCTTTGGTGTTTTTAGAAAACTAAATTTGAAAGTCATTTTGTACATCAGAAAAATGACTTAAAATATCTTGACATAGCTTCTTTAAAACTACATACTACAATAACTCAATAATGAATTTCACAGTTGAATTCACTTATTTAAGTGGTAGCAGTCCTTTAAAAACAAAATGGCCGTCTATTGTTATGATGGATGGATCGGATCTGTGGAAATCAGCAACAAAACAGGCTGTTTTTATATCAACAACGTGACGTTACAAAGCTCAAATAACCAAAATACTCACCACCATATCTCATGGAAGGTTTTCACTTTTCTTTTTTACTCGCATTGCGGGTGCTGACCATTGGTCTTGTAAATTGTCAATTTTTTCGGTGAGAACAGCAAGTTTTCGCTAAAGTGCGTCAAACTGCCGCTCGTGGTCGCAACAACTCGCGTTTACATGAGACAGTGGCGTGGTGGCTGGAGTTGATCGGCTGCTCGATAAGGAAGATGGCGTTCTGCAGGGCACAGTTGAAGGCAAGACTGGCAAGCGATTCGGCAAGCGATTCGGCAAGTGAGCGGAGGCGACTGGCAGATAAATTGGCGAGGTCTCTTCGGGATCACTAGTACTGCCAAGCTGCAAATCACGACGGATGCGATTTTCAGATCGAGATCTCTCGACGGAAATACGCGGACGGTCTTGCCCTCGAGGAACAACTGGAGTTGTCCCCGGAGTTGTCTAAATGTTCAAAGAACAAAATGAGTGAATTGCTGATCTCCAACACTATTTCACACTACATAACAGCAGTCACGTTTACATGTAAAAGCTTACCGTTCGACGTTAAAAGTGCCTAGAGGTTGGCGGTGACTCGGGCAGCTCATCAGAATCAATACCTGTATTGCTCGATCTGTTTCTGTGAGACATGTTACAAAACAGCGGAGGAATTTTTTGGTTAAAGACTTGATTCAACGAAGACGTGACACATGGACGAAGGACGCTTTAAATTTGAAGTGACTCTCAAAATCCCGCCGATCACTCTAAAATTAAAAATCTTATTTTAAGAACAAAATTTCTTAAAACAAATCTTCAGTTAAGAACTTTGTTTCCTTAAATTAAATTTTTATTTTAAAGAGATAATTCTTATTTTAAGAGTGAATTTTTATTGTAAGAATAATTTCTTTACTTTAGTTGACTCGTCTTTTTTGTTAATTTGAGATGAAATGTTCTTATTTTAAGAAAAAATCCTTAATTCCAATTCCAATTTAAGAAATGTTTTCTTGAAAATAAATTCTCATTTTACAGTATTTTTCTTAATTTAAGAGAATTTTTCATTTTAAATTGGATTTTGGAATGGTTAACTAAAGAACCAAAACTTCTCATTTTAAAAAACTATTGTTTTTTTAAATTAATACAAAGATCTTAATTCAAACACAACAAGTTGCAACTTAATAATTATTCAAATCACCTGACATACAGGTAAAATGAGGTTTGAAATATTAAGTTACAACTTCTTGTGTAATGATTTTGGACAAGATCATTAATAAATGCAATTAATCCATTGGCAGGTGTATATAGAGTCTTTTCCATGGGTCTACAATAATCAACCAAAGGTTTGAGTCACAGTGATGGTGTGGAGATCAAGAACACTCATGGATCCTGTATGTGTCTCGCTATTCGAATTCAATACCAAGCAGTGAACTTAACATCAAAATCAATAATATTCAGCAATGGGGGATAGATGCTCGTCAATGTATCTCAATTCAATAACTAAAGAAGTCAACTAGACATCTGAAACTCGATATTTTATTACAATCCACAGTAGATCTAGAGGAAATGGTCGATTCACAATATCTGTAAATTTTTCCGCAAATATACAGAGGTAGAAAAATAATGCCACTGATGATGGAGGATTATTTTGCCAGGGAAATCCTAATTATTAGTATAAGATATAGTAACTATACAGAAAACTCCATTCTAAAATGCTATAAAAGTAATCAGAAATCCATAAGTGGGTTGAAACGTGCAACTGTCTCATGTACGCTTCAAAACAAGCTTCCGATTATTCAATTTGCTAAGAAGTTGTTACAGCCATATTTGGAAAATCAAGATAAACATATTAACCAATCAATTCGCTGGAACAACTTGCTTCCAATCTCCAGGGACCGAGGGGTTTCCAAATATGGTACTAAGCAAAAAATAAATATTCGAAAGCTGTGAATGTGCGTTACACGTTTCAACCCACTTATGGGTTTCTGATGAAATTGAAAGCATGTATACTTACATAATAATTATTTGAGGTCTGGAAAGTGCTGATCAAATGATTAAAGGAGCCATGTGATTTTATTTAACAACAAAAAAAAAACCTTCAAATAGATGCAAAGCTCAAAGTAATCATTACTTTGAGATTGAAAAGAAAAAAAGACTGATGGCTCATGAACTTGCAAAAAACAAAAAAATAGCTTAAGTTTTATAGCATCTTTCTTGGAGTTTCATGCAGTTTTCCACAGCTAAATTAGGAGAACAACCGTTGTGAATTGGCACTTTAGAATTAGATTTTCTAATAAGATACTGGCTTGCCTTTTTTAAGACATATATTCAATGAAATGTTTTATAAAAAAACGGTGTCATTGATTTTTATTAAAGTTGTAGTGTTTGGTAACAACAATGAAATTAAGTTAAATTGATCTTTAGTATTGGGCAAAGTTGCTAGCCTATAACTATTAGCTCTGAACTACACAATGTATAAACAGCTACAACCTGTTGTAGAATGCAGAAAATAAATGGCATTAGGATTGATCCACCTCTGCTACCATATGTCAAATAGGCCCCACGATATACATGTATAAGGTAATTCCCAGTGGTTTATATAAGACATGTGACCTGAAGAGCAAAATTCCAGACACAAAAAATACCGTAATTCTCTGTATACAATATTTGAAATCCTGCATTTAAAATTTGCGTTTTAGAACTTTCTGTAGACTCAAACAAACATATTTAGTGCATGTGAATGTCATTTTATAGTTGTCATAAATCGTGCAAATGGCCCAAAGGGACTCCCCTTATGAAAGGTACAAGCCCGATGCTTGTCTGAAATTTTGAATTAATCCCCTGAAGGAGTCTAATCTGGGCATGCATGGATCAAGCTGCATTTGACCCGGGTACAAGATATCATTCTAAGAAAGAACCATGCAATTTGAACATGGAGACAATCCAATTAATCCGTGTAATTTCCGCAATGAGAGTGGGAACCAACACAGTAATGTCCATTTTTTTTTTCTATTCACTTTTAATTACCCCAAACTATACCTTGAAGGTGATAAAATAAATTTACACTCCAAAACGAGTCTCTATTAGCATCCCTCAGACTGAGCATCCCTGTATCTTTCACCCCCTACCCTGGGTCAAAGGTACAATTTGGCGGTATAATGAGACCCCCCCAACAAAGAAAAAAAAAGTCGTTGAACATTGAATAGGCCATTTCCGAGTTACGTTATATATATGCCTCGTTGTCACAGCGAGGCTAGGTGCAAAACCTTTCATATGAAAATGAGTTTTTATTCAAATGCAAATAAAACTCATTTTCATATGAAAGGTTTTGCACCTAGCCTCGCTTTGACAAAAAGGCATAACGTAACTCGGAATTGGCCTTGGGTGACATCCACTAAAACACAACTTAGACCAACTTAGTGCATATATACCGTATCATTTTGCCTCAAGGGTGCACTGTATGAATGGTATTTAATATTAAAGCTTAAGGCGGCTGAACACAGTTTGCTTGCGCTCTTTAATTTCAGCTGCTTACGTGAGGCAGCACGCGCACGGGAAAAACAAAGGTGGCACCTATTCAGCGAACATTTTATTTTTCTCAGCGTGGATCACAAAAGTGTTGTTTTTCGTCTTAAAATCAAACAATTTGTTGTTCGTAAAAATGTTTGTTGAATCAATAGATAATATATAGAACCATTGAAGAAATACGCTTCCGAGAACCCAGTTGTCCAAAAAATTGTTTTAGCGACTTTCCTCGGAAACGTGCGGAACCGCTCATTAGAATTTCACGAACATTGGCACAATAATAGTTCCGAATATGCCGAACTCATCTGCCATCAAAAATTTGAAATCTAACAAAAGAGATCTTTACAAAACGCAAACATATTAAACCACAAATTATGGAAGATCCCTTTGTGAAAATTACATGAGACCAGTGTTAAGATGCGAATATTTTTACGAGTTTATGGACATAGGTACTGTGAAAATGTGTTCAGCCACCTTAACTGGCCAACAACCCATTTACTACCATTCTGTATTTTTTTGACTTTTTGGTTGGGATGAACCCCAAACAAAACTCTTCTAAGAAGATGTAAAATAATTTTTGACTTGTTTTGTATTCGATGTTGAATACATAATGAGTGCACAAAAGATCGAAGAGGCCGTGCAAGAGGGAAAGGGTCTGCACCTCCAGGAGAATTCTCCTGTCGACCACCACAAAAAACTGGCACTCGTCAAAATTGCCATCTTCTACATGGCACATGATCGATGGCTGACTGGTATTGAATGATCCAGGCACTCTGCCCTGGGCGAATACTTCTGGCTCTTTACAGCTGGATTTCTAAAAAAAATATTAACTTTAAATTTATATAATATACATGTGGCTTCAAATGATATACTACCGTGTGAAAGGGAAGGCCTGGGATCATTCTAAATTTAACATGGCCCTAGTCCTTCCCTTCCGCAGCCGGGAAATTGGAACTTTGAAAAACATACATTGGCGACATCAGACATGCAACTTTCTTCAACTGCCAACAAACATATCAAAGGCACTCTTTTAATCTGTGATTACTTCTAGTTTTAACTTTGTTTTACTATCTTCATAAAACTGCGAGAGTGGACGCGAGCAGAAAAGTTAGGTGAACCACTTTTTTCGATTAGACTCTCCAGAATTCGAAAGTAGCTTAATAGTCCAAGTGGAGCGCATTTGATATGCAGTGCAGACCAAAATAAGGTGAGAGTCTTCTTAGTAATGCTGAGAAGTAAAATCAAGTTCACTAGTCATTGATTTCACCTCTGTGGTCGTTTTATTATGTACAAAGTAAATGTTTGTAAATGCATTTGCGCCCACAATCATAATTTTCAAGGGACAGCCCTTGGGAAAATGATTTCTTTAATATTTCATTCAGTGCGCATTCTACATTGTGTACATTAATTCAATAGTTCATTCAATTCAATAACATTTTAAAGACAATTCAATGCATATTTGAGACAATTTAATGCATACTCAATTCAATCGTTAATTCAATGCATTACTGGCGAGGTTGTTGCTCTCGTACTTTTAGTGGTTGCCATTATTGCAAAGTAGTTTCGGCAGTGAGGGCGCTTTTATTGGGTTTAGATATGAAAGAACAAGAAGAAAGTCTCCGCCAGTTGTCTAATCATGTGAGTGCGGCATTAACGCTTCTGTCCTCCGTGCTGGGTTCTGGAAGTGGTCAGTAGTAGATAGGAAATGGGGATTCTGGGACAAAGCAGAAATACGCCCAAAAAATTACCCTCCCATTCAACACATTCTCACCCATTCCCACCCATTCCAGTTACCCTCAACCAATGCGTAATTATCACCAGCAGAAATACGCCCAAAAAATTCCCTTCACATTCAACACATTTCCACCCATTTTAATTACCCCTAATTAATACACACCCGAAGGTAAACACTTCTCACTCATTCTCAAACATTTGAACTTATGCTAAAGAAGGGGTATCACAAGGTTGCATATCTAGTCCATCCTTTCACATAAACTTTCACATTCATCTCATGTTTCAGAACATCTTCTTTTACATGAAACTTTCTTCCTAGAGTCCCTAACTCCTTCCATATGTTTTAAGTAGTGGCGAACTGTTAGATTTCGTTACATAGCGTGACAGCCTGTCACGTGACATTACGGACCGAAAAGAACTGTGGACTTTTAGGACCACGTTGCTCGACATGATTGCGTATTGCGAGTAGTTTTACTGTACGTTGAGTTCGATTAAACCTTGGATTATATGGATTTGAGCCTGAAATTCTCTTGTAACCGGTGTAATATAGTCCTCGGATGTGCACTAACCTCTGAACAAGGCGTCCTTAGTAGCCCTCTCTTACATGGTCCTTCGAGCCGGATAAGGTTTGATTCACCGAGTGCACGGCATCCTTCTGCTTACCTGAATTGATCCTATAGACGATGCCACCGAAAAAGGCAGAAAAGAACCCTGGACGAAGAAAAGCAGTCCGACAGGGACACAGAACCACAGCTCATCGTGTTGCTCACGCTGTGAACGAGCAATTGGAATCCCCGACCACAAAAGAATTGGATTACGGCCAACAAGTCTTACAAGTATCGAAGCTTCGTCAACAACGGGACACGCTACGCAGCAAATTAGACACTCTAAAGGCACTGGATGATGAAATACTTGGCCTTGTTGAAGACCACGAGATAGAAGAGGAAACTCCTGAAGCAGATGTCGTTAGCGAATTAATTCAGCTAGCCATTATGAGGATTGGTTCATTCTTGGAATCGAAGACCTTCGCAAAAACATCCAGCACGCCGACACAGGACGAACCACCGGTAAACCCGTTATCACCTATCTTAGAATTTCTTCCAAATGAATCTGAAACCTCAACTGGCGCTGTCAATTTACCATCGCCAACTCCAGCCGTATCCCCTCAAGTCAAATTGCCTAAACTTGATCTTAAGAAATTCGATGGCGAAATTAGTAATTGGGCCACCTTTGGGGACACATTTGAATCATCCGTCCACAATAACACGAAGCTAGCTCCTATCGACAAATTCAATTATCTTACATCACTCTTTATTAAGCCAGCCAGTGATGCTATTTCTGGGTTGTCCCTGACTGCTACTAACTATCAGGAAGCCATCACCATTCTAAAGAAACGATTTGGCAACAAACAACAAATCATAAACAGGCATATGGATATTCTCCTTAATGTTAGCCCTGTTAATTCTGGCGAAAATGTTGAGAATTTAAGGCAGCTATACGACACCTTGGAATCACACGTAAGAAGCCTCAAGTCCTTGGGGGTCCCTTCAAGCTCCTACGGAAGCTTACTATCCTCAATTATTATGAACAAGCTGCCCCAAGATTTGCGATTAATTGTCAGCAGGGAAATAAAGGATCAAGATTGGCAACTAGATAATATCATGCATGTGTTAGAAAACGAGCTGGAAGCTAGAGACCGTGCAGTCTTCCATGACGGGTCATCAGATGAAGGAAAATCATTTCCAAAATCCAGAATGCGTCCAACTACTTCGGCACTTTTTTCAAAACAATCAGGACCCACATGTACGTATTGCAAGCAGATCCATGCCTCTAACTCCTGCAAAACAGTAACCAATTTTGCTGCCCGAAAGGAGATTCTGCAAAAAGAGGGAAGATGTTTTGTCTGCCTAAGGAGGGGTCATGTCAGTAGAAATTGCCCTTCGAAGATCAAGTGTTTTAAGTGCAGTGGTCGACACCATGTTAGTATCTGTTCATCTGATGTTAGTAGTGAAGGCGAGCAACCCCCTAGTGGAAATTCCCAACAAACACCAGCTGCCAAACAAGAGCAAGTCCAAACCCCTCAGAATATGCCAAGGAACTTGAACGAGAATCCTACAGCCTTGTATGTTAGTGCTTCCACCCCTATTCTTCTTCAAACAGCCAAAGCAGATGTGTACAAGCCTGGCCAACCCGCAGGCAAGTTACCAGCCCGACTTATCCTAGACAGTGGAAGTCAACGGTCTTATGTCACTACAAGAGTGAGAGAACGCCTGAAGTTACCAACTGACAGAAGGCAAACGATTGCCATCAAAACCTTTGGTTCGACGGAAGAAAACACTCAGTGTGTGGATGTTGTTCAACTTTCTGTCACCACTGAACATGGAGAAGATGTACAATTGTCAGCCTTTGTTGTTCCCTTCATATGTGATCCTTTGCAGAGTCAGTCTATCGAACAAGCAAGTCTTAATTATGCTCACTTAAAGGGACTCAAACTCGCTGACTACTCTACGGGTGAAGATGATGTTGTGGTAGATATCCTTGTTGGATCAAATCAATATTGGAGCATTGTGTCTGGCAGAGTTGTACGGGGGGAGGAAGGCCCAACAGCAATTGAAACCAAACTTGGATGGGCTTTGTCAGGTCCTATTCTGGGAGCGACGCAAGGTGACAGACAGCAAAACAATCTTGTCACAACACATGTTCTCAAGAGCGCTGCGAAGCTTGTTGACATTGCAAATGAAAGCCTTGATGGAAGTCTGAAGGCATTTTGGGAACTAGAGTCATTCGGTATTAAACCAAGGACCCTGTATGAAGAGTTTTGAAGAGAAGATATCTTTCGAGAACAACAGATATGAAGCCCATCTGCCATGGAAGACGCCACACCCACTCCTTCCAGACAACTATGATTTGAGTGTGAAACGTCTAATCAACCTTCTCAAACGTCTACGCCAAGATCCTGAAGTCCTAAGAGAGTACGACTCAGTAATAAGAGAGCAGTTACGAAGTGGCATAGTCGAAGTTGTAGAGAAGCCTGGTGAGGGGGAAGTCGGCAAGATCCACTACATACCGCATCATGCAGTTTTCGATGAAAATTTATGTTGATATCAATCTGTGAGTGACTTTTTATTAGTGTTATTGTTAGTTTTGGAGAATTGATTTTAAAACGTGCTAAATTTAGTTGTATCGATCTCTTGAATTTCATCGAAGAAAGCTTGAACTCGATGAGCTATAATTAAATGGTACGCGTTTTGCTTTTAAACGTAAACTAATGGAGATTTGAATAAATTTTTTCGAAAGATTGTGTTGTCCATTTTTATGTGTTTGTTCATTCATTAGATAGATTGAAAAGCGATTTTATGTAAACAAAACAAGACTGATTTTATAGTACAGTTCTATCTTCACTTGCATCGCCTTATGCAAATATGTTTGTGTATTTTTGCAATTTTGATTTTCAAATCAGTTTCTCGGGCAATTTTTGACAAACATAAACTGTATTTTATTCGGAAACTAGTGGTACTATTTATTCTAGACGGAGAAAAGTTGTTTTTGTGAACTTTTGTACGGTCTATAAAAATGTACTATGCAGACGGTCACGTAATACTGTTTTTGAGAATTGCTAAAATTGAAAATAGCCCGTTCGTCAATCTTTATTCTTGTGCTTCCAACCTTTCACCTTAAGTTAAGTTTCACCTTATAGTTAAGTTTCACCTTAGTTAAGCTTGTTCAAAGTGCGACGCTGTTAGGCTTGGGCTATGTATATATTATTTAATCAACTACATTATTCTTCATTACAGTACTGTACATGTATAACCACAGGCTGTTTAATACTTAACCCAGTATGGGAAAGCCTTGTCATGATAAAATGATGGAGGTCTTGGATCTTTTAAACAGGGCACACGGTCGCAGATATTTTTGGCTGCAGCTGTCAAAATGGCAGTACCAATGTGGTTGGCACCATACAATGCTTGAAGACAGGCAACACAGTCACGGATGAACATGTGGATTTTTTCTCAGCAGGTCTGCATGTGGCACTTTGTATCTCTTGTGGTATTGGAAATTTAAAATTTCTGTAGACCTGATCCTGGGCTGGAGTGAAATTGTATGATGCTCATGGCCGAACCTCTTTTTCCAAAATGGAGATACTGTCTTCCTGCTGCAAGGTAAAGATTTGTATGTTTTGCAAACAGCACAAATGTAACATCAGATTTGTCTCATATTTGTCCTGGAGCCAAATGTGGTCAAATCCATTATTACATCCAGTGAATCCTAGAGGAAGACATTTTATATATACTTTACTTTTCAGTCCGTTCCAGTTCCAGTTCAGATTTGTGGCACATTTGCATGACATTATCAACACTATAACTACCGAATTGTAAAATCCGTTATTATACTATTATTAACTGACATACTGAACTAAACAACGCTTATGGACCTTATCGCGGAATTGAATTTTTGATCGAGACCTATAAAAAGAGTCACGAAGTTATAATGTGTGACATCATAATGCAAATAACCTATTAAAATTTAAGGTATCAGTGGTTTGCATGGTGGCCATGTTAGTCAGTGAAATTTCTTTCCTTTGGGAAGAAAAGTCTATTTCTATGGATACAGGGTTGCCGTGCAAACAACCTATTGTTGATATTATTTCCTCAGGGAACTTAAGGCATGGTTAAGGTTTTTCAAAAGACCACCCGCAGCCAATTTAGAGATCCCTTATTATCTATCAATGACATTAATTTCGTAGTTCCATGCTAATAGCAGGTTTTATATCTAACTTGATTAATCAGGAGTGTGTTTGTTAGTATCACGTGACATCGCTCTGTCAGTGAAGTCACAAAATGTGTTTTTAATTTTTAACATATTTGCTACCAAATTGTTAAATGTCTGCATTGTTATTCTGCCTTGTAAGGCGGTATACATGATCTGTAATCTCTATTAGAAGTTATTAAGCAATTTAGTAAGTCACGTGACCTATTTGCCTTAACTACGTGATTTCTATTAAACTTGGACATGCTCACAAGGCTATTTCATGACAAGCACCTAAGATGCTAAAGAATGGTGCCCAAAAAGGTAATTTTATTTTATTTTATGTTCACCATTGTATCCTGAAGATTTTAATCGTTGACGTTCAATTACAGGTCACGTGACTGGAATTCGAACGTCAAGAATATTTTATATTGCTAAGGCTATTGAAACAATGTTGCTTGCCAATTATTAGAAAGATTAAATAACAACTTACTTTTCAAATGAAACTGCCGAATAAGCAGGTAAGCCATGCCTTAAGTTGCTAGAGTCGGCAGCTCAGGACGCAAAGTTTAGTTACCTTGACTTGTACTGGTTATTGGCAGTCTCTAACTGACTTAAACCATCTACAAATCTTTTCATCGTTTTTTTTTTCAAACAAATTTCATTTTTTATCGAGATAGTTCTTCCGTTTTCACCCTTGTAAACGTCATTACTTAAAAGTGTGGCCAAGCCCCCAAAAGGAGTAAAATTTACAACAACAATGTGAGAGAAAAAAATAGAGTTGAAATCGTTTACCAGCTGTTTACATTTAATAAACAACGAGTAGTCTGTCTTTTCATTCGCTCAGAATCGAACAATCTGTTTAAAAATCGCCTTCGATTTTCACGTGATCCCCGAGACAGAAAAAAGACTACTTGCAGTGTAACCGTTAAATAACGAAGACGGCATGTTATAAAATATCGGCGAAGATGTTTTGCTGTAATGTGACCTAAAGTAAGAAAACTGAAAGTTTGCTGAGAGAAAAAAAATGCCAGTAACTTAGTTGCGTTCCTTTTAGTAAATCCACTTTCTGTTTAGACTGTTCACAGTCCCCTATTTTTGCGTGTGTTAGACGAGTTCGATAGTTCATATAGCCGCCATTTTTTATGTTTTGGCGCGATAAAAAACTGGGGACAGGGGTAAGTGAAGGTAACATCGCGTCCCCATTTTTACCGCCTCCTCTCTCCCCCGCCCCGTACCCTGAGCAGTTTTTTTTACTCTCCTCAGTTTTTATCGCGCCGTGACAAAGACGAACTGAACGATCGAACTAGACAAACGCACTGTGAACAGTCTACTTTCTGTTTGACGCGTGTTTGTTATGAATTGTAGACCACCTTGGCCAAGTTCTCAAGTGGAACTGCTAACTAAAACTTGCCGGCGCAAAAAAAGATTGAAAACTTCCAAGAGGGAATAATATTAAGCTAAATAATAAAAACTCGCTGGCGAAATGTGAAAACTCGACACCGAAAGTCTGAAGCACTCGGTTGTGAATATTAAATACGAATAATTTATATACTTCAAAGAATTTCAATCACTTGAAAGAAACACTGTTTCAGAAAAACCGGAAGGAAAAATAGCTGTTTTGCTGTTTTGTTTTGGTGTTTTGTGGTTTAGTACTGTCCATTCAGTGTTCTGTAATAGATGATATTATATTGATTATGACACGAAAAAATTGTAAGAGATACCAAATTTAACCGCGTAAATTAACTTTACCAGCCAATTTAAGGTATATATATTCTTAATTTTTTTTCACAACTACCCATGACTACGGATATTTTCATAATCCTTAGGGATAGCCTTCAGAAGACAATAATTGTTTGTTACAGGAAGTTTTTGGAAACCCTCTGTCACAAAATATATAAGGTGTTAACCCTTTACTCCCTAAGAGTGCCAATTGGCACATAATGCCATAACTTGTTCAATATTTGGTAGATTTCTATGAATTTTTGCCACCAAAATTATCTTGTAAAGATCTATCCAACAAAGGCATAAAATCATGACCCCCTCCTATACATGGCATGGTTGACCACCCCTCAACATTTCTTTCCTTGCACATTTGTAGTCCAAGACTTATCATATTAATCTATGAATTAAAAGCTTCAAAATGAGCTATAGTTTAAGGGTGTAACTAATATATATGAAGGGTACGATGTTATTGAACGCTTTTATTTTTACGTTTAAAACCCATTTCTATCAAAACCATAACTTCCTTTACAGATGCTGATATGTTTTACGAAATACACTGATCAATAGCTTTTAAATGATATATCATACATGGTCATTGGGTTACTCCTTATCAATTTGGAAAAAAAATGGCATTCGCCTTAGGGAGTAAAGGGTTAATTGGCGAGAATAACTATACAGCCCCCGAAATGATCATGACCCGGAAATGTTCCCCAACCCCGAAGAGAAATGATTCCCATATTATCTAAAATGAAACGTTCACATACAAACTGCTGTAAATCGCGAGTACACAACACTACTTTACGTTACGTTCTCATATGGTTAGCTTGGGCCGTCTGTGGTAACATGCATTATATCAAAGTCGCCGCTTCCTAGCCATTTTGACTTCAAAGCAGAAATGAACATGAACCGTCGTGAACTTTTAACAGTTTGCCGTTTCTGTCGGGAACTGCGGAACATATGGTAAATCCTCTATTAACCCACCCACCACTCTTTACTTGTAACTTGTACCAGGAGCTTGTACTAAAAATAATCATAATTACGGTAATAAAATGAGTGGTGAACTGCTGGCATTTTGCTAAATTATAATAAGTCCCTCCCCCAACCCTCTCAAATATGCTCTTCTCTCAATTAAGCCCCTCACCACCCCCCCCCCCACCCCCCACTCTCCCCACCACTCGCTACTCCCGTCTGATCTGTGAGGGTAATGAGTGGTATAGCGAGTTAACCTGGACAGTCTGAAAATCAGGCTAAGATGTGGGTAGCGTTTCTCCCAATGATGATGTAACGGAAAACAGAGGACCCTGGGAACAAGGTTGTTTTTTTTTGTAGAGTGATGTGCTGCAGAATAACATCGTATGTAAGAACAGGAGACTATAGTACACCCATGTTGGAAAATTAAATTTTATTTAGTGGAAACTAGGATCGTACCATACAAAAAGGGATTGCCAGATAAGAAAAACTTCCACTTTAAGTGCGAAGTGAAAGCAGCTACTGAGGAGCGTGAGTAGCAACTCCCGTGCGACTATCGAGCACTGCAGAAGCGTCCTTTACGCAAGTTAATTAACCGGCTGTCGATTACCTTATCTTGCTGATAATACGGAACGTTAATAATACTAAGTAAAGGTATTCATGGTTATAGGTCGGCAAAATGTCTGGAAGCAGAAAAGGTACTTGCTCGAAGTGTGGCGCAGAATATGCCAACAGCTATAAACCAGAATTTTGCCGATGTGGATATTTTCTGGGTGGCAACTATGAACCACCAGCAAAAAAGGCTAAGAGCCTTGCCACTGTTAAAGTGGTCGAGGTTTTGCCTCTAGTATACTCAACAACAAGCAGCAGCAGCAGAAATGACCGCTGCATCGTTATGAAGACGGATAATAGCCATTGGGTTTGTCTTCACAAGGAGTGTTTAAAAACACGGGCAACGTTTGTTTCGGCTGGCACTCCAGAAGGCTTTAAGCGTTGACATGTGACTTGTGTTCAGAATGGCCCAGTATCCAAACCTTTGGATACTTGGTCCCCAGCAAGCGCCGACATAGATAATTTTACCGAGTGCAGTCAATCTCTTAGGGTTGAAATTAAAAGAATCGTCAGTAGCCTAAGGCCAAACCAGCCTGCTGTGATTTGCGTCTGTGAAACAAATATCTCGTGTTTGGCCCACCATCTGCCGGGGGAGGGGGGGGGGGTACTTTGCAAATTTTTGGTTGGGGTTGTGCCGCTTGGACTCTGAGATCCTTAACCTATACTAGACCATTTTAGCTGCATTTTGCAACCCTATTCTAGACCTATTATCCTAGACCTAAACCTATTATCTAGACCTATTAAAAACCTTACCTAGACCTATTCCAGACTCGCTATTTTCCAGAAACTCATTCACTATCAGGGGTCAGTAAAAATGCCGTACTGCCCACTGTACCAATTTTTAAATGCCATTTGCCAGTAAGCCTTGTCTAGACTAAATTTTTCACGCAACTGATCAGTTTCGTGTAAAATGATACCCTATTCTAGACCAAAAATCTCAGATTACCATACCCTATCCTAGACTAAACTGCCTGAAAAACATAACCTCCATAGCGGCACATGGCTATATAGCTCATATCTGGGAATATCCCCCCTCCAGGGCCATCTGCAACCAACACCATAGCTTATTGTCACGTAACCAAAGCAGAAAGCAAATTATTCTGTGCAAGCAAGGACTGTAAATCCTCTGTTGCCAAGTGCAAACATGAGCGGCAAAAGGATATATTCCTACATCTTCATCTCCTTTTCCTTTACAATAAGATCTCAAGGAAGGTGTTCAGCGTTGACAAAACGGAATCATCAACTGCGATGAATCGAAATATTGTCAAGATGAAAGAAGAAACTGCAGCTTTGTCATTCTTACAGTGCGTACTTCATGAAGATGGTGGGGACATCTGGTTCTCCAGGTTTGCAAACCATCGACCAGTTAGTTTCAGGATTGTTAGAAAATCCTCATTTTCAAGGTGTTCTTGAAAGAACAAGAAGAGAAACAACGTCTCCTCAAAGTCCGAGCATGAACGCATCCCAACCGGCTGCCTCGTGCAACACATCACGGCATGTATTTCATTCGCCTGTGGAAGAATTTTGGTCTTTTTGGGGGGGCCGGAACATCATTGTCACAGGGCCAGAATTCTGCTATATCTAGACTTTGCCGATTCTATAAACGGGCAAGAAGCCGTGCATATGCTGCAAGCCGTACAGGGTCGCCCACAGCAACGTCTGCAGCTGCTGGAGCTAGCGCAAGAGTTAACGGCAAGCAGATACCATTTTGCAGAGAGGTAGAGAGTGCTTTGGAGACTCAGGATTTGGTTGGCCCGACTACTAGCATCGATAAATAAAATTTGAACAGAAGTAAAAACTGCTAAAGAAGAAAACTACCGTAAAAAAGAGCAAGTGAATATTTTCTGTCAAATTCTCCCCTAAACCTTGTGCTCAGGCTTTGGTAGCAAAGAGGGCCAGACAGCTCTGAAGACAAAAATATTGTAACTCTTTTGTAACAGGTGTGTCAAGAAACAGAAGCAATGGAGTCTGACACTGGTCAAGGAAGCAACCAAGACAGAATAACTGGTGTTGGGCCCACTACTGAGCCAGAACCACAATCAATTTGTAATAAATATATTACAATCAATTTGTAATAAATAACAACATACACCAAAGTGTTGATGAAATACTACATGTGGTTTTAAGAACAATGACACTTACTACAAACAAAAAAGCATATGCAGGTTTTCCCTTTTTCCCTTTTTTCTCTTCTTGTATTCCAGCAGCAGGATCCTAACTACTGGAAGATCGCTGAAGGGCAGTTTGGTGAGATGTTGGTTGGCCAAGATGGGGACGTGATGCTTGAAGCATCGACTTGGAAAAGCATTCAGAAGAAGATAAATGGTAAACTTACTCCACCATTAATGGCAATAATTTAATTATTACAAAATTTATATTCTTGCCATGTACATACAGTTGCTGTTATGAAAGGATGATATTTACATTTTGTTGAAACACACCATGATGAAATAGCACTTACATGCATGTAGAGTGAATTCATAAAAATCATTCTGATTGGTCATCAATTTTATTACCTTCTATAACAGAACCAACATTCAAAGAGCTTTTAGACACCCTAAGTAAACAAATGGACAAATATGTTCAGATCGGCAGAGACTTGTCAGCCAACCAGTATTTGAAGAGTTCCTGGCATCAACTGCGCCTACACTGTATAATAACATTCTTGACAGTATCCTGTCTGAGCGTCATGGGGATAAAAGGACCAACCTGCAGGAGAAAAGGGCAACAGCTCTTATATGGCAGCTACTATATTACAGGTATTTTTAGTAGTAAGTCTAGACCTGAACCTACAGCAAATCCAATCTCATGCAGATCCTTTCAGCAGGCCTAGAACTTTCACAGTATTGAAATGAAAGAAGGCAGTAGTTACTTGAACAAAATAAACTTGCATTTGGGGGGGTGCTAAGCTCTAAAACTGTATGGCCTAGCTATCCCAATCCACTGGCCCTCACTTCAGTCACTTTCCCAGCATCTAAATATTACTATACTGCACATTATCTACAGCAGTACATGAAGTACAGTATGCACCAGCTTTTGGATTTAAATTTCCATGCAATTTATTTTATAATATATATGTGTGTTTATTACTGCTAAAATGTGTTAAATTTATTTGGTATGATATTCAGAAATCAGAGACATAGTGAACTCATGGATGAAAGTTCCATTTTCTTGGAATTACATGGACTGTCATCTAGTGGAATGGCACTTGGAAAAGTGTTGGGGTTTGCAAGGGATGAGAAAGCAAAGACCCACAAGAGGCACAACATTGCATCTGATCATTTGAAGAGGGCAAAAGAGATGGCCTGCCAAGCCATAAAAAGGGTATAATACTTGTACATGTAATTCAAAAAACAAAATCCTTGTTATAACACCTTACAGTTACAACCCCTCCTCCTTCCTAGTGTTATGGGCCCACCCTTGTGCTAAGGCAACAATCTTTTGATTATAAGCCCACCCCCTCAGAACATGAGACATGATCTCAATACATACATGTATTATTATTATTATTATTATTATTATTATTATTAATTATTAATAACACCTGGATTTTCCAAAAGAAAACTTCCTTCATTGTTAATATTCTTTTCCTACTTTGGTTTAATAGAAATCCTTCCAGATACTATCAATGGATGATTTCCACAACATTCATGCAGTGAAAACACCAACTGAGAGAATACTCACCAATGCTGTCCATATAGCAACTCTTCTCCTGGACATTCAGCCTTCTGTTTACGCAGTCCCTCGTCCAGTAAACCCAGCCAACATCCACAGAAGTGTGATGGTCACAATTCCTAGTGGTGCACCCCAGATCTGTAGAGGAGGGATATCAACCAATGCAGTGATAAGAGAATTCACAACATTTTGGCCAAACTACAGTGGAAATTTCTTCCTGGAGAGCTTACCCCAACTTTACAAAGAGATTAATCCCTGTACAATGAAGAAGTCCTTAAAAGAGCTAAGGCAAGCCATAGAAAAATTAATACATGAAACTGTCTCGCTAACAATCCAAGCAGTCATGAGTAGCCTGCAATACTAGCTCCACTTTGGTGACCGCATGAAGCGAGAAAGATCATTTAATACTGGTCCAGGTTCATGAGAAGAACGGAAAGTTTCATGATTTGGGGATTTTTATGATTGACCGGTGTATCTTTAAATCAGGTTGTCTAGTTGATACACAGATTTCACAACTTCTGCATTTCCTTTAAATTTAGTCTCTCCAAAACATATTTTTTTAAGTATATACATGTACAAACACTAAGTTGTCTACAATAATTAATTATTGCAGGGTTTATTCAAGAGAAGATCAAGAAGAATGCCAAACCTTGAAATCCGCTATACTTATTGACTTTTATGTCTACTTGAACAGTTCAGAAGATGTTGTAAAGCAGTACTATCCAATCTTCAAAGAAATCTATGCATCAGTTTTCGGGCAGAGGGTCAAACTAGCTGAAAAGCCCAAGCCAGACAAAGTGGCACTATGTATTGTACTATCATTTTGTGGTTGGCTGCGCATCCGTAGCCAGGTTACTCAGGCATTTGGACAATGCAAGGACCCTGAATATAGTTGCCTCTGACATCTTTTCGAAGAGCTCATCCCTCTGTGCTTCATGCATTATCCAATTATGGTGAGAGGAGGGCTATGTGAACAGCTAGTATCATCAATGAAGCGTCTAGCCATCATGTTTGTGGCAATGGACAGACATCACTACAATAAGGCATCTCTCTCGTGGATCAGTGATGTACAACACCAACAGGAAAACGTCCCTGATTACTATGCTGCCAAGTTTGCTCTATGTTCTGTCCTGAATGAGAAGAAGGTCGAGATCTTCCATTCCTCATTGAGATCTAGAATAACAAAGACAGACAAAGGACGTAAAATCCTGGATTTGAGAACGCATACGTTCCACAATATCTACGGGGATACAGTGACCAAGACTTGCTTTTGCTCTCAGGAATGTATCAGTGAGAGATCTACAGGGGTTCTGGGAGTTTTCCATAATATATCAAACACAAGCAATAGTGTTTTATCAGATATCCAAACACCACAAAGTTTATGTTGTTTTCAATTAAAGAAATTAAAAACACACCAAGTGCATTATTGAGTTATGTAACCATGTGGGAATTTTTAAGAACAAGAGAGAATTGCAGAACTTCTCAAGTGTCTTTAACAATTCCCAAAGTGCTTGTATAACTCAACAATGCACGAGGAACAAGTTTTTCATTTCTTTTATAAAATCAAAATGGCTATAATTAAACCTTAGGTCACGCATGTGCTTCATCAAGTTATAATGAACTCAGTTTAACCAATCATAGAGCGTGCATTTTCTTGAGCATTTTATAAGTAAAAATAATGCATGCCTTGTAACAAAAACAGATCATTATTTCTGCACCTGTACTGAATAATTACAGGTTTGGCATCTGAAGGAATCCTGGCCATGTTTGAGAGAATGGCATTAAATCTGGCAAATCTTACATGCTACCAAGGCAAATGAACAGGGCTGGAAGGCCTTATGGCAAGGCACCATACTATCTTGCAAGTTTTAAGAAGGAATTCAGTACAAAGTCTTTACCTTTGGGGTACAGATTGCCTTCTTCCAGACCACAGCCTCACATAGATTGTGATGCAGAAGCCCGTCATCATCCATCTAATTCAAAAATACAGCGACTGTCCTGTGGTCATACATTCCACTCTTCCTGCACGTCTGATAAGGGTGGTAACAGTCTTGGATGCATCATCTGTCTTCCGAAATGTGATCTCTGATATCCAGAAGCTGTCTCAGTCCTGGAACAAAGGACTCATGTCTGGATTTAATGAAGAGGATAATGAAGGTGGTGAAGAACACGATAATGGTGATGACGATAACGATGATGATGAATCTTCTAAGCTAGACAAGCCGCCTAAGGACAAAGATCACCAATTTATTAAGTCACCCCTGTTTGAGAAACATATTCTGCAGAAAGTTGACAACATTAAGGCAGCTATCAACGCCCAGTCAATAAGTCATGAGGAGTAGCCACATGCTTGTAATCAAGTAAACATTCTAAAGGCATTCCTGGAGGCTAATTTTAGTATTTTCACCACATATCTACATGCATAAAATCTGTTGAAGAAATCCCTTTTTTGTGTGGGAAGTACGTCAGAGAAAAGTCAAACAAAAAAAATTGTCTAAAAATGTAATTATGCATTTTTATGAAAAACGTGATGCCACTACGAGTCTCGTATTTGAAGGCATTTGATGTACTTGCACAAAAATGATCGTTTAAGTACGCATTTTATGCCTGCCAAGTTTCAAGCCCTTCTGATAAGCCTACGAAAAATAATTTAAATGAACATGCTGCCAACTTTCAAACAACGTTCATTTTTTCTCAAAAAATTGAGCTGTAATCAACAAAAAAATCAGCTTGAAAGCATCGATTGTGTTGGTTTAGTCTCTTTAGCCTCCAGGAATACCTTAAGTTTCAGTAATATAATTTACAGCTACCAGGAGCTATAATGTCTTGCAATAAAATGGTTACAACTCAAGAAAGAATGAATCGTACAGAAAATAAATGACAATGTTATTGGGGGGTGGGGAGTATGTAGCCTCCTACGCAGACGTCCTTAGGGCTCGTCACGTAATCTTTCCTCCCCCACGAACGTCTGCTGAAACGAGCGGTTAAAAACATAGACCAATCACAGCACACTTCCAAAGCAAGGAAGTGTGCACTTTGGACCTCGGGAAATTTCACGCGAGACGCGTGGCCTTTCAACGAGTACGTGAGACGTTTAAGATCATCGATTTAAATCCTTATCAACGAGAGGCTATAGACGGCTAAAAGAGTGTAAGATCCAAGTCTTATGCGATAGTCACGGTCTATATTGGAATAGTGGTATATTGCAATGGTTTTTAGCTCTCCTCAGAGTTTATTACGTGTTTCTCGGAGCTAGGCAGTACCTCCACTGTCAGAAGTACGGCGTCATTGCTTCCGGTTTGAAATATTTGAATCTCCAGCATGGTAGCTGTTTTGTAGTTATTACGGATGCAAGTGGTTACTTTTATACACTCTTTAAGCAAAATTGCAAGCGAAGCAAGCGAAGTCGTTTAGTTCTAGTACTCCTTTTGTAATCCAAGTAACCGCTTGTAACACTTGGATGTACTTGGTGCCGACGAACGGGTCACTCGACGAAAACACACTTACATCTATTTCCACGGCGCTTTCAATAACGCCCGAGATGTTCACCGAACTCTTGCCGAACACTCGTACTCTCCCAGTAGGAATCAAATGAATACTACAGAGAAAGCAGTTATTTCCGACGATTTTTTTCGGAGTTTCGCCCATACATGAAGCAAGAATTTGGAATCACTTCGCATTTATAAATAAACTTAGCGGTCGAGTACTCGCAGGAAAATTAATCGTCGCCAGGTCTAGGGAGCCAGTTCTAACACAGCTTATGATTGGCTTTTTATTAAACAATGACTTAACGCCGATTGGTCCTCCAGCAATCTGCACGTGATATCCAGCTGATCTTTGCGAACAAAAGGAATGGAATTTAACCGCTCGTTTCAGCAGACGTTCGTGGGGGAGGAAAGATTGCGTGACGAGCCCTAAGGACGTCTGCGTAGGAGGCTAGGGGGTATGAGGCGATAATAATATGGATCAACATAATTTTTTTGCATATTGATTAAAAAATTGTATTGTGTACAATTCATTGAGCACATAAAAATTATTGTGTAATGATTGAGCAAAGCTAATCTGAATGATTACATGAATGGAAGAAGAACAACAGTAATTATTATAAGTTGATTCATTGTACTTGTAAAATAGTAGAAATGGAAATTGAGTAAGCATATCCATAAAAGCTCAAAATGATTGGGTAAAAATGTCAAAAGAAGTGAAATTTGACCACATCCAATTTCTACATGTAGATAATCGCAAAATAAACAAATGTATTTCAAAATTATCGTTTATAAACAAGCGGTCTTGAATCTTTTGTGATAACTTATCATCTTGAATTTTTTGTGATGACTTACATGTATCATCAAAGTGTTACAGAGATTTCAAACTGCTTGTAAAATTGACAATGAACCGAACATATCATCGAGTGTTCTTTAAAAATATTTTTAATTTACAAGCGGCCTTGAATAATTTTTATCCAGCCATCAAAAGGCAGCGGCCAATGAATCACGATATTTTCGATTCCTGCTTGCTTCGCAAACATCGCCAATATCAACAAGCGTTCTTCAATCTTTCACGATAACTTGTTGACAAATCGAGATTCAGCTGTGCTGGTAAATTGAACTAGCAAATGTTTTGTTTTGACGGCAATCGTAATTACCTCAATTTATTGTCTTCTTCAGCCTCACGGAGGGCGGAAGGCACAAAAAATTGATTTCACCCGTTATAAAAAGACGCAGAGTAGTGATTGAAACGGCAAACATTTCAATCTATGCAAAATTTCTTATCAATGTTTCTTTGGCGCGATAGTCATTGCAAGCGAAATGACAAGCGCCACATGTCGGCACGGCGTGCATGCATTTCATAACACAAATGTCAATATTTTCCAACTTACCTCTATCGCATGATACAAATTACGTGTTAAATCCAACCAGTCTTTAAACTTCCTGCAAAAGCTACATACAGTACCAATCTTCTGCTTTTCCTGGATCCCCATCGTAGTTTTCGACAATTTCGAGGGCGACTCATGAACACTCAATACGAGGCATCGTCAGAACATTACACAAAATGACTCTCCTGAGTCGCTATTCGTTATGGTCGTGGTTTGAGTATCGAAAGACCCGTTTGAGGGGGTCAAACTCACAAAAAAGAGAAGTATCAAGGATATTTTTCGCCTTAAAACCACGCAAAACATCCAACCCCTTCATCGAACTCGAAGCGAACTTAAGAACTCGAAGCACCCTGATGGAAATGACCACTGACCAGTTACTGTGACGTCACAAAAACGTATTTCCGCGGTGCCTCCAGCTACGAACCACCAGAGGAAAAAAAAAAGCAAAAAAGGAAGCTGACGTTGTATGGCTTTTAATGAACCAGCAAATCAGAAATACTCAAAGGAGAAAATTAGGAAATCTTCGATCTGGCTTTTTGTGATATATTTAGGGCACATAAATGCAACAATACATTTATATGTTCTGCAATTGCTGTAATTGCTTGTTGATGGATTCGGGAATGTTCCTAAGAATAGAAGGTGGGTGGTTAGATTGCTTGTGTACGTACAGTGGTGTGTTTCCTTCTTTTGTGTATGGTAAGTGCTTTCCGCTTTTTAGGTCGAGGGTGACATCTAAAAAATTGACTTTGGTTAGGTTGGCCTCTACTGTAATCTTTAGATCATTATCACGGAAAATTTTGCAGATATCTTTCTTAATACTTTCGATCTCTTGTGGCGTTTTATTGAATGCTGACAGCCCGTCATCGCGATAAAGACCGATGCTATTTCCGTACTTTTCGGTAAGGCGTGATAAGATGTAGCAAGAATTCTTGCCCACTTGAAGGAAATTGTAATGACCGGAACATTGTCTACCAAGCAGAGGTCGTGACTCCACAGACAAAACAAACATACATCGGACTGTGTGACACGACATTTAAGGAACGCTACAATAACCATACATGTTCTTTCAGGAACGAAAGGTACAAAAATGTAACCGAACTTAGCAAGTACATATGGAGTCTAAAGGAACTGAAAATCAATTACCAAATCAAGTGGAGAAAAGTAAAGCAAGCTAGGTCGTATTCAAATGTCAACAAAAAATGCAATCTTTGCCTATGGGAGAAATATTTTATAATTTGTAAGCCGGAAATGTCGACACTTAATCATAGAAACGAACTGACATCGATCTGTAGACATTCTAAGAAGTTCCTGTTAAATACCGCGCTTACCTAATATAGATTTACCCGATTGTTTAGCGCTTTTGCCGTCCAATCACATCTCGACATGTCACGCCAGTAAGCATTGTCCCCCATTTTCAAATTTGTATATCTTTACATGTAACCGTTATTGTTGTCAGTTGCCTGATGATTGCTTCATTAGAAGCATGAAACTCCGAGTAGCAATTAAATGTTTTTGAACTAGTCCGACTCCAGAAATTCATCTTTATTCACAGCTCTGGTTCTACCATCGAGCACTTTTATAGCGGATGAAGTCTTCAATTTTTCCACTGGTGGTTATATATATATATATATATATATATATATATATATATATATATATATATATATATATATATATATATATTTTTTTTTTTTTTTACATCACTGCATTGCAATATGATACTACACGAACTACGCAGACGTATGGTTACATTTACAAATTTACTAATACTAATTGTAGAACTATCCACTTTCGGCAAAAAGCAGGCAAGCATTTCTTTGCAATTTCAGTTTCTTTTATTGTTTCAATTTTTTCTTGGATTCGCATCAGGAAGTTACAGAAGTATAGTTCACCTTGACGCCTGTTTAATGTGCAGAAAATATAGTATTTTGCTATTACAATTGTGTAGTTTAATGCCTGCCAGTATTTTGTATTGAAAAATATGAAACTGTAAGTGGAAGTTCCAAAAACTTTATTGTTGTAGTGTGTGTCTATGCAGAAAAAATATGTATAACGATAAAGTTTTTGTCAACTGAATGCTGAATGCAAATCATTATTATTGGACATAGCATTTTAGAGTGTGAATATGTACTAAGATTATTGTTGGCAAATATGAGACAAATACTTTCTTTTTTCTGAAGGCCAGTTCTTCATGTGTTACAAAGAAGGCTGTGTTGAACAGGCACTGAAGTGCAAAACGACACTGTTCATTCACTTAAACTACATTTCTTTGAACGGCTGCTTTAATTGGTTCCACGTACTGAGGATTTGAATCTTTTTCAAGTTGTAGTGAGCAACGATAATGTTCCTTTGACGCGTTATGATGAAGAAGAAGAGAATCTATGCAATATTTCCCACCAGATCGACAGCCAATGTACAAAGAACTTTGAAGATTTGCCAAAGCGGGATACATCCTACATACGGAACAGAACACTACGTCTTTGTTTGCATCATGTACTACCCACGGAAAAGTTTCCTTCCAAGATTACTGAAACTTCCGAACTCTTACCGTTGGGCTCAACAGGCGGCTGTCTGATTGTTTTTTCGTCTCATTCGCCTCAGTGTTTTCTCCTTTCCTCTTCAGCTGCTTTTTATTTACTGGCGCATCAAAATAGCCTTTTATGCTTCGCTGATCCGCCATTGTGCATGTACTCACAGTTACCTAGAGTAAATGCACCAATTAATACCCCCAATGAGTACCAGGCCCCTTTCAGTACGCATTGAAATCAAAATGGCAGATAAATCGTAGGTACTCAACTTATTTCATTTCGAACTTGTAAGATGTTTTTGCGAAAACTGATTTGTTTTACACATGCAAAAAGTTGACTGTATATTAATTTTTCCGCTGAAACATTAAAAACACCTTGTTTTTTTAATGGTTTTCTCAATTTTTACTTGTCCAAAGGAAAGTAAGATTGATAACCCACTTGTCCACAAGCCAAAACCACTTATCTGGGGCAAGTGGACACCGTTTTTGTCACATGCTGCCAAGTTTAACATAACAAGTGGTTTATATTGGCTTTCAACCTGTGGTAAATCATTACATAATTTTGTGTCATCAAAAGAAATAACAGCGACTGTAATTATGAATGGACGCATAACTGGAGGTGGAAAGTGTTACGCAAAGTGTTACCTAAAGGGTGCAAAAATGATGCAAGCACTCAAATTTGACAGCCTAATTGGGAGGTATAAAATTAAATGTAGCCCTTAAGATTTAACTGGTGATATGAAAAAATGTTAAAAATTTAAGTGTGTCCATAAGCACTAAGCCAGTTTAACATTCAGGGCCCACACGCCTTTCAAAATTTCAAATTAACGCCTAGCGTGGCATTCTAAAGATCAATCCATGTATTGTGCAATCTTCACAGTAGGGAAATGAAGTCTGTCCTTCCAGTGACATTCTTTGCAGAAAACACAACATACATGTATTCAACAATGTGTTTGCAGTAGCATGCAACTTTTTAGATGAGCAAAATGGAAATAAAACTAAATTTTACGATGATCTTTATCAAGCTATAGATTCAAATGATGAATCTAAAGAAAGCTACATATGTATTTTATGCTAGCCATTCTTTTTGAAATGTTTGAAAATAGAGGATGAGTATAACAAAGCTCAAGCTATGTTTGAAAAAAAAAAAACATAAAAATGTTCCCATCCATCAAGTGGGTTTGACCCTGCCATTCAAGCCAAACCACATATAAGGGGAGCTCTTTTCAGTCACTGCAGGAGTGGTAGAATGTACGCAACAACCACCTAAGGCAATTGACCACGGGCTTACATTCAAATTCCCTAAAAATAAAAAGTAACTCTTGTCTTCTGCTATATATTCTTGCAAACTATTTTAGAAAGAAAATTAATAACGGACAAATCTCCACCTTTAATATCTTTGTAACCCCACAATTGATGAAATACTGCAAAGTGGTACGAGACTTGGCTTTAAAAGCAGGTGATTGGCTTTGATATGATGAGCAGTTTCGATATATCAGACAGTCTGACCCTGAAAAGTTCCCCTGGGATCAAATTCACTGGGAATTGTGGCTGCGAGCATCCACTAATTTTCGTAGACCACAGTCGTTCACCAACAAGCCCCAATTGCAAACGCAAATTTGCCAGTGCTTTCCTCAGCCCTTCTTCCTGGGCATTTCAGGCCGGAAAGCACTGCTCTGGGTGCCAGTTCGAGCACGGGTGTTACAAATGCGGTGCCCAACACCCAGGAAGCCAGTGTTCCGTTCAGCCAAATCCAACCCGGCGTTTTGGTGGGGTCAGAAGTAAGGGAAAGGGAGGCGCAGCTCAAGTTTCAGGCACTACACAGCCAACCAGTCACCCCAATAAAGGTTGATCGGCTTGAATTTTTACTAACACAAGGGTATGATTTGGTTCTACGTCAATATCTCATTGACGGTTTTTGTTTTTGTTTTCCTATACATTTTGTTGGTGAACGGCTTGCGTATGAATCTTCTAATCTTAAGAGTGCTTTAAACTGACCGGATATAACGAAGAGCAAATTACGCAAGGAATGTGATGCGGGAAGAATAGGGCCTTTCACAACCCTGCCATTTTGGAACTTTCGTACCTCCACGCTTGGCCTATAGTCCCTAAGAAAGATCCTAATGAATTTCGTCGAATACACCACTTGTCTTATCCAAACGGATCTTCCGTAATTGATTTCATTCCCGACTCTTGCTCTACGGTAAAATACACATCAGTTGGAGATGCGTCAAAATCCATTAAGTGCATAAGGGGCGGTTGTTTTATGGCTAAAACGGACATCAAATCTGCTTTTCGTATCATTCCTATTCATCCTGCTGACTATTCCTTATCGGGTATAAAATGGGACAACATGTATTATTTCGATAGATGTTAAGCTATGGGACTTTGTTCCAGCTGTGCTATTTTTGAAGCTTTTTCAATGTCTCTCGAGTGGATATCCATCCATCTTCTCGGTGCATGTTCTGTTTTACACATTTTAGACAATTTCTATTTATTGCACCAACCAAAGATCAATGCGAGCGTGACCTAAGAAATTGTTTCCCTGTGTACCCATCTGGGGGTTCCACTCGCACCTGAGAAAACAGTTGGGCCGGATACAGTTTTGCAATTCGCGGGCATTATGTTGGATTCCGTGCGGATGGAGGCACAACTTCCAGAGGAGAAGCTTCAAAAATGTCGCAAATTGTTGACAGATTTTCTTTCCCCTTCGGTCCGTTTGTTTCAAGGAACTTCAGTCTTTAATCGGCTTATTGAATTTTATATGTCTTGTTGTTGTGCCTGGCAGTGCTTTCCTCCGTCGCTTAATCGATCCTACCAAAGGTATATCTAAACCTCATTATCACATTCATATCTCAAAGGGTGCTAAACTCGATCTTGACATGTGGCTTCGGTTCTTAAGAGAATTTTACGGCAGATCGTTTTTTATTGATGATACTTCGGAAACGTCGCATAGTCTTCAACTTTATACCAATTCCACCGGTTCTTTAGGCCTCGGGGCGGTATTCAGTACCCATTCACCATTTTAGAGCTTTTTCCCATAGTAATCGGTGTTCAAATTTTGGGGGCGTGCATGGCTGATAAATGTGTCATCTTTTTCAGTGACTGCCACCGTTGTTAAGATTATTAATAGTCAGACGTCTAACGATAAGGCTATCATGGTTCTCGTTACGGATTTAGTCTTAAGCTGTCTTAAACACAACATTTTATTTCTAGCCTGCCACATTCCTGGGTTTATCAATTCTTGTGCCGATTACCTTTCACGTTCCCAGGTCACGAAGTTCAAGCAAATATCACCAGACGAGGACAAATTTCCCACTCAAGTACCCGAGAACCTAATGCCGAAGAGTTGGTTGCTAATTTGAGCGGTCTGCTAAGTACTGTGTTGACAGATGGCTCCTGGCGGCTCTACCAGCGAGCGTGGATAGTTTTTTCGCCACTTTTATGCGCAATTTTATGGCTCTGCAAATCCTTCATTGCCACTACTTCCAAATTGTATTCCACTTTTCATTTCATATCTTTCTTTTAGAAAACTAACTTTTTCAACGATCAATTCGTATCTGGCGGCCATTTACTATGTCCACAAACTTGGGGGTTTTCCTGACCCAACCACATCATTCTTGATCCAAAAGTTGTTGACAGCTTTAAGGTTACAGTGTACCTTCAGATCGAAAATTTATCGAAATTTTTTTTTGGTGTCAAAATAAAGTTTACAGAAAGAACTTTCATTCAAAAAACAATTATCGAAAAATAGTGAAAATTGACAGAGAAATGACAGTATAACTTTTGTGGACGGAGTTTGTTTATGAAGCGATATGTTTTTTTAAGCGCTGTTTTCTCAAAGTTCATTTTTCGCTTGTTGGGGACACTTTAAAGAGCTACAACTCAAAGGAAATTCGTTCGATTTTCCTCAAATTTGGACAGAAGCTAGGCTAACATATAATCAACAAAAACGTGTCGGCGAATTTCTTGTTTCCGAAAACTTTTTCGTCAAGAGTCATTTCCGTGCAATCATTCCAATTTTTTTTCTCCCTTTTTCGAAAATATTCTGTAACTTTTCACTGCAATTGAATATGAGAAATCGCCGACACCTTTTTTTAGCGCTTCATGTTCGGAAACCCGAGAACAAATCAAATTAGCAAAATACAATAATCGCTTTGAGTTATAGCGTTTTAAAGCTGATTCGGACGTTCGAATTTAGACGTCGTAAAAAATTCCACAATTCACTTTATTACCAAATGGTTTCCATATTTAGATAGCCAGCACTATAAGCTTTAAATTGATATCTGGCTTTAGGTATGTTAAGTGCAATCTTAAGACACTAGAGCTGTTATACTGGAGACACCCCCAAAGGTACACTGTAACCTTAAGCTGCCAGTGAACTGCAGACGTCCCCGTCTCCTTGTGCCACGGCCTGTGTTGCACGAGCTAATTCGGTCTCTTAGCTTTACTAACTCTTCGGCATTCCAGTGTTCACTTTTTTCGGTGATGTTTATCGTGGCTTTTACGACCTTTTCCGACTCGGTGAACTGGCTACTAAGAGCGTGCGCCTTGCGTCGTCAGTGGTTCAGTTTAACATAATACCAGCAATAGACCCTTTGACATTTTACTTGCTTTAGAAGATTCTCAACCCTTTTGCCCAGTTACAGACCTTCTTCAGTATTGCAAGGTTTGTGGTGATCGCCCAGGTCCACTTTTTTGTCATGCAGATAATTCTCCTATTTGTGTCCACCAGTTCAACAGCAAACTCCAACAGTGTTTTATTTGAGATCAGAAGTGCTTCATGCTCACTAATTAGTGCTTGTACTGCTGTTTACCAAAGATGCCTTAGCATGGTTCAGACGACGGCTGCTATGTTGTTTTCACTGTGGTTTTCATAGTTTATTATTGCAAATAAGTCGTGACAGCAGAGTTCAGTCACAAGCTGCTCTGCCACTGTCGCTTATTTATATTAATTCAGTACTATATATATATATATATTTTAGGTGAGGTGCTTTTCCAGCCAAGTGGGTGACACAATTGGGCTGTCACTTGGTCGGCATCAGCACTTTTTTCACTGTTATTAATATAATGTTGACAGTGTTTATTTGTGTTTTGGACGCTCTGTGAGGTCGTTCAGATGAGGGCCGCGATTCTCACATTCGTCATTCTCTAACATTTTTTCGTCAAACTGTTCTCAGGATGTGCGCTCTGTGTTTCCTTTTGTTTTTAGTGTCTATTTTTTTTGTGGGGGCCACAGTGGGTGGCTTGTGGCGTTGTTTTTCGCCCCACGTTTGTTAATTAAGTTTAACTGTTTACAGTTATTGCTGTGTTATTTTAGCCTTGATTCAATTAAACCTGCCACTTCCGTGGCCAGATTCATCCAACACAATTGTGTGATTTAATATTTTGCACTCTTCGGTTATTTGGGACCTACCATGTAATTTAACGCAGAGCTCACGTTTAAGACTAAGCTGGTGTAATTGGCAGATGTCGTGATATAAAAGCAAACATTATGGCCACCCATAATGTTATGTCACGACATCATGCGCATGTGATAACCCATTGAGTTCATCGGTACCAGGTACCATGATTGCGTAAAATCTAACCAATGAGGTTTAAGGGCAGTTCCAACTAGGTTTATAGGCAAGCTCCCTCGATATTTGCGTTCTTCCTTCCCTTGCCATCAGAGTGTTCATATCAAGAGACAAGTTTTTTCCCGCCACCTCCCCTTCCGCCAGCCAACGGGTTATTACAGTTTCTTTGTTCCTTAGTCAACATTTGTGGTGCTGGTTTTCGCCCCTTTTGTTAATTAAGTTTAACTGTTTACAGTTATTGCTGTGTTGTTACTTGATTCAATTAAACCTGCCACTTCTGTGGCCAGATTCATCCAACAATTGTGTGATTTTATATTTTGCGCTCTTCCGTTGTTTGGGACCTACCATGTAATTTAACACAGAGCTCACGTTTAAGACTAAGCTGGTGTAATTGGCAGATGTTGTGATATAAATAATATTGTAAAGTCTAGTGTTGTACACCCAAAACTGA